>BMAW01037727.1:92091-202672 GCA_019974015.1 Nephila pilipes
TAACTATTTAATACTTAACTAGTTTAAAATCAATTAACTATTTAATATTTAACTAGTTATACAATTTTAAAGCAATATACTACTTCGGCTACTAAATGATCGGAAAAGATTAAATATAGATGTGTAAATTTAAATTGTAATTATTATACGCAAGCACATTTTAGGAACAAAACTGTTATCAATCTTCTAATCATCCCATCTGAGCTATAAATATCTTTGAACATATACATAAATTTCTCTTATAAATAATTCAAGCTTTTAAGTATTATTTAAGAAACTGCTAAATGGTGTCACACATTTTACTTACAATTAATTTTAACATGAATAGTGTGCTAAATTGAATGACAGAATTTGAGGGTATTTTGTGCGTATACCAGAAGAACATTAAGAGAAATAATGTTTGCAGTAAGAACTGAAAACAATTGTTGGTTTAAGGAAGTAGATATACATAACAAAATAAGTCTAATAACGATCATGGTAGCATGAAGTAAATTTGCTTAACTTTTTTACAATGAAGAATTTCATGTTGCATCACTGGCACAGCACTATATAGAAATATCTAGATGAAAATTTGGGATTACTAATAAATTGTATTACAAACTATTGTTTAAGAAGATATAAATTTATTAAAGTTAACTTTGAATCAAACGCATCAGTACAACATATGAGTACATGCACTAATTCCTCTACAGTTCTGAATAGGAAAAAAATATATTATATATGCTCTCAAAATATCTTTATTCTACCATCTTTGAAGATGAATTACAAATGATAGATTATAATAACATAGGTTCATAGTTTACATCACACATCCTTTAATCCAGCAGTTCTAAAATATATTAGAATTTCCCTTAATATTTCAAATTGGTGGTTTGATAAGAGATTTTATAAGCATAATTGATATATTGGATTCACTGTCACAATATTCAAGCAGGGTTGCTCTATTTAGATGCAAATGTCTAAGATAGTGGCACTTGACATCTATTTGTTTGGTTCTTGAATCACTTTTCCGATTTTGAGCAAGAATGATGCATGACTTTCTGTCTTCGAACACTGTAATAGGTTGATGTTTTTCTAGTTATAGATCTTTCAAGAGAAGTAGCAACCCCTGAATTTCTTGGGCTGCCTGCAATGTTTCGCAAGAAGAGAGTACGATGCAATTATGTCTTTTGTAAAACAGGAAAATGGGATTGTTCCCGATAAGAAAGGCATTCCACTTGTTAAACTACTGGTAGAAGTATATACTATTTTGCACAATCTGCATCAGTGTAGCAGGTGAGGACAAAAGAACTCAAGCTTTCAATAACAAGATTAAAATAATTGGCTGTGTTTAAATTCAAGATCAGTTTCTGCACTGCAAATTCTGTCTTTTTTCATTGATTTTTAATTTTTTTACTTATTTTGCTTAGTTTTTCCAGTCTATCCATAATTCGAATGGTGTTTTTTTACTGGGTTTTGTAGGTAATCTATTTTTAATGTATTTAGGCGTCATGACTATTTCAGCTCAAAATCTTTGAAGTTGATTTGTTTGAGATAAGAGGCATCTCATAGAGAGTCTAATAAATCTGTTCTGGGACTTCAATCTGTTGAGAACAATTGCTAACTCAGTCAGCTAGAGGAGGATTCCTTGATCTTTTAGAAAATCATCGATTATTTTTCTCGTGTATTTTCCTCCATTATCCCTTCTATATAACTTTAAGTGTTTTGCCAAGCTTGTTTCGTATCAATGTAAATTTCGTATTGCTTCCAATTTAAAATCATTTGATCGTTTTTTAGCAGAAGATATATCATTGAGTTTTAGAGAAAAATCATCTACAAAAATAAGAATACAGTATTTGTCACTTACGCTTAGCGTTTGTATCGGTCCACAGAGATCATAATGTGCATAATATAGTGGATGCTTAACTCTATAATTTGCTTCGTCAGGATAAGTAAATTACTACAGTTTGTTCTTAATGCAGTGTAAGCAAAAGCTTGTTGACATTTATCTAACTGAATACCATTAGTAAGAGTTTTTTATACAATTTTACAAATAAAATTAATGTTGCGATGGCCAAGCTGCTTGTGTTATAAATAGATTAAATTATCATTATTACAATTATATGCAGAAATTAAACAAATTCTCTCTCCAAACTTCTTCACATTGTACCATCTCTGAAGATTTAGAACTGAGGAATTGTATTTATATAAGTTAAAGATTTAGCAAAACAGTATCTAGCATTAAAGTAAGAGATTTACTGTTCATTCTATAAGCTTATGCCAGGTTTTCTATGGTTTATATACGGATATGAATAAGGTTTATGCTAAAATGTGCAAGCTTCATTACGTTTTATTTTATGTCTGCCCTTGGCATTAAAATATATTTATTGGTATACTATTTGAGAATATAGGAATTTCTTGCCACTGGAATATAATTTGAAATGATTTCATACATTTTTTTCTTCTTATACGTAAGCCAAAGCCAAATCCAAAACAAATTTTATGAGGCATCCGTAACACTGAAAAACAACAAGTAAAACGTATTCATTTTTTAAGAAAGTATCTCAATGAATAAAAAATATCAAGCAATCCATATATTAAAAAATAACTATTATATTAGATGAACTAAATCTGTACACATCTCATTCCCATTATGGAAAACTATTTCGTAATATCACCTGATATAACAGGTCAATTGAAAAGTCCCCGGCCTGCCACATAGATGGTGCTACTAAAATTAAATTCATATGTTTTTTAGTTAGCCCTAACCCTCAAAAGATGAGTGCATAAATTTGACAGTTGTAGGATCATTAGTTTGTGAATTATAGCATTTTGTTATTGTGAAAAAAATGGATAAAAAGGAATTTCGCGTGTTGATAAAATATTGCTTTTTGAAGGGAAAAAATAAAGTTGAAGCAAAAACTTGGCTTGATGCCGAGTTTCCGGACACTGCCCCAGGGAAATCAACCCTCAAGGATTGGTATGCTAAGTTTAGACGTGGTGAAATTAGCACCGAAAACGGTGAACGCCCAAAAGAGGTTGTTACCGACGAAAACATTAAAAAAATCCACAAAATGATTTTGAATGACCGTAAATTGAAATTGAATGAAATAGCAGACACCCTAAAGATATCAACTGAACGTGTACATCATATCATTCACGAATATTTGGGTATGAGAAAGCTCTGTGCAAAGTGGGTGCCGCGCGAGCTCACTTTTGACCAAAAACAACGACGAGTTGATGATTCGGAGCAGTGTTTGAAGATGATCAAGCGTAATAAACCCGAGTTTTTGCGTCGATATGTGACAATGGATGAAACATGGCTCCATCATTTCACTCCGAAGTCCAATCGACAGTCATCCGAGTGGACTGCACACGATGAACCCGCTCCTAAGCGTGGGAAAACGCAACAGTCGGCTGGCAAGGTTATGGCGTCTGTATTTTGGGATGTGCATGGAATAAGTTTCATTGACTACCTTGAAAAAGGAAGGACCATCAACAGTGACTATTATATAGCGTTATTGGACCGTTTGAAGGACGAAATCTCCGAAAAACAGCCGCATTTGAAGAAAAAGAAAGTGCTGCTTCACCAAGACAATGCACCGTGTCACAAGTCATTGAAAACGATGGCAAAAATCCATGAATTGGGCTTCGAATTGCTTCATCATCCACCGTATTCTCCAGATTTGTCCCCCAGCGACTATTTCCTGTTCTCAGATCTCAAAAGAATGCTCGCTGGGAAGAAATTTTCGTTGAATGAAGAGGTGATTGCCGAAATTGAGGCCTATTTTGAAGCAAAGGATTAATCGTACTACAAAAATGGTATCGAAAAGTTGGAGGCTTGCTATAATCAGTGTATCACCCTTGAAGGGAATTATGTTAAATAAAAAAAACTAATTTTGCCAAAAAAATGTGTTTTACTATGGTAGGCCGGAGACATTTCAATTAACCTGTTATTAGTTACTTTAAGAACAGCCAGGTCAATACCTTTTTCTACATTGCATATATCTCTAAGTTTTTAATGACAATACCTTATATGGACCAAATAATTTTGGATGCAACTTCAAATTCATTTCAAACTGTACTTTTGAATTGTTACTAGATCCCAAAATCAGTATTCTGACGCTTTTCCGTTTCCTTGTCTTAAGTCTACTTAGTTTTTATTCGAATATTTTGAATGTTCTGATTTTCCTCTTGCCTGATAAAACTAATTTGCGAGTAAAGAAAGTATGTCATCGAATTAATTACTAATTATAGCATCATTTCTTTTTCTTATTTTGATAATAATTTTAAGTTACCTTTTTTCATCTATATAACATTACATTAATAATAATTCATTTTTCTGACAAGTTTTTAATATATTTCTTTATTTCATACTTCTATAAAATGAAAGAAAATAACAGTTTTCTTAAATTGGCATACCATTTGTTAACAATAACCTCAAGGAAACATCGATAATTTTAATTTCTCAGTCGTATGTGCAGAGTTCCTTTTTCGTTTTTTAAGTCATGGATGTCTCTCAATACTGCTTCATTTTCTATGTTTGATTTAGATACCTGCTTAACCAAGCAGTGGGAATATGAAAATTCCAGACTTCAATGGGAATTTTCTGCAAATTGATCATTTAAGTTTTTATGACAAGTTAAGTTTTTCTTTAATTATATCATTATTTTTATTATTAAGTAAAATTTGCCTTTAATTACACTATATAATTCCATATTATTAATAAGTTATATAGAACACCACAATATTAACAAATATAACACAATATATTGTCAGTTTCTTAATTTTTAATGAAAAGTGCTTAAGACTAATGAATGGTACCACAAAACTTAACAGCGTGAAACTTAACATTGTCTTAGTCACTACAATATGAGCAAAATATCTCTTCATGATTAAAACAAACATAACTGACGCATTTATCGTAATATTGCTTCATATTATTTTATTTGACATCATTGCAATACCCTATTTTATTAGGGAAAGGGAGATATGGTTGGTAGTGTTTAAAGGTTTAAATTTCACTAATTTTTGCACTAGTAAGCACGATTCCTTCACTAAATATCTGTTATTTACTATTGTCATTAAGTTTCCTTCGGTTAAATGTTTCTTTTTTTTCACATAGCAAGGATTCTGTTTCATTATCTTGGTGCTCTACGTTTCTGCAGTCTCTTGTTCAAAGACAAAATTAGGTATACTTTTTAGCTCAGATGACAGCAGGAATGATCACAGGGCCTTTTGCAACAGAAAGTAAACACAAAAACTGCCCCTCTCGAACTTTTAACAAAATGTTAAATAAAAATTTTCAAATACCTCCAGAATTTTTTAAAAAATAAATGTTCGCTAAGAAATTGGCGTATAATTCGATTCAGACAAAAATACTGTTATAGGTTTGTGGAAAATTGTTTTATTGAAAAATTAAATTACATTTGTTGCGATCTAACGACAACGAACTTACAAACTAAAAGTACTACCCATTATTTCAGTAATATTTTAAAATAATTTTTCATATTGAAGTAGTTGAAACATATTTTTGGGTTTGTGTTTACTTAATTTTATTTACGTTCTAATTTAGGTAAATTTTTTCTCCTAAATTTTCCCACCGTATGCATTCGCCTAATTTACATATCTCCAAGGGTCGTCCATAACTGTAGAATCCAACCACATCTCATTCATTATTTTCTAAAATTTCGAGTATTATTTCTGTATCTTATGGGAAGATAAATTCAACTCTTTTCATAAGTTTACAATGTTGAAAATTGGAATAGGAGAGCAGTGATAATTCGGACTATCAATTATATTTTGAGGGGAATAACACACCAACCTTCTGTAATATACTCCAACGAATGCATATCAACTTTTTAATCTGAATGTAGACTTTTAAATAAATAACAAAATTAGAAATTTATGGATTAATATAGAACTAATGTCATTTAATTTGTAGAGCTCTTCATAGATGTTCATGGTGTTATAATGTTCGAACAGCCGCGCTAACAATAGAATTTTTATTGTTTAAATTTTTGAAATTTTCTTTTAAAGGTACAAACAGCTCTTTGCATAAAATTTGTTGTTTTTCTTGTAGTCCTTTTCCATTAATACGATTAGAAAACAGTACAAAAATAAATTAAATCTCATTTAATATTTTTGAAAGTTTACAATAAAATTTAAAATTAATATTCACAAAAGTACAATTCAAAACAAATGTATATGCTTTAACATTCACAAATACGTGTATGTCTGATAAAATAAAGCATAATTTGTATGTGTCTGATAAAGTAAAACATTTTTTCCCCAAAAAGTAACATTAATATATGTATAAAATGTAGCAACAGTATGAAAAGAGTCGTTATTTACAGAAAAAAAAATTAGTAAAAAGTCAAATAAAATTGTAGTTGCTAAAAAGGCATCAACTGTTCTAAGGCGATAAATTCTGTTTATTTTCGGGAAAAAGGGAAAAAAATATATGAAATTAACTTAAGGAATTTGTATAGTAATTCATTTCCCCCACAGTCATTGAAAGAAAATAATTTTTATATTTTTAGCTATTTTATTTTTCATATTATATTATAAGAAATAATTCGGAATATTCAGCTGAAAAATTAAGAATTAAATTGTTGAGTTGTCTTTAAATTAGAAAAAGACACTTGTTCTTATTCATGTATATAAACAAAGAAAACACTTGTGGTTACATGAAACAAACAAAAAAAATGCTTAAATTTATTTACACACATTTTATAAAAAACTCTTCACATTAATTTAGCATTACTTGTACGATCAACTGCCAAAAAATTAGAACTTATTTGATTGTTGAAAGAAATTTTTTTAAGCCCTGGATGATACTTAATAATATAAACTTGGTATGATTCTTTAGCGAAATTTTCCTTTAATGTCAGGTGGTTTGCAATATAGGTTTACAATGATTCTCTTTTCTGATCAACAGAAGTTTCCTTTTGTGCCACGATAGTGTTTTACAATGAGGGTGATTCTGTAGTCTTAATATCTTAGCCAAGTTGGCATTCATTCACACAGAATCAAATCGATTACAATTCAACAAGATAGGACATTTTTGCTAACTATAACTTCCTCATTTCATCTTTGTGACTTGCATCCAAAAGCTCATCAGGGGAGAGTTTGTGAAACCATCCATTCAATTTCAGTCAATTTATTTTATTAATAATCTTGCATTTATTTAAATTATTTGCATTTATTTGTTTACTAAATTCTTAAGAATCTATTGATAAGCGATTTAAATGTAGTGTAATTCTATCGGTTTCATTTGTCACATCACATTTTAGCTGCTATAATGTTAAAAATAATTTAAATTCCGTTTTCTTCTTATTAAATTAATTTTTCAAAATATTATTCCTTATGTCTAAGACAAATTTGTAATGATTATTTTCTATAAGAATATAATCCCATTTATCGAAAGCAAGTACATGTCTGTTGCGAGAATTCATTCATAATTTAAAGCAGGCATTATTCATATATATTTATATAATTCAAAACTAATTTTTAACAAAATTATGAATTCTTATCATTTTCTTCCAATTTTAGTTTTAAATAGATTAGATGTGAATGCTTTAATTTACCCTTATTTTGGGCAATATACATTCTAGCTAGAGGTATCTTTCAATATTATTACTTAATTTAAATATTTCTAATTTACTGTGTTTTGATTAATTCAAATTGAATAAAAACATCTGTTTCATGTATAAAATATAAAAATATCCCTATTGCGAGTGTATTATTTTTACTCGAATATTTAAAAACATTTGAAGATTGCGAAATTTTATACGGGAAAAAACATTCTAAGAATTTTAATAATTTATTTGAGTTTACAAAGCATGCTAAGAAACTGGAATTCTTTGAAAATGAATGCAAAACGGTGATTAGACTATTCTAAGAATATATGGAACATAATAATTTTAAGCGAAAACCAATTCATTATATTGTCAGTCAATTAACAGATTGTTTCCAATTACCTTTAGAATCTTGATTTTTTTTTCAAAATTAGCTACAAAAGATTACTAGTTTCCTTCTGGAGATAAGAAAATATATAAAGTACTTCATTTACTAAAACATTTTGACCAAATTTATTTAATACATTTCGCTGATTTTTTTTCGCCTGTAAAGTATTTTCATATAAACTATTCGAATAAGGGAGAAGGAAAATTGTTCCTTTTATTTCGATTACGTTTTTTTCCTAACACGTTACGACGTGCTTTGGAATAAGTATGTGTGTTTATAAACGAATAGTGGAACACACAAATGAAAAGAAGGGATATCCAAAACTTTAGAAACACATTTAGCTCACACTCTGCCAAATGAGAATAAAAAAAAATGAGCGTGCGAAAACTGGCGAAAATGCACTCTTGGCTTTCCACATACAAAGCAGTTTCAGAAAAAAGCATTTTTATTCAAAAAGGTTTGAAAAGAATTTTAAAACGTTGATATGATTTCAACTCTTCCACGCTAGCTCCATTTATTTTTACGGTACATCAAATGACATCGGTTTTCATCCATTCGCTGTTTTCATCATTCTTTCGAATATAAGGAAAGTTTGGCTTTTTCCAGGGTATTTCCATGTCTTTATGGGGGTTTTATTCATATGAAACTACACAAATCCGCTTAGATTTTGAGTTCCCCAATGGTACTCTATTTTAGAGGCTGCACCTTTCCGAAATGCCTTCCCTTTTGAAGCCCAACTTTCATTTGATGCCATTCACTCAAAAATGCGGAACATAAATCATTTTCTACAGGTTTCTAGATTTGTAAAAATGTATAAATGTTGTATTTTGCATCGCTTTGCATAAATGATGCATATATAACAAATGAAAAGTTTCGGATATTTCTGAAATTCAGTTTATGAAAACATTTCCGTTATTGAAGTAGAATGAAGTACAAGTTTTATGGAATATGGGTGATACAACTAGACCGAAATGCAATTTTAACTGAATTGGAGTTTAGCTCCGTTTGAATTGAAAATCTATGGAGCAGATGAATGTCCGTGCAGAAGGAAGAAAAATTTACTTTAAAATGATATATTCACCACACAAAAAGAGATGACTGGAAATAAATAGAATCACTCAACGTTTCACAAAATTATATATTGCTGAATACACTTCAGTAGTCTTCAAATTATTCAAAAAGCTGCAGAAGTGATCTTAAAAAATGTTCTCATTTGTAAAACGAATTTATGATCAGGAATAAAGAATTGAGAGGGGTAGTTAATGATAAAAGAGAAAAATCAAATTAATTTCATGAGAGGTAATTTAATACAATGACTGTAAGAGGAATTTATTTTACAATTTAATAATCTCAACGGGTTTCGCTCGATTTAAATTACTACATAAAATATTGTAAATTAAATTGAGTCTATAATTAAAGATGGAGAAAAGTTTTCACAGATCGAGTGAAATGATTTAATAAGATATATTTACGAATTACCCTTAGATTAATAGAAAAATTAGAAGTAAATGCTATACAGAAATTTATTTTCACAGAACTCTGTCAAGCAATATATCGTTTGAGTATATTATAGCATTATGATAGTTCAAGGAGTCATGTACACACACACACAGATATATATATATATATATATATATATATATACCGTATTTACTCGAATCTAATATGCCGTGCATTCAAAAACGCACCAAAGGTTCTACATATATTTTCCCAAGTTCTGGATATTTACATACATTCAAAATTCCTGTTAAATATTTGACTCGCCCGATTATTGCAGGAACATGAATACATATATTTCGAGGTGCTCGTTTAGTTTTCTTGATTAGATTTTTCAACCATTTCCATGACTTGATGTTGTTTTTGTTTTTCTTAAGCTTTTCAAGACGGCATGCCTTGGGGTAGGGTGTTCCCTGGGGACGGAGGAGAATCAAAAGGAACTGTCTCATGGGCCGAGGGTTTTACGTCGCTAAGCCAAACTTTAGAAAAACAATAACAAAAAAATGGTTATGTCCTAATTATATAATTCTTATTAAAATTCTTGGTTATTACTTAAGCTGTTATATACTTTAAAATTTGCATTTTTAATAATATTTTTCTTTTAATTTAACAGAAAAATATATATTAAGTAGAGCTTACTTTGAGAAATAATTTTCAGAAGTGCTATTGAAATTATTCCGCAGTTTTATCGACAAAAACATCAATAAACTTTAAAATTAAGAAGAAAAAAAATGTACAATAAAGACTATGACAAGAAGTAACAAAACTTAATACGAAGACCGGTGCTGCAATTCTCGAAGTGCTCAGAAACGCAAATTTCCTGTTTTGTATGTCTCTAACAAAATGTCACCATCAGAATCACTGTAAATATCTCTTACAATCCTTTTAAAAAAGTAATCACTCTCTCATCATTAATTGGAACGTCATCCATGTGAGTATAATCTTCTGATAAACAACGCTTTCTGGCAATTAATTATAAACAGGATTCAAGGCTTTCCGAAATCAAAAGGGAAGTAAATGAAATACATTCAAAAGCAACTCAAATTCAAACAGTACTGACAGTACAGTTTCCAAGAAGATAGAAATAAAAAGCATATAGCAAAAACCAATAAAAAAAACCATTTAGTGAAAAACCAAAAGCACGAATGTACATCACATCAAAGTTTAAAGAGCCGAGTTCAGTATGTTTACATTACGCTTTCCTTCCTCCAGAACAACAGCTGGAGAGAAAAATACTGAATTAAGACGGACAGTAATCAAAATGAAGGTCAAGATCTTAAAACTGCTATTTAGTACAAAAGTAATGGTCACAGAGCGCCAACTAGAGATATATATAAAACGTTCCACCTTACAATGCGAAAACGCATCATTCGGCCCCTGATGCGATTTGTTACTTTCGGCCGTGAAAGACGATCGCGAGTGATACGTATACGGTACGTTCGTGACGAAAGGGTTAAGGTGGGCTATTTAAGCATTTGTAGATCTATTGTTATTACCTTTATCTTCTGAATTGCTTGCTGCACTCGCTCTGACTCAGAATCATCTTCTCTTTCTGAAATGTGCTCTTCTTCATCTGTTTCACTTTCATCCAAAACTATGTCCTCATAATCATCACTATCACATAAAAGCATGTTTATTATAGTCTCAAGGTCATTAGGATTGTTCGGGTTGAATATTTTGTTTTTAATCGCCATAACTAGAAATAACGAGCAGATATAAATTAGGTATGATGAACTGTCACACGTATGTGACAAATAAAGTTTCCTTATTCTAATCCTAAGATCTATTAAATTCAAAAATTACCTTAAATATATAAATGTTTCCGTCTAAGATAATAAAGCTATTTTATAGCAACAAAGAAAATCTGATATATCAAAAACCTACCTGAACGGTCGCACTTATCTGTAAATAATAAAAATTGGGTTTGCAGAGAACTAGTAACGCCTCCAAATCCAAACAATGACTGAAAGTAGGTGAAAAGGAAGGGAAAGAATAGCTAAGGAAATGATCTCGTAGTGTTACCAGATTTAAAGATGCAAAATGAAATTGATATCTAGTGTATCTCTCACATATCCGCGTCCGCTGCAAGCTTAACCTATAATTGCTCTAACTGTCAATATCGTGTTCCAAAAATGATTCGTCACTCTCACTCTCACAACTGACTTTGAAACTGCTACCGGCGTCACTATTTCATTATTTCCCCACTCGGTGTTATCTTCCATTCCAACCAATGCATTTTTTATGTAAATTTTCTTAAAAAAATGTTAGATAGTCTCATTGTAAATTTTTCAAGGCAACATATGTCCTTTCTGCAAACCTTTTTGTTTTTCCTAGAAGCAGTTAAAAGTTGGTTTTTCAAATGCTACCAGCTTAAGTCCTGACTTTTTACGTAATCCATATTAACTTATTAATAATGAGTCAAGCAGATGAGACTAGCTTGTCACACCACCTAGAATTATCACCAAATCGCAAATTTTTTGTCTCAGTTTCTTTCAAAAAGAGTCGATCAAATGACATTTAAATGCGTCAATGATAAGCATGTTTCTATGATTTCGAAGAGATCCAGGTTTCTTATTCTACACAGAATTAGCCTACTCTTCCATAATTTTGGTAGTCATTAATCCCTTTTTCCCATATTTCGAAACACAGGAAAAGGAAAATGATATGACTTTCAAAACTGTTTCGTAAAGATATAAACCGGTATTTAAATTCTATTGAAATCCAAGAACTGGAAGAAAAGTGCATCTACATCTAGCAATTTAGAGAGCGGTTATATGAATGTACAATTTACTCTCTTTTTACTCGTAGATGTGAAAATCTAAAAACCTTTTAAAAACACAATTCAGAATAATATGAATTTTATAGTGAAAGAATGATATATTCCATGTTATCTAAATTTGTGTAAGATGAAAGAAAGCACTCATTTAATTCAAGAAACTCTGTGAAAATAAAGAAACTCAATTGCATAATTTCTTAGACGTCTATTATTTACATTAATGTTTGAGAGTTGTTCTATATATATAAATAAGTCCTCAGAAA
The DNA here is from genome assembly GCA_019974015.1 of Nephila pilipes. Taxonomy (NCBI): domain Eukaryota; kingdom Metazoa; phylum Arthropoda; class Arachnida; order Araneae; family Nephilidae; genus Nephila; species Nephila pilipes. The sequence goes on from BMAW01037727.1 coordinate 104,575, forward strand.
AACAAGTTACTTTGGGTAATTATTTTAATATTCAACATGATCTCCTTTTATCTCTACACTTTTTTCCCAAATTTACTCTATCTTTTTAAAGCCATCTAGAAAGTAAAATTTTGGAAGATGTTCAAAATAGGTAACTATTTGGGTTATGACCTCTCTTCGTTTCACGTGAATCGAAGTTCACCTCGCCCTTTTTTTAAATTTGGAAATAAAAAAAAATATTAAGTGCTAAATAGAATGGATTTTGAAATAATTCGAACTTTAATTCCCAGGATTTTAGCCATCGAAACTGCACAAATGTGTGCCCCGGACAATGTTTTGTTAGAAGAGGTTTTTTTTTTCTTTTTTAAAGAAGTACGTTTTTTTCTAAATTTCTTCGCTCAACCGCTACAATAATGACTCTCTCTCTTGTTTTTTCTTTTTCCTTTTTCCTAGTAAGAGGTGTATATGATTCCTTATATATCTCAAATACCCACAGCCATCTCATTTCCTGGCCGACTTCACCATCTTTGCTTTCTTCAGAGCCCATTCGCTTTAAACCCCTCTGGTTTGACTATTCCTTTATCTCTGGAGTGAAGTATTCTATCTCCGGTTTGTCCTCAGTTAACTATGTCTCGATGCAAACACTCTCAGGATTGTGGCTAAAAAGAGCGAAATAGACTTGGAGTCTACCACACGAATGTATTTATTTTCCACTGAGTGCAAACGCTGCACTAATCTTGCAGAGAATTTTTTCGCATCATATTTTCTGTGCAAAATTTCAAACATTGTAGTTAGCGATATGCCAGTGTCCATAGCTATTTTACGCACTTTGATTCATCGATCACTTAAAACTCTATTATGGGTTTTGTCAATCATTCCGAGAGTAATCAAATCCACTGAATGACCCGGACGACATTCATTTTTAGTGCAGGTACGGCCATGTGCAAACTCATTCACCCATTGTAAACAGTTGCAAACACAACAGCAGATGTGCCATGATATTCTTTTAACTCAAATTTGATCTCTTTCAATGTAAAGCCTATTAAATATGAGTGTTTAATCTTCCCTTGAACACTCTTTTCTCCATTTTTCTAAATGAACGCAAATTTCTTGCGTTAATTGACAAAAAAAAATGTGATAGATATTACTGAGATAGGTAGCTGTCAGGTGAGTTATAATTACTTTCTAAAAATGAGCCAATTTCGATATTACTTGCGCCCTCTTTTGGATTTTTAAATACTTTTTGAACGGCTCTAGTATTCAGCATTTATATACTTAATTTTTTTTAATTAATATTCACAAATGTATCAAATATATTTCATATAATTTTATATTAATCTCTTATATATTCAACATATTTATATATTGAACATGAATACATTTAACATTTATCCATTTTATTCGTTGATGGCTTGAATTCGTTAAGTGTTTTATTAATTATCAGAGTCATGTGTTTTATAGTGTTTCCCTCCACACGTAATATTTTTTAAAACAAATCTTCTACTTAAATATTTTTTTAAAACATTCTCTCTTTTCTAAATGAGTATCTGTATAGTATGATAATAATATATGCACTGAGATTATGATACGCAAATGTTACATACTCGAACAGAATTCTAATACCTCTTAATAATACTTATAGTTACTTCGTTCAAAACTAAAGCGTTTGCCAATTGATGTTTAACCATCACTTCTTGTAAGGCTATCGATTGTTTTATAGCCAAAAGATGGTATTTCTATTCTGGTATCTTGGAAAGTGTAGACAATTTTATTTTATTTAGGCTCAAAAATTTAATATAACACATTAAATTTGAAAAAAGAAGTTAATTTCTAATACATGTGATATATTAAGATAAACACCTTGCCTTTAAAAGACCTAAACATTACATGTATTCACTGTCAAGTCCTACATAAGAGAGCCGTTTGTACAGATTCTGGTTTTTCTTAAAAAAATCAGTTTATGTGAAGTTTTCATTTTAATTGTAATCCAGATAACGTGCGATGTGATAATCTTCAGAGAGCCTGTTTACATTTTTACAGTGTTCTAAACATTTCAAATATATGTAAATTCTTGTGTTTTAATCAGGGCATGTAACATTTGCAAATTTCTCTTAGATTTTCTCTTAAATTTCTCTCAAATTTCTCTCTATATTGTTAGCTTTGTCAATGAACTGTGATCCTCATATTGTTGTAAAAAATGACCTGCATGCCTTCCTAGCTTTTCTGAAACAAAAATCGTTATTTCTGTGATGCCAAAATAATGTCAAAGAAGTGTGTCCCAAAATTATTTTTCAAAAATGTCACAAGATTGGTGAGTTAAACACTTTTATAAGAAATCAAGTGTTACAAATTACAATGAAAACTAAGTGTTCAATAAGAATATATTAAGTGTTTTCTGAAAAAAATATAGTGAAAAAAGAAAAATCTCATTTTAGATATTTTATTTTATTAAATACAAAGTTTTATTCTTTAAACTATTGCATGGGCTTTAAATTGCTTATACTAATTTTTTTTTCAAATTTTCATAAATATATTTATGTAAAACACATCAAACATTCAGTCTCGATACTTTATTGCGGTAAAAATGACCTTTAACTGTCGTTCTGGGTAGTTCAACGTATGGGTCGTTATAGTGTTAAAAAGATTAATTAATGTGTAATTTTTACCAAGATATTGCGTAGGGATCAAATACATTCCCATAGATTTAAAACAGACAGTAATAAGATTCTCAAGAATCCGAAATCATGTCAGAATAAATAAACTAAGCAAAATAGAATGGTAGAAAATTTTATCTTGGAATGCGCTATTTTAAACCTGTGAAAAAAATTATCTGTATATGAAGTAAACGAACTCCTTCATAAGAAACTCCATTGTCAGATACGGATAAATCTCAACTACTTTTATCTACAAAGAATAGGAAACAAAAGTAATAAAATTGAAGACTTTGCTTCCATATTTAACATTATTTAAAATCTCTCTCTTTCTTACCGTTTTTATCGCAACAATCATTATTTTAATGCTTTACATATAAATTTGTGTTTATGCTAATGTTTATTTTTTATGTATTTGGTACATTGGTTAATACGAATTTAATGAATATTGTCTTTCGAAGTAAAATACATTTTTATTAATAAATTTATCACATAATCATGTGTGTTCTGATACATTTTTATTAAGGTAAGTTACATTCTGAATATTTACAAACAATCCAATCTTGTTTCTTTCATCGAGTCGTAGGTTCGAACCTTGATGCCACTAAAGGCCCTCCGTGTAGACGGGGTAGATACATATTCAATCTGTCGAAGCTCAAAGACCACTCGTTTTTATGATGGGAAAGTTTGGGGAAAGGGCTGCGAATTCAGATGCCCTCCTCATAACTTGACTAAGGTCCAAAATTACGACATCAATCGCCATTATTTTTTGGACTATGGATTTTAGAAGCATATTTTTTTCTAATTTTTCTAAACTTTCAAGGAAATCTATTAATCTATGCGAACAATTTTCCTATTTTCCCTATAATTTACAAGACACTAAATTGAAACGCCTCCTCAAATCTGGTAAGCATCTTTCATCCGTTATATCATACAGACAAATCTGTTTGTTACCTTAGGGGAATTTGTTGAGATGTTTTTGTCAATAGATTAAATTTCTGGATTCATCAAAACAAGATTTTTCATCCTCCTCAATTTGGTTTCGAAGAAAATTTTGGCTGTGACGACGCTATTTTCTATTTGGTTTCGTATATCAAGCTCAAAAGAGCTACAGAACATATTGCTGTTACTTTTATCGATATAAAGGTTGCGCTCGACTATATAGAATGGTCTGCTCTATTTAAAACTTTCAGGAATCTTCAATTTTCAAACTGTTTTCAAAAGTTTATTTACTCTTACTTAATAAATAGAAATATTATTTTTTTTAATATTAACTTTACGATAAAGCAACTAATTACCAAATGCTGTCCTCAGAGTTCTGTGCCTGTACCCGCTCTGAGGAACTTATATTTTAATTCTAATTTGGATATTAATTGCGAAAATTTTTAAGTCAGAACTTAATGGATGATCTGTTGGTTATTTCCACCGGAAATTTGCGAAGGGACCTAAAGCATATTTCAAATATTTAATTAGTTTTATTACTGAACATCTGGCAAGGTTGGAGATCTCGATTAAGAAAATTGCCTTGTTTGTGTTTAGATGCTCGACAATTCCATAACAAAAGAGTTCGTGGTGGCAACGTCTTCAGTCGAAGTCCAGTTTTTAAACTAAACAATTTCTGCATAAAAATTTGTAAATTTTAAAAATATTTAAGCATTCCGATTCTCTAACGACTCTCCTGGAGCCCCTACATTAATTATTTTGAAGAAAAAAATTGTAATATCTCATTAAATTTAATAGGTTTTCCTTTGGTGGTTTCAATATCAAAAGTTATAAACTATTGTATTTATCTGTTGTTGAATCTATTATTATCTGTGGTGTGGTTTTTGGGGGTGGTGATCTACGTTCCTCATAAATTACTAAGTCAATCCTTTCGCTACCTGAGGGAAAAAAAAGAAGTGCTTCTCTGGGTCCGCGGCTTTTTACCGCGGAGTGTCACGCTGTGCCCAGACGATTTTAGATATTAAGCCTAATTCGTGAAACAAATTTCTCTAAAATCGGCTATTCATTAATATTTTGGTATTTGCATATATTATTTAAAATGCCTTACATTTAATATATACAAAAGAAAAAAAGATTTAACCGAAAATTTTATGTTATTACATAAAATAATTACATAAAAATCATATCTTTTAAGAAAATACAAAATATATTTACATATATTACATGAATTAAATGGTGTAATGATGTACCATTACATGGAACATATTGACATAAAAATAAATCTAATTTTGCTGTATGGTATATTTATATAAAAACTCAATGCGCGGAACAACGTTACATGTCTTACTCACATATATTTAGACGCTTCACGCAAGATTTTGAGCAAAGTGCACATCTTATTATTTATTAAGATGTGCCCGTTGATTATTTTCGCTAACATTACTGTCAGATTCATTCATTAGTTCGCAAATCAGAAAAATACTTTCTTTTCGTCATGACTATTGCTACATATAGAAACCAACCGAATGAAATTAACAGCTGAGAGCATCTGCTACCAAAAACGCTAATCTCCATAAAGGGCCATAAATTCTCCTTCGAATTTTTAAGAAGCAAGCAAGAAAGAAAAAAGCAAACTGAAATCAAGTACACCCTTTAAATCATGTCATTACATTTAAAAAGCCGCGCCGCAGCATGTGCTTTTAATAATTACTCCCCCCCCCCTCCTGGTAGCCAGAAGTGAAATCCAAACCCATATCACCAAGGCCAATACTCCAAATAACCTATCTGTATAGATTTCGCGGTACTGTAACATCATATATTAACATTAAGAAAATCAAATCAAACGTTCTCATCAAGCGTATCTCTATTGATACGTTGGGCCGTAGAAGACACTCACGGAGCGTATCGCCTATGATATGCTGAGCACAGGAGAGCAAATGCAAGTGTATCGCCTGTGGTATGCTGGGAGCGAACAGATTAAACTCCATTCAGATATTTTAACTTTTAAAAAATACCAAGGCCTATGGGATGTCTTCCACTGCTGTTTTACAGGTGACTGCCGGGGTTTCCACAATTCTTCTTACCCTCAAATTTCATTTTCTGAAATATCAAATTTGAAAGCAGTATTTTTTCAACTGTTTTCAGCTGATTTATTATATATCGCATTCCACTCACATATTTCATTTAGAAAATCTAGCTCTTTTTCTTATCAAATATTCGGGACCTCTGAGTGGCAGATTTACACCGACGGATCAAGGATCGGGTGCAAAACTAGGTCTTCCACCGGGTGCCCTAATTAGGGCCTACATTCTTAAACTGAATTCTTATAATTCAGTTTTCCTGGATGAGGTTTTGGCAATTGGATTTGCTGTTTTGTAGGGCGTTCTCATAACTCCAAAGTCTCTATTTATTCCGTCAGTCTATCATTAATATTGCTACTGCAGAATACCAGTAAAAAATCGGCTTTTATTAATAACATTAAAGAAACAATAGTAACTTATTCTGATTTTTACTACTTATATTAGGATTTTCTGACGTCGTAGATTATTATAACAAAATCGCAGATTCATTTGCAAAGCTCGTTGTCACTGATGGTGAGAGATTGAATGTCTTTGCCCCTCGGTCTCATATAGTTATGACTTTAAAAATAAGCTTCTTTCTGACAGGGAGGTCTCTGGGTAACTTGTAATATTAATATTCTGGTTCAGTCCTATATTCATTGGCGAAAAATCTGAGTTTGTATAAGACTTCTGGTTTTCTTAGTCGCTTCTTAGCTAGTAATGGTCCCTTCATTTCTTATTTAAATCATTTTAATTTGTATAAAAAAAATTATGTCCTTGTGACTCTATTGGAGATGCTGACCACTACTTTTTCTCATGCATTTCTACCAAGGATTTTCATTCAAAATGTCCTGTTTTTGAAACGAAACCTATTTGGCTGAAGTCAGAGTATGAAAATCATAATTTGCATTTCATGCTTAAATCCTATATTCTTACGGCTCGTAAGATTTCCCAACAAATTTCTGAATTGTTTCTGATTATTTTTATATGCCTTAATATTTTAACTATCCTTTATTGTGTAGCTATAATTGTATACCTTGTATATATATATATATATATATATATATATATATATATATATATATATATTATTGTCAAACACTTCATTTTTGCTTACGAGTTTAAACGCTTTTGTAATGTACCATTTATCCTATTCTGCATCTTATTTTTGCAAAAAAAGTCCTAATGATATGTTTTTAAATTCCTTTCCTACTTTACAAATACTTTGTAAACTTTATTTAGTTTTAATTTCGAAATTATGTAATACCTCATGTTCTTTTGTCAATAAATGTAGAATGCGGTGGTGATTGTGTCCCAGGTGGCCGGTTTGTATCCCTAAGCCCTTCTGGTCTGCTTGGTGTCTTTGGGTATTTGCCAAAAGATCTTGTGTTTCTTCTAGAGCGACGCTAATAAAATAAATCAATCAGTCATTCTCTTCACTATGCACTTGACGCAATTGGTCCTATAAGGTCTCGGAGCCAAACGATTTTAAGCAACCAAACTTTAAAATCAAATACTGAATTCTGTGATTAGTATAAAAATTTTTAATGGTGTATTAAATTCAAATAAGTAAATTCCTCATAAAATTGCGTGTTTATTCTTTGATCTGATTTTAAATCATTTTAAAAGTTTTTTAAACTTTTCAGAATAATTTTTAATCATTAATTTTCTAAGCCCATTTTAAATATATCATTACAAAACTGTTGCGTGCAATTTGAATAGAATATTCACATAAAGCCTTTTAGAAAGTGTTCTATCAGTATCATGCAAAAACTAAATTAACATTTGAGTAAATTTGTATTTCAACAAAGTTTTATTTATTTACATATTAATGCTGAAGGAATTACTAATGCGGAGAACCAAAAACATGTATTATTCTATCAGTACATTGCTACATAATGTAAAATTGACTCTAAAACTAATTTTCGTAATACTCATTAGTGTAAAGGAAATCAAATGTATCAGCGCGACAAGATATTTGTAAATTATACAGATAGTACAACATTTATAGAATGATCAATAATAAAAACATAGCTTAATACAAACAACAATAAATGATGCGGTACAGTGTAACTAGCAGTAACAAACATGACATAGTGCAAACAACAATAAATAAGATGATATAGAATAAACAACAATAAATAACATAACATAGTTCAAACAACTACACATAACATTAAGTAAACTATAGTTTATATCTTCAGGTATTATTGTTTAGTCTAGTTAATAAATTTGCGTTTCTTTTCTTTTGTGAGCTACTGCCTTAACTCTTAGAAGAGATTCTTGTACACATCCAGAGATACCCCGTATTAAGTACCACTGCCTTAGAAAATTCATGTATATATATATTTATAAAATTATGAAGCATGTATGTATATTTATATAAAATCGGTGGCTTGATTCGCATTTGTATCATTTGATGCGCATAAGTTTTTATCATGTAGTGACTTGTTTGAATATATAATTTTCTTAGTGAAGGGGTCTTATATATTTAATACTGTCAGTAGCTTTTATGCTGAAAATATTAAACTATATTCTTTCTGTATAGATCTTTTGATATTTAATTAAATTTCATTAGATTTAATGAATTAATTTTACAAAAAGAATGATATCAACACACAATTGAAATAAATTATTTGTTTCAAAATACATTTTTAATATAAAGTTTCTTAAAGACCAATCAAATTTGTAATAAAACTGTATAAAATATATATTTATTGAGAATGAAAGAATTGATATAACGAATTTATAACAAAACTTATAATTTTTTTTTTATTTCCTCACAATTAAACAATAATGCCACAAGGTATTTCAAAGTTACAATGTGTACTAGCTTTTCAAATTCTCAGTGATTGTAAAATTTCTTCCTTATTTTCCCACTATGTATATTATGCTAATACATAGCTTCTTAGAGCTTATTTGAACAGTTTAACAAAATTGTAACCACAATAACAAAAAAAAAAAAAAAACTTGAACTTTGTATCAATAATATGAAATAAATTTTTACTAGTCCAAGAAAAAACTGGATTTAGCTAATGGGCATCAATATTAAACAAAATTCAATATTTAAATGCTAGGTATAGATATTTTTCCTTTTATATATATATATATTCATTTCCAATATTTTAAAAAAGACATTTTCAATCTTTATTGTCTTTTTTAATTTGAGAAGATTGCTGAGGAGATAACATCCTTTTTTCAAATTTTTTCTTAGATTTTAAGAATAGAATAGCTTATGCATGATAAATAGAAACATATATAGTAAATAAAAACTCCAGAAAGAAAGTTATGTTCCATATTGACTCTGAGGTCAATAAATTTATACATTTGTTATCATTTGTAAGAACTCAGTTGAGGGTTTTTTTGTAAGAAAATAGATTCTATTGCTTATAGGTTATAATTTGAAAAATATTAAACTCCTTCTTATATTGAAATTCAACGTTAACTTTGTAAAATAGCATTTTTAAGCAATTTTTTAAATATTACTATTATATCTGTTAAATACGAAGGATTTCCGAAAGTAAATTTCGTCTTTTTTTCACAAGGGATAATTATTACCAAAAAAAAAAACCAATTTCTTCATTAACTATACACCTTGCGCTATTTTTGACATAGTTGCAATTGTCATTAAGACAATAATGTACCGTGCAACCATATTGAAGAAAAACTCGGTAAAACTCGGTGTCCTGCGATGCAAGGAATTGTCGCACAGAGTGCTCTATTAAACCATTGTTTTGAATGGACCTTTGCACGAGTAATACTTATTGTTGATGCCACGCCTGATACCATTAAGCGCCTATCTACTAACATCAGGACCTGTACTCTAGCAGTGTTATTTTCATTCGTGGATGTGGAAGAATGCTCACTTATCTTCATCCACCCAACTCTGCCTCCCTTCATTGAATATACAATACCTGCGTCCAGCCATTTGAAAAGACAAGTCCTTTTTACCATACAAGGTCTTTTGAATTTCATAGATGACTAGTCCTACGTGCCCAATCATACAGGTTAACAGCAACCCCTTCCATTGCAGACCATGTTGTCAGTCACATCTCAGGCACGTTAGTCTGCTGCTACTCTCTTTCCATAGTGCTCTGCTTTCTTTCTGCTCATTTCACCACCACTAAAGCTACATCCGTCGGAGAACCAGCAACGAGTTCGGACTCTTAAGGTGTTTTTTTTTTCTTTTATCTGGTGTACGACGTGCTGTTTTAAACAAATGACAAAACTTACTTTCGGAGCATTCTTCGCAATTACGTTTCAAAAATGCACAGATAAAAGATCCCATTTATTTTACAAAATTGTATGAAACAATTTTTGATAGTGATATATTTAAGTACTTGCACTTAAATCATTTGAAAAAATTTCGTGAAGTTAATCATTCAGGAGATTTTCTAACATTTCTAATTAGTAATGTTATTTATTTTTCACATAGAAATCTTCATTCCATGCTTTCCATAATGTTTTTTATAAAAGAAATTAGAATATTTTTGTCTATGAAATTGCTTAAATTTATCTTTCAATTCGCAGTTTTTTTCTCCTTACTGAAAAGAAAGCTTGTAATGCTTGACAATAATTTTAAATTCAAATAATAAGCTGTTTCTAGTTCCCCCTTTACTTAAAAAAAAATTACCATAAAAATCGTTCTAAAGGCACCCAAGCACACTCCGTTATGTCAAAATATGTTTGAAAAGTTTCAATAGAACACTCTTCAAAGAGTTTTATGTACATCTATCATATTTCAGATTCAAAATTAATAAATTAAATAGTATAAAACTATGTTCTTTAATTCCAAGCATCATTGAAAAAATCCTCAGTAACAATTAAAATTTCTGCATCGTTAACGCCATTTAAACTAATCCATAATATTGAAGTACGAAAGTGGCTAGAGATCTAAAGACGATTCAAGAATATTTAAATAGCATGGTACTTGAATTCCCTATTTCATTTTAAGCACGAAATTTTTCAATTAAATAAAAATTGTACTTGAATAGTTGAAGGAACTTAATGTTAAAAAATGTTGTCAAATTAAACTTTTCAAGAATAAACTTTAAAAAGTTTTCTGTATTTCTTTACTAAAATATCTTTTGTATGCAGAAATAAATTTATTCAATGGTGAGAATTATCTTTTGATGAAGAGAGGAGTAAACAGGGTTAGTTATAGGCCTCCTGATATTTTACCAAATTAAATACGTATGATTTGTCAGCCTTGAATAACTACTCTGATGCTTTCTTTGATTTCTTCATGTATGCTTTCTTTTAATATTTTGAACATATGTGCGTTTTTGCATAGCATCAGGTGAGAGGGAAAATGAAGCCAAAGATAGAGAGATGAAACACGTCAACAAACTTGCTAACCAGCATTTGTGTGCTAAGCTCGTATCCTCTATTTCTGTTACTGATATACATTTTGAATAGAGAACTGTTATTATAACGGAATTTTACTTATATCCCCTAATTGTTATGATTTTTCCTTTAACAATAGTTAGCACAATATATATATATATATATACAAAATTTCCATGTTATATCCAAGTTTTTGATAGTTGTGATCTTTTGACAAGATAAAAAAAGACCAACATAAATCAAATAGAACTTTACTTCTTGCTATGAGAGTGAAATATCTCACGAAAAAAAAGCAAAGCAAAAAAAAAAGAAGTTAAATAAAGCGTTCAGTGACAATCATTTTTTTTTCTACACTAAAAAATGAATGAGAATGTTACGAAATTTTGATATTTCAGCAATTAAAAGGGTTCTCGACACTAGAATTACATCCACAATTTTGCAAAACAGTGGTTTTATAGCTATAATGGAAGTTGTGTTTTGGTGGTTGTATTATTTGACTTTCGGTATTTCAAATTTAATTTGTTTTGATAACTTCTTAAAAAATGCTTTAATAAAACATTTCAATTCCTGAGAGAATGCTACAAAATTTTTTAATGAATTTATCAGAAGCACAGCTATCAAGCCCTTGAAATTTTCTTCTCATGCATTCATAATTTAATTAATTTTTTTTAAAATGAAAAACATAGAATTTATCTATTGCTCCTTTATAAGCATTTTTTTTTTCATTTTGAGAAAGAAAATAGATTCTACCTTTATTTTAGAAATGCAATGGAAGATAATCAGTAAATGAAATATTTCTTTCATCTAATGGTTTCTAAGTTTGCAATGTTTTAAACACGGTACTATTCGATTCTTTACTTTAGAAACGGAAGCAGTTACTGCAAAATAACATTCCGCTCTTAATGACAAGAGGCATACACTCCCTAGCAGACAAAATTGCTTAGTAGATTAAATTGGTTTCTTGAGTCTCAAGCCATTTTGTTTTGCAATACATTTTGTAATACTCTGAAATAAGAGGAATTGCTCTTAAATTCAGCTAACAAATCCTTTTTGATGTGGAAACTATTCCTGTTTCAGCCGATTAAGAGCAATGTAATATTTTGGTTAAATCCCGCAACAGTTTCAGGTGGTTATTCACAGACTAATTTGAATGATTATTTCTTATTTATTAACTTGACTAAATAAAAGTTTCAGTCAACAAATTAATAAGAAATAGAATATTTAACAATGATATTATTCCATAACTGATAATTTTTATTTTGAATAAATTATCAAACATTTACTCGAATTATTCCATTTTGCTCAAGTAAATATAGAAAAACTTTTGTAATTGCAAGTTCGAAAAATACACCAAAGCTCAATTAAGTTTACAGTATTCTTTTGTATTTATATGTATTTATCCCTTTCAAAATAATTTCAAATTTTAATTTAGAAGTAATCTTTGAGGTTTCAAAAGATTTCAGATTCATTTTAGATATGTGATTAGTTAAATATTACACTTATAGAAATTCTATCAAATAAGGCAACTGAATATTTTACTTGAAGCAAAATGTTTTCCGAAAAAAAGTAAAATTAATAAAATAGTAAAAAAATTACTTTATTGTAATTAAACAATTTAAAAAAGAAATTTAAGTTTATAAAAGTTGATAAGATAATCAACATTGCATATTTGCATAGTCTTAAGATGCATATAATAATAAATATAATGTATGGTTATTAAATTTGATTATCTATGTAAAATAAATGTAATGATGATTATGAAAGTATTATAGTTCTCGAAAAAATTGGGATCTACATTATCTACAGAAATAATATTTCATTTTTTTTATAATTATAGAAGAAAGAAAGATGTCTCGCATACAAATTTTCATAACATCTACAGTTTGAATTTCTTTTCCAAATGGGTAGTTTTATCTTCTATGGCGAATTTTGACTCAATGAAAATAGTTTCTACTAAAATGATGCTTTGTTTACTTAATGTTTTTGGTTAGTTGTTTTCTTGACCTCACTACAGTACTTAGACAAGTCAATACGTATTCAAAATTTTATCAAATCTAGCACAATTTTTTCCTCCATGTTTCTGTTGGATTTTAATTTGCTCGGGTGTTTTTAAATATACTATAACAATTTGAATGTAATTTATGAACTAAAGTATAAGGTTTATTTCTTATTCCTTTCAGGTTTTGGGAATACTCACTTTTCTTTTTCATCCTTCCAAAAAATATTTAATGTTTAAGTGAATTACTTCAATTCTCAAATTAGCATTACCATTTTTTACAAACCAAAAGTAGTTTCATTTATCATCAATCATAAAAACGTTTGAAGAAAATTACTGATTATAAATAGCTCCTACGAAGGAAATGAAATTTGTGGTTTATCAAAACTAATTTTGCTTGGTCCACTTTTGATGAGATACTTTTAAATTTCATCAGAAAACATTTCTTGGAAGACTGAATAATATATACGAATATAAACTGTATAAAACTAATTTATATTCCATGAATCTTATGGAGACCTTTATCTAGTGAATCGAATATATAAAAGTTCATAAAACTTTACATTTTATTTAATTTTCTTTTTCATTTTCTTTGAAACGACAAATTGCTTAAAGATTCAGAATAAAATTCAGAATTCTATTTTCAATGATCTTCGCTTCTTTGAATTCTCATCCAATTTAACAAAAAATGGCACTTCTACTTTTAGGTGTGCGAGTGAATACGAAATCGGAAGTAAAAAAGAAAAACAACGTATTCTAAAGAATTTCGGTAAATCAACAGTTCACTTTTATAGTTTTAAACCAATTTTTTTAAACTAAAATATTTTTTCAGATGAAATTTTCTGAGTTGATTAAATTTTCTTCTTTTTTATTTCCACTTTTGCGACTAGGAATGCAATGATTGAACTCCTTTAAAGTAGTGAATATTTATTACTCATGAATATTTATATGTTTTACAGTTTTGTGTAGTAAATGTTTCTCTGCTTTTGAAGAAAAATATTTCGATTTATGTAGGTTGTTGAGAAAAAAATAATACAATTGGCTTATCCATTCGCAAATGTACTGTAAATTACTATTGTGCAAAAAATAAAAGTAGTATTTTATAACAAATATCAAATCAAAATATTATTAGTATTTTATAACAATTATATGATAATGTATCACCATTTTTCTTTAAAATATTTTTTTGGTATATTAAATATTAAAATTTTGACGCACACACTCAGAGAAGTGATTAATATACAATATTTGAAATTATTCTTACTTTTTTCTCACCAATGCTTCTTACTAATTTGAGAAATTTATTCCTAGCACCAGTTTTGGATTTACTCGCATTCAAATGCTTGTTGCTTGATTAAATTTAAGATCTTCCTAATTCTACTTCTAACTTTACTGTTTTAATTTTAATTTTCGCTATTTCTAATATATTATCACTTGCAGTTCCTCTATAGTTTCTCATAGTTATCACTCGGTTTAAGAAATTTTTCACAAATTCAGAATTTTTATTATATTGATCAAAATTTTAAATAAGAATTTTTAATTGACTCCTCTTATAGTCGTGTAATAAATATTCAAATATTCCTTCAGCTTTTATCCTAATATCCTGTTTGATCACCCTGGAAAACATACTGAACTAAATAAAAACATAGAGCTATAATCCAAGGAACCAAACTAAACTAAAGTATCACTCGGGTCTCAGACACTTACAAAACACTAACAATATGTTGATAGAGAAGAAAATATAGCCCAGAAGTGGTTTTAAAATACTTAAAACCCTTTATTTATTTCCTACAATATACTGAAACTCATTGACATCTTTATCTTTAAAATTAAATCCCTTAGGGTTTCACAAACCCAATCATTACAGTGATTACAAAACATTACACTGAGTTGCCATTCGACGGAAATAAAAAAAATATAAAGAAAAAGACTCATAGCTAATGCATGACTTACTTGAATCAAAATCATTCACAAGAATTCACCTAAGATATGTCATTATATAAATTAAAACCAGATATTTACTTAGGATTATTCAAATCTTTTCCTTTCCTTTTTTTACCGTTGTGTTTAAATCACGTTCATATTATTTTTTTGTCATATAATAATAAGAATCAATGTAAACTTTGCTGTTTAAGAATTACATTCGATTATAATTATAATCTGATGTTACTCTAAAACAGATAATAATATTATAGCGATTGATTTTTCATTAATCTGTGTGAAATACTTTTTGATAGCTCAGGAACTATGTTAGAGTTATATATATTAATTATTTATATTTAAATTGTTCTTATTTTTTTTAAAGTAATAGAAAGTACACCATATTTTTTTTCAAAATGCAATTCATTACGAAAGCGCTTTGATGTCTGAAGCAATTTCTTTCTGTAATCGTAAAATTATCCCTCGATATCTTTAAACTGTAACTTTTTTTACCAGAAAAATTCATTTAAAATATCTACAAAGCTTGTAGGTTTTGCGCTTGTACATTTAATCCTCGCAAAATTGTATTTAAATTTGTGGTATATCAATTGAAAATTTATTTCTATATTCTACTTATTTGTATATTAAGAAGTATACTTATTTTTTCTTCATTCCCTATATTTTGTAAATATGAATATTATTTGCTTTTGAGATATTTTTTCACTCTTTTATAGATCTTAACAAGAACATATCCACACAAAGTTGAAACTATAAGTCTAGTCCTAGCTTTCTAGATAATTGGATAACATAACGCGAATGCTGTCAGTTACAATCAACGAGGTGAATTTCCTTCCTAATGGGAAAAAAAACCTTTTAACTCTGTTCTTACCTTCCTAACATCTTTAACCACTGGCAAGCATCAAAACTCAATAAAAGGTATGGAGCAGAAAGAAATATAATTTTCCATTGACGCTGAAATGGCCACTTCCTTTGAGTACATATACTAGAAAAATAACTAAAGCATTATTGAATTTTTTTTATATTTTTAGACTCTCCAAATAAATAAAAAAGCACGTAAAGTGTAAAAGACTGCATATCTTGTTGACTATATCAGATAGCCCTTAATGGATCCACGTCACTAGGGATTGATAATGCTGCATTTAGGAAATCGTTTCTTTATGCTCTAAGCGGTTAAATTTGTTTCTGTTGTTTATGTCTAAAATAAACTTGTTACAGCTGTTATGATATTTATTAACGAAAAATGAAAAAAAAGGGAAAATAATGGGTTCTTGGATATGAGATGTTTTTTTTTTTTTTAAATTGTTTTCTAATTTAAATTAATGTTTCTATCAATGATAGCAAAGTGCTTTCCAACATGACATTTTCAAATAAGTTTATTTATCGCATAATGCGTATATAAATAAACATGTCAAAAAGACTGTAATTAGATATATACAATGCAGCTTTTTGGTATCAAATTTTTTTAAAAAAAAGATAAATAACTGTACATAAAAAAATATTAAATTTTACGAAAGTTTTCTGTATCAATTAAAAAATATGATATATTGTATTTCCTCTCATTTATGGACATATGATAACTGAACTATTAAGATTTCCAAAAAGTTAGTAAAATTAACTTAAATATTTTAGTCGATAAAACAGACAAATATTTTAATCAATTAGTTGGAAATATGTTAGTTTAGGTCCATAAAACTCACATGTATTGAAGAATTTTAATTTCAACAATATAAAAGTTTTAAATCATTTCCACTATTGTTATAAAAGAAAATTAATAATAAACAAAGATAAATGTATTATTCAAAAACCTATTAGCTCTAGTATATTTATGTTAAATTTTATTTTTCGAAAATAAAATTTTTACTTAAATAAATTTGTGAACTATTTAATCCTCTAAATTATTCCAGGGTGATGTAGTTTTGATAGATAAAATAAATTTGAAATGACATTTCCCTAACATGTTATCAGTCCTTGATATTAATAGTTTTTTTTATTCCATAAGACTTCCATTGAAATAATCAAACCACTTTGCAAAATCTAAAACAGTTTAGTGAAAAAATAAAAGAAATATATCTAATTTCGAAATCTGGTCATTCGCACATTTATGATGTTCTTCCAGGTTATGTTTACTGAAGAGAAAATTAGAATTTAATAATTTCATTTTTAGCTCACCTTTTTAAAGAATAATTAGAATTTTTCACATTGATTGTCTTACTTTGGATAGTTGAATAATCATATTTTCAGAATTTTTAATTCAGATTAGGAATTAAAGTCATATTTAAATGTTTTAGATTGCAATAAATTTTATTTCGCAATTTATAAACAACAATAGAACTTATATATTGAACTAAGTTTTATCACTAAATGCATTATATTCTATTTTACATCATAAATTAGCAGTTTTTGTAAGATACCTTTTCTTCCATTATATGATATTATAGCAGAATAAATCATCAAAAAAGAATTATTTCATTTCATATGCTTCATTTCTTGTCTAAGTACGTAAAACCGTTCCGTACTAATCAAAAGAAAACATCTTATTTGAACCATATTTTTCACGGTATTCACTGAATTTCATATGTGACTAATTATTAACATATGAAATGATAAAACCATTAAATATTACTTTCCATAATGCACTATGGATATCAAAGTGGTGTTACTGAAATATGTGTGAGTGGGCTGTTTGTAATGTATGTCGTTAAATATTTATGATCAGTTTTAGAATGGTCGTGGTTTAAGTTCATTTAGTCAACTTTTTGTTGAAAGTCTTATACTATATCTTTAGATTTTTCACAGAAAAGAGAGAAAGTGAGATAGAGATTGAAATGCTAACCCTTTTTAGTCAATAACATTGCCAACAAATCACACTCGATTATTCTCTTAGCTTCTAATGACGACAAAAGTCGAGTTGTATGAAATGAATGCATCTGTACAAACTCCATGCTTAGATGTCTAAACCTCCTTTATTTACCAATTTATTTTCCCTTTTTGCGTGAAAAGAAAATTTGAATGGTTGTTAGATCAACAAAAAACACTAATAATATAAGAAGTAAGTCCTTTTTGAATGTAATGCGGATGTAAAATACCTATTTTCATCTAATTGGAATAAAAATATTGTTCACTTTTACATAAAGGTCTATATATAGGGAAATATGTTTCTTATCTACAATATATTTATAAGAACATATTTTCATAATGCCCTTCTTGAAGGAATTATATCATTTTTTCGTAACTTTAAACATTTATGGATAAATATATGTCTAAGTAAGTATATGACATGAAGCATTTAAAGAGAAGAGTTTATTTTCATAACCTTATTAAATGGGAATTACTTAAGGAAATTCATTGTTTAAATTTTATCCATTCTTGTACAAATGTAAATAAATTATAATTGTTAATTTGGTGAATTATTTTTCATAGGCTTATTCTTTGTCTGTATTAAAAGGTAATTGGTGATCAGAAACCTAATAGATGTTAATCTGCAATGCGATAGGAATGTTATTTTATCTCAAATAATTTTATATATCCATAACATTTCCAGTGAAACTCATTGTTTTTTCAACAGATTTAATATACTAGCACTGGATATATTTTGCTGAGAAGTTTTATCAGTAGCGTAACTATGGTATGTTAGGCAGGGCATGTGCCATGGACGCCTCTGGCTGTAAGCATTATTTAATGCAATAATGCCGATGTCAAATCGAGTTATTTAAACTTTCTGAAATTAATAGTTTTTTTAATCTTCTGTTTTAATTTAGATTTGAGTAACAAGATTTTATAATTAGAGTGAAAAATTGAACAATATATGAGTTATAATATATTAAATTTTACAACTGAAAACATTTATTTTAGAATATTACGTGATTATAATTTAAAACTATTTATAAATTGTTATAAAATTTCACAAAATAGTTGTACGGTGTCTTTTCATTGAATTTTTAATTCGTGCAGTTGTGATATATTGGTGTTGTTACTCTAGTTGCTATGGTTAATACACATAATCTAAAAACTATGGTTTTGATAATTTTATCAGAACTTTATTCGTTTGATACTTACAGTTCCTTTTGTGATAAAAGTGTATTTAACTACCATTATATGATTACAGTTTCGTTCAAATAATAAATTTGAAGAAGTAAATATGATTCTTTGTAAATAAATAATCATTTATCATAACTATTGTGTTAGATTTTAGAGCATTTTGTGTTACTTTTTCTAGTAATTAGCCTATTACTTCAAAAAAATTTTGTTCGATTTGTTGCAAATAAAATCCATTATGCAATATAATATATAGTTATGCGTTATAATATATAGTTTTCCTTGAAATCGTTTACGTCCTGACGTTTACAAGTCTGAAGAGAAGTTGAGTTTTCTACCTGACGTTGAAGAACTGTACTACAGTGTTGACAGTAAACATCTTAAAAACAAAATGTAAACATTTCAATAACTTTTACAACTGTTATATAAATGGCCAGCAACTATACAAATTTATTTTTTGTATTTCAGAATGTTGCTTGCTAGCCGGATGAACAATAAAATACTAAGAAATGTTAATATTTTCCAATTTATTGTGCAGTAGGAACAAGAGATCGTCTTTCGTATAGTGATCCAAATAATACTGGATATCACATTTCCCGTTGCTAGCTGTAAGAAATCTTTTAGCGGTTCGCAATTAATCTTGAAAGCTACCAAGGGTCAATATCGATTATGCAATCTTGCACTGCTGAATGTTGAAAAAGGAGAAGCTGAAAAGGAAAAAAAAATGAGCCCTTTATTCACGAATCCACTTTAGTGAAATCGAGGAAAGTACAATTCTAAGAATTGAATGAAAATATTGTTATTGTAATTACATGTAATTTTTAAAAATGTGTGTAATAAAAATATAAATATGTATCGATAACTTATAAATTAACTGTGCCATTTCCCATACTATAATGTAATTTCTTTTGCATGCATGTGTATATTTTATTAAGAATCTTGCATTTTGTAATTATTCACATGGTAGGTTTGTCTATTTTTAATAATTTGACCTCTTTTTGGCCCATTTTAGTATCAACATTTTAGAATTGACATATTTCTTTTAATTTTGACTCGCGCATATGTTTGTGTATATTAAAAAATTAATGACTCTGAAACGAAATAAGAAAGGGATAATATAGTTTAAAATACTTTAACAAGAACGCAATTTCAATTCTTGCAATGGGTGCCATTTTACGTAGCTACGCAACTTGAATTAGTTTATAAGTAAGCATTCATGTTCAGGAATGTATTGGAAATTAATCGGCGTAGATGTAGAAATATTATCTAAAATAAGATTATAGATTGGCAGTTATAGTGCCTACAAGAGGTTTAAAAGGCGTGTACACTAGATAATTAGCGAATGGAGTTATAAAAAATTAGAAATAAACATACGTGGAATTCTAGAATGATAAGAAATAAGATATTTCTAATATTTGAACACAAAAAAATATTTTTATACCATACACATACAAAAATTAATGTTTTAATATATAATAAACAATATTTTTCTTATAGAAAGCATAACTCATTTCACAATTTCTTAAGGAATAGTTTAAAGTGATTAAAAACAAGCAGCATCTTTTCGTCTAACTTTCGTACTTCAATTTAAATCAAAATATACATAAGTTATTAGTTAGGTTTTATACTTACATTTTTCCATTTTGAATTGATCCAGAATAGTACTTAAAAAGGGTAGATTAAGTTTAATTCGCATATATTATTCCCATGATTTAAAATTGAATTCTCCTTTAAAACAATCCAAAAATTTAAATATTACTTTTATTAAAAATACGTTTGAAGCTTAGAATTAAAAATATTTGATAAATATTTTAATAAAATCTCGCTGACGATATTTTCAGAAAAAATGGTGCTTAAATAAATTATTTCGGTTGTTAAAGTTTTGGAGATGTATCAAATGAAATAATTTTTAAGAATATGCGCAAATATCTTACAAAATAAATTAATCAACTTAATTATCAAATAAAATATGTAATATCGAAATTGAATCTTATTAACATTTTTTTTTTTATTTTTATATGTAGTCAATACTCTTTGATTAAATTCATTATTTATCCTCCCAAATTTAAAGATGTCATCACATGCATTTATGTTAGGTTCTCAAATAACAACAAATATTGAAAATGATTCATTGTTACATTATTACCTATATTTTATTATAAAAAATTACTTAAATGTTAAATCTATTACTCTCAAAATAAAAATTCTTTATTTTTTAATCCATGCAATCACAATGTTTAGTGGGTATTAGCAACTCAAAAAATAAGTCATAGATTTTTGCAATGTTTTTATGTAGAAATTATGAATTGATTTAAATATACTAAAGGAACATAATTTGTGATATTCTAAATCCAATTCCTCGTATCATTAAATCAAGTAAAATATGAAATAAGCTATAAATTGAAAAAGAATTGTGAAACTTTTAGTTTCTTGAACCAAATGTTTTGATTGTTAAATCTAGTCTCACTCTTGAAAACAAATAATAGTCAGCTACTAACTGAATCAGCGTGTATTTGAAATGTAATTGAACAAAAACATAAGCCAAATATTTGCTGTTCTCTGAGAATGCTGAGACATATGTCTGAAAACATAGAAGGGTAAATCCAAATAACAAACAATCATTGAATCCTGATTAAGTTTGTATTCTCTTTTGCAGTAAGTATTTTAGTTTTCCTTGCAGTCTGTTTTCCAAGGAGATTTAAGAAATTCCATTCCTCTTCCATTGAACAAAAATATTTCTGACAAAATTCAATGAGCAATTCAATTCAATAAACTGAACTCAATAGAATTCTAAATTTTTTTTCTGTAGGATACTTATAATAAACTATATAAAATTTGATTTCTTCTATGTATTTTTTGTATAATATGAAAAATACAAGATTTATAAATGCAGAATATGTTATTACTTTTAATTCTATTTTACTGTTTAACGTAATAAATAATATCAAATAAATAACATTCAAAATTTTTAGAAATAAAAAGTTTTTTTTCTTAAATATGAATTATGTAACATGATAAATGCTTTTATTGTTTTTTGTTTTTTTACTAACTCAAAAGTTATGGTAATTTATGAAGTCATTAATTTGAGGTAGTAAAGCTTCATCGCAGAACTTGCTAAAACATTTACACACACACACACACTCTCACACACACATATATATATATATATATATATAAATGTGTGTTTATGGAATTTTTCATATAATGGTATGGAAACTCAAAATTTCTTGTTCTATTCAAGAAAGAATAAATTAATCCTTTTTTCTTAATTTTTTATATACCTCTTAAAGCACAATAGAATGCGTTCGTACCATGATTTATTTCGCACAAAGATAAAAGTGCATGCTAGTATGTGTGAATGAACTTTAAATAATAAAGATAATTTTAATAATTACACTTATGTAAATTGAATGTTATTAATAATATATACATATTTTCTGCTAAATATATGAAGTACATTTCATATTTCAGACTAATGAAAGACTTTAAAATTGTACTTAAAACCATTTAAAATAATATCGAAAAATACATAATTAACGATAAAGTGTTAAATACAAACACATTAATCATTTGATGTATTAAATCATATATATATATATATATATATATATGTTGGGTACTGAATATTTTTATCCATTACTGTATAAAGTGTTGGAAATGTTGGAAATTTCGGAGTCTGAAAAAAATATCCGTTAGGATTTTTGATCAATAATAATACCTTGATTGTTTCTCCGTATGAATCCTGATCAAAAACACTGTTTCCTTCGGGCAGTCTGATAGAAAAGTTTCATAGGAAATCATTGATCTTCATAACTCACATTTTTCATTACATTCCCGAAAGCTTCAGAAATGGCGCCTTTTTTGGGTTTTTTTTTTTAAATTCCTGGAAATAGATGACTTTTTCCTATCACAAATAGAAAGTTTTTGCAAGTATAATCTACCCCACATCTTTACATAAATAAAAGTATCTCAAAACATCAATAACTGATACTTGGAATAGTCTGATTTAAAACTTTCAAATTTGATATAGTGTTTGTTTGCGTAACATTCCACGTTTTGAAATTTTTTGAAGGGAAGGGCATTAATCTTTCTTTCTGAATTTTCCGATTCTATTCATCACAATCATTTTTGAGTAGCATAAACATGTGAGGAAAAGACATGCAAGTTCTAAATATCTTACTTTATCTTAGTGTTTTTTCGTTTATCCCCCTTTGAAAAAAGTGACGTTTTTGTTTGGTTAAAAATTTTGGCTCATAGATTCTATTCCCATTTTATTCTGACAATTGTATAAAAATTAAGTAAAATTCCAATTACTTTTCATCTTTCAGCATTAATTTGTACTTGTAATTTTTTTTTCTTTTAATTGCTTAGAAACATTGTGCTAATCCTTACGTATATGCTTGATTTTCCATAATAACGCAATTGATTATCAGAATAAATCGTAAAATAGCTTAGGGGTACTTTTTTTGCATAGGAAAACATTGTTAATGATTTATGGAGCATTAATTCTTTTTAAGAATTGTTTTCATTTACGAATCACTCTAAAACTTAAGACTTATTTTATTAATGTCTTAAAATAATATTCATTATTTTTTATTCGTAAAGGATTCCGAAACCACATGGTAAATAAGAATTTTTTTTTTTTATGTGATATATTTCCCAATTGACTGAGAACATGTATAGGTCACTTTCAGGACTTCTTACTAGTTTGACCAATTTCATTTTAAGAAGCCTCTAAAAACAATCTAATAAAATCCAGCAATGTCTTTACTTTGTATCAAATTTCGTGGGCACAGAAGGTCTATTTTTGCGATAAACTGCAGTAACCCATAAAAGAAACTTATTGACCAGATGGTAAGTGATAAATGAAACAGGAGGGGTTCTTCGACGTACGTTATTCGTTTACCAGCTGATCTCAGTCTTCTGGTCAAGTTCCGATGAAGAAGACAAGCATTTATCATTCGGTTCCCCTTCATTTCTTATTATCGAGCCCTAATGCTCGATAATCTATTGATCCTTCAAAAAGTTGCTTTCCACTCGTGAATGGTTGGGAATGTTTCTGCCATATCCAGAAGACATAAGAGTGGGGTATTATAAATGAGATGTTCGCGAAGTAACAAGATAAAAGGGAGTAAAAGAAATTCGGATTTTGAAACTGGTCATGATTTAGGAAAATAAATTGGAAATATTAAAAAGCATTTATTGTAGCAAATTGTAGCTGTGAAATATAATTCTTAATAAAATTTAACTTGCCGTAGGTTGATTTTAGATTCAGATATATTTTAAATTATTATTAGTATTTTTTGCATATTTTCCTTCATAATGTTTTAGTTACTGGATATTAGCTATTCAAATGGGAGAAAAATAATGTTATACATTGGTTTTAAAATGGTAGTACATTGATGAGTAAAACAAATCATAAAAGTAAAGTAGTGAGAATAAAAGAAAGGTTTATTTTCAAACAATTAAGTATAAATAATAAATAAATTGAAAATTTATAAATATATCAGTGACATAAATAATTTTGAAATTCGATGGATACCTGATGATATCCGCCCATAGTAACTCCCAAAATACTGAACTAAATTTTTCCAGTTTGTTTTTATGTTTGTCTCCTTTTGAGCAGCAAAAGATGATGCCACTTCAGCCAGTTAACTTATAAATTCCATTAAATTAATTTGCAAAAAAAATGTTTATATATTTTGGCTTACTTAATTCTGGAGAGTGACCAGCAATTTGCTCTGTTGATTCACTTTTGACGTGTCTACTCCACGCAACACATTTATTTCATTTTGAATGTAGATGAAAAAGTTTTTTTTAATTGTTTCGTTGATCATTCGATCCTGATCCTGAAACTTGATCTTCCAATCTATTTACGATTAATTAGTTGAAATGCTAAAATGCTTACAAGTATCAGCAGATGGAAAAGGACTGAGATGTTATCATCAGTATCTTCTGCTTCTGAGATGCGATCTCTTTCATCAGGAGGAAATTGAAATATTTTACGTTCGTCAGAAAAATACAATACATCAATGTGAGTATGAGTATAATCAAGTTGTGAACAGCTTCATCAAGACAAATAATAAAGTCTAATAGAATTGAAATGAAAACACTAAACTACTAATAGAATTGAAATGAAAAAAAATAGAGGATTCCTTTTTAAAAGGATTTTCATAACTTCTTTTAACTTTCAATAAAAACTCTTCCTACAAGAACTTGCATTGCATCATTATAGCGGCGACAGGTCTAAGTTCCCAAATGAGAACATAAATATTTCATAATTTTCCCCATGTGCATTTTCTGATTAATATTATCAAATTTGATGCATTTTTAATAACTAGATCTTAATCGCCCTGCTTTCAAGTGCCACCTAGCAGCCACCGGAGGTGTGATGGCGATTGGAACTCAAATACCCAGCAGACCATGCGAAAGAGTTAACAAGTAAACATGGTGCTCCACTCTGAGAATTATGTAAAGCTATATTATTATGTTTACCCTTTATTATTTGTCTTGAAATTTGTTGTGCTTTTAAGTGTAGTGTTTAAGTAAAAGACAACTAAATTAGTTTTCTCTTATTGAATCTCTGTTAACCCTAATAGAATGCACAACATGGCTCTCATGGTTATAGAACTATTTTACCAACCAGTGTTTTGAAGCTTTTTCACATAAATATGACAGTTTTAGCTAGCTCTATAAAAATGATAAAAATTATCATTTTTATGATTGACTGATGATTTCCCTATTATTGATAGAAAAATAGATTTTATTTAAAAAAAAATTCAAGTCATCTTTTAACTGTGCTAATTTTTTCAAGTCAATGTTAATGAATAATTCTAAAATAAATTACAAATTAAATGTTCTGACCTGGGAATATGGGCCTGTAAATTGTTAATATAACATTTGCTTTTCATTTCACTGATTTTCGAAATGGATATTTAAAAAGAAATCCCTAATAGAGCAACACTACATGTACACTAGAAATGTTTTTGTCAGTTTCCTTTACATGATTAATTTACACATATAGTTCACTCAGTTTATAAAAAAAATTATGTTAAGGCGAAACAATACTCTCTGTGGTGTAAATTTATAATTAGAACTTTAAAACTGGTAATTGATATAAAAACATTATTTGATATAAGAAGAAAAAAGAGTATTTGCAAACTTCATTGAAAATGTATTATGGATTATAATTACTGTCTCATATGTTTTAAATTTGTATGTAATGTTTTAAAGTAGTATTGACTGATAATCAAGCATTAGCATTGCTTACTATATGCATCTTTCATACATTCAACACTGCTTACTTTCTACATCTTCTATACATTCAGCACTGCCTACTTTATACGTCTTCCATATATTAACATTGCCTAACACTTCTCTCTCTCTCTCCCTTTTTCAAACATTAACATTGCTTACTATATGAGGTATGACTATTAAAGAACGAGACTAGCGTTGCTACAGAAGAAGTATACATGCACCAAACTCCAACGACGAATAGCTGTTTAGCCTTGTGTTTGGAATACAGTGTCTCTCGTTCTATAAGAAAATCCAATTAGCCGTAGCCTTATTCGAATTAGAGTTTCCTTTGGGTAGCTGGAAAAATGATAACTGAGCAATGAATCGTTGTGAAATTTCACTTGAAACTTGAAAAACAATTACTGATAGTCATAATTTATTGAAAGAACTGTGTGGTAATGAATGGTTACTTCATGTACGTATATTCGAGTTGTTTAAGTGCTTTAAATGTGTATGAGAAGACATTAAAGATTATTCATGCCCAAATCAACCTTTCAGGTCAAAACCGGATGACAATAAAAAAAATCAGTAATTTGTTTCGGTCTGATTGTCGGTTAAGTATTCATGCTATTGCTGAGATTGTAAGAACCAAGAAATAATCCATACGGCAAATTTTTCTACCAAGACAATACACCGGCTCATTTTATATTGTGTTTCAAGATGTTTCTAGCCAAGTAAGGCATTCCAATGTTAAATCATCCGCCTTATTTGTCGAGTTTTGAGCCATGAGACTTCTACCTTTTGCTTAAGTAGAAATCTCTATTAAAAGGAACAAGTTTTAAGTTTGATGAAGTTTTTAAAGAGAAATGCGCGCTTCCTAAAAGAGCTGACAGAAAAAGACTTGCAGTATTTTTTAGAATAAAGGATGCTTCTTTTGAAGCGTTGTAGGAATATAGAAGAGGTGTATATTGAAAATGAGATAATAAATAAATATATATGGCATCAAAATAAAATGTTTAACTGCATCAGACCATTTATTTAATAACTAAACATTGTATATGTCTTCCATTATTATATACATATTGCATAATTTTTTTTATATATATTGTCAACATTTAAAAATGGTATCTTAAATAATAGACAGGATATGCAGGGTACAATTTAATAAATATGAAGCTAATCTTATATTGCTTAATTAATTAATTTTAAAGGTTTTACAGATGATATTTAAAGCAGACAAAAAGCGTATGGTTTGAAATAAATAGTTCAAAAAGTCAAAACAATAATTTAGCCCAAATTATTCTCTACACATTTTTTCTTTAATCCCTCTAAATTTCAGAGCTCTAATTTAAAAGAAGCTCAAAACTACGATAACTTTTATGTTCTTTAGAATTCACATCTTAATATCATTCTTCTCTATTAGAGAAATGGATCTTCGGAAGATGGATCTTCGGAGTTTTGCATATTTATTTAACAATAATAGTGTCAATTAGTTTTGAAATGATGTGATGATGTTGCATTCCATTCTCATTGTTTGTTGCTTACTTCCGCCGATATATTCCGCTTTGGTTCTCGTACTTAATTTTCGTTACATGTTTTTGAAATATTATTTAGTTTTGGTTTTAAAAACAGTTTTTTAGACACCAGATAATTCTTTAAATTTTATTTACTTGTTTTTATAAACATATTTCTGTATATTGTAATATAGTATTTTGAAAATATACTGGAAAAGTAATTCAATTAAAGTAAATTTTCAAATCCATCGGTGGCTTTAAAACAAAACTAATGACAATATATATGGCTTAAAGGGTAACGTAAATGTTGCTGATGACCTCCTTTGGGACAGAAGTTTTAAAAAAGTAATAATTTCTATACAAGGCTAAAATATGATAGAACTGGTTACTATTGTGTTGATAGATGTAATTTATTGATTAGTATCATTATTGAAAAAAATTCTTGCCTTTTTTTATTCACAAATACACTCTTTCTTGCAGTTGCCAGCAGGTTATTATAAAACTCGAGTTCTGATTTTAATATAGATTTTCCCATTAGGTTAAACTTGTGTGTAAAATCCGTTCTGAGAAAAAATGGAATATTTTACATCTTTGAGAATATCATCAAAATTGAATGCGCTTAAATCGGATGATGTAAAGGGCGGTGCTGTTAAAGTAATTCTTATAATAATCGGGATACACGTAGAGACTAAAAAATTTTGCATGTTGCTCAATACGTTTTTGATATCAAATAAACACTTCAATGAAATTAAAGGTTACATTAATTATAAAAATCTGTCACCTAACGAACTGTGTTATAAGATGTATATAATAATACTCAAAATATATGTAATAAGTTGGATAAATTTGAGACAAATATATACATAACCAATATTGCTGTTATATTTGATGAACCGTGTTTGACTTGAAATCATGCATCTAAAATAAGTGTTTTTTGTGTTAATAACACTATAACTGGATATGAGCTTGATTTCAAAATAAAAAGCAAGTACTGTCCATCATTATTCAGTGCAAAGCATGAATTTAATGCGAGTTCTCTGCTGCATATATGTACACTATATAACAAAAAAAAAAAAACGACGCACCACAAAAGTTGTCTGATAGAGACAAAAATCCGCGGATAGGAAAATTATGTACAGAATAAAGAGTGATTAGAATATCAGAAAAATTGAATGATTTATTTCAGTTATATAGTTGCAAAGTAACGAACTCCATAAGGTGTTGACCCACCTCTGACCTGGACGCAATCTGCCACACAGCGTGGCATAGAGTGATAAAGCTGCCTAATGGTCTCCTGCGATATTTCTTGCCAAATTTTCCAATTGCCAAGCTAGGTCTTCAACATTCCCTGGTAGATGCAGTCAACTTCCCATTATATCCCGGTCATCCTCAATTGGATAGAGATGTGCCTGGACAAGGAAGTGTTTGACAACCTATAAGACAATCCATAGTGACACTTGTTGCATATGGTCAGCCACTATCTTTTTGAAAAATAAGTGCAGGGTACTGCAAAAAGAAAGATAGCAAAACAGGTCTCAGAATGTTGTCGACGTACCGCTGTGCTGTAAGTATTCTTCTAATGACGACCAAAGGGGTCCGGCTATTAAGGGAAATGACACCCCAGACCATAGCTCCTATTTCAGGGATTGTGTGACGTTCAATAATGAAGGCAGGATCGGCACGCTGCCCTAGGCGTCTCTAGATATGTGTTTAATTATCGTCAGGTCCCAGTTGGAAGCGGGATTGGTCGCTAAACACTATACTTCCTCAGTCAGCATCATTCCAACCTTACCGAGCCAAACACCACTGTAATTTGGCTCGACAGTGCACAGGCATGAGTGTCAAGTGGCGTAGTGGTCGGTATGAGCATAGATTTCGCTCTATCAGTCATCAGTGAATGGTCATGGTGGACACTCATGTGTGGGTCGCACGTCTGATTGTTGATAACGTGGAATCAGGTGCTGTCACAGCTGATCTGAAAATCACTCAGTCTTTCCGATTTGTTATTGCCCTAGGTCGACCTCTACCATCATGAAGCTGAAATTTGCCATTGTCCACACATTCTTTCCAGCATCTTCTAATCACCGCATAGCTTCGACCCATACGACGAACAACCTGCCTGTTCGATTTGAACAACCTGCCTATTTCAATCTTATGATAAGACCTCTTTCAAACTCCGACATTTGCTGGTAATGACCTCGAATCCTACGGCGTGGCATTTTTTTAGTCCTTGAAAGGTATCCAAAATTGCAGTGCAAAGAGAATTTGACCTTCTGATTGAAAATTGCTTGTTATTTACACCTGCTCATTGCGAAGTTCCGATGTGCTTTAGCTCCCACTAGTCATTCAATGGACATCAAACCTTAATCATTTGTATGTTCGGTCCCAATGTCTTTGCAAATTCTTTTTGGAGCTTAATTTTTTAGTTATAGAGTATATATGTTATATATGTATATGTGTAGTTGTGTGTGCGTAAATATATATATATATATGTATATATATATGTGTTTGCGTGTTTGTGAGTGTATATATATGTATATGTATATATATATATATATACACTGTTATACAAAATTAAAGGAATTTTCCGATTTAGTAGATTATCTCTAGAACTACTGTACAGATTTTATTTAAATTTTGTGTGTACACAGGGTTGATATTATACAAAAAAAAAATCATTCAACAGTTATTATACACACGCTTTATCGTACGTAACACTTTTAGGAATCTCGAGGTATGGAACTGCAGTTGCAGAATAGAACAAAAAATGGGTTAATATGAGGTATTATCTCCTGTTACAGATATAAAGGCCTCCCAACCCGATTTTATGCAGGAAACAAGGGAGTATATGAGTTCCTGTAGCAATTTGTACCACTCGTCCATCAAAGCTGTTTTCAGGCCTTGAATGGTTCTCAGATGGAGCTTGCTAATTGCAATTACCCTCCTTAGAGTGTCCCAGGCATGCACTACAGGATTGTGGTCTGGAGATTTGGCTGGCCAATACATCCGGCGAATATCTCACCTTCCAGAAATTCAAAATGAGCTCTATGTGACCTAGCGTTGCCATCCATTAAAAGGAAATTAGGACCAATTAAACCCCTGAGAAGGTGGATATAGAGTTCCAAGACCTCTTCCCTATACCTCTCGAGAGTCGTAATGTTTCTTTCAAAGACATGGGGGAGGTTCAGTCTTCCAAATAAAAAAAAAATCAAAATGTTTTTTTTTTTTTTTTTTAAATCTTTGAAACTTTTTCCATATATTTAAAAACAATTTTAAACATTTTTTAATCATGTTTACTGATCCTCTGTATATCTTTTCAATACGTTAATACATATATAAAATTGTCCTAAAAGTCTAAATTTTGTTAAAATTTACTTTAAGTGTTCATAAGTTGCTTATATTTTGCTTGACTGTATGTTTTAATTGATGCAATCCTCTATAATTCGTGTATTCTTGAGAAATGTTGCTATATCGAACAAATATTCTAAGTAAACTTTATCAAAGGAATTTCACTTCTAGTTAAAACAATAAAAAATACTTTATTACTTTCCATATTTTTAAATACTCACAAACTGAATAACTTAAAATTTGTTGCGCAATATTTTCTTATGAAAATTTATTAGTACTGATTTATATTTTCATATAAATTTTATTATTCATAAGATGCTCGAACTTGTTTTGTAAATAGTACTAATATTAATCAATACTTAAAATCGTTTGACTTTGAATTTCTTAAGAATCAAGGAAAAATGTAGGAAGTCAAAGTAAATAGTACAAGAATTTTATTTTGCTGTTAACCTTAGACAACATTTGAATGAGTAAAATGTTCAAATTGTCTTGCAGTCGTTTCAAATAAACTATTTCTTGAAAATTAAAAATTGAATAAAATTGTTGATGTCAATATAAAGGGTAGAACACATTCAACATTTAAGGCTTAAAAATACTGGGAACAAAATAAATTCAAGGTATAATATTTACTACAGCAATCTTTTGAAATGGCTGATCTAGAAGAAAAGTAACTTCTTGTATGAATATTTATAACTAATAGTTTTCAAAGTAAGTACAATGAATGAATATCCGATACTATGAAAACAATTTTTGTTCTACATTCTAAAGCTCCCATTTTCTTAAATAACTAGTTTCAATATCGACGAAGGTAGTTTTTAGTCTCCAAAATTGTTTCACAATGGACATGTACCTTAAAAACAGGACTTAAAGGTTAATGAAGATCTTCTGCATTTGCTTGATCATTATATTTATATAGTTTCTTAGAATTAATTCATTCATAGGAAACAAAAAAATGAATAGTATTATAAACCAATAAATCATCGCTTTTTTTTATAAGGCTATAATCTAGACATGAAAAGTATTTCCTAAACAATATTTAATCAGGAAAGGGATAAATTACCGATAGGTGTTTTTCTAATAAGAAAAATTATTCATAATATTTCTTAACGATTTCCAATAAAAGTGTAAAAGAATTGTATAAAATGTACACACATGCAATTGAGATATATTAAGAATACTTGGTAAAATAAAACTGATAATTATACCAACAAATACTATAGTTCTGTCTCAGCGCAAGATTGCAATAATTGATGAAAATGGCAACGAAAATTTGCTTACATCATGTTTAATATCCTCATGTTTTTTTTTCTTTTCTTTTTTAATTTTTCATATTCAAAGCATGATATCTTTTGCATAAAATTAATAACAAATTGAAAACTTACAATCTTAACTTTCTTTTATCTTTAGGTTTGAGGTAATAAACTGTGTCTAATTATTAACATACAACAGTGACATCAATTTAAATCTCAACGTTAGTAAACTGATACTTGATACAGTAACAAAACATATCGTATTTTATGAAATTTAGTGTTATTAGGCTTAGGATTATATCTTTTAGAAGTTATGCATCATGGGTTTTCTGCAATATTTCTTATGTATTGTTTTTTTTTTTATCAAATAGCTAATTATGTTTTTTTTTCGTGTAAATACACATAATTAAATCACTGAATTGTTTTTGATCAGCAAATGTTTTAAATTTTCGAAAATAACTTTACATTTGTATAAGTGTTTACTCTTCATAATATATTAAAGTAAAATATTTAATTTTAATTTATGTTTCTTTTAGCATGCTTATTGATGAAAATATATTCGGCGAATACATTTTATTTATAATTTGACGAAAACAGTGTTCAGACATTATTTAAAAAATTTGGTATAAGTAATCTATTTTTAAGTAAACTGACGGTAGCAGGCTTGCTGCCATCGTTGTTTTCCTCTAGTCGTAGCTTTGAACCCCGATTCCATTATCCCCCCTCCCCCAAATAGTGCATGATATACGTTAAATATGATCGAGGTTCCAAGTTCTTCCATTGGCATGGAGTGGAAGGTGACAGTGTAGTTCTTGTCACTTGACCGTGGTATAAAATTACAACGTCCATCACCAATAGCGTTCGTGTTTCTTCTCAGTGCTTCGCAATATATATATATATATATATATATATATTGCGAAACATTTATCTTTTCTATTAACTGATATGTCGCTTAAAGATTGTTCATGAAAAAGAAATACGTTTTAAATCTGTTAAAAATATCATTTTCAGCAATTACTTTAATTATTAAAATTATTTAATTTGTAGCATTTATATTTCGGATAACTGTAGCACCTAATGTGCATGCCATGGTTTCTTACTGCTGTCATTTATAAGGAAATAATTTACAATTAACTCGCTTTTTACATCTGAAAATGTTCAAAATTATCAAATTATTTATTTCATTTTTATTAGTTTGTTGTCTTGATTCAAATTATCACCTTCGAACCTGAAATATAAATTTCTCTGGAGGATATATCTTAGATTCCTTTAAAATCATATAACAAGGTTCACTTTATATATCCTGATAAAATAAATGTTCTATAAACTCCGATTTTTATTCTTATTGGAAGTTTTTGACTTGCTACAAATTATCCTGTTACTTACATATTTTTAGAATCAATAATGCATAAAATGCAAGCTTTTCCACAAACTTCAGCGCAGAGGGAATTTTAGACATTCCAGGAATTTCCTGAAGGATTTATTCTATGCATGAGTATAGAGTGAACCAGCTAAGTATCTTCGGATTAAATTCGCATTCCTGACTACTGATTTCCCAGTAACACTTTGACGTTTCTCTGCGAAGCTAGATCTGGAAAGAAGTTTATTCAGCACTTTCTTCTCTGAAAGCTTCTCAACTGTATTGCAAATATATGAGCAAATACCGTCTGCAAATATGCCACAGAAAATGTCGATGAAAAGTAAAAGATTATTTTGCTTTGGGAAAGGGAAAAAAAGCTTTCATTTTTACAATTTTAATGTTAGAAACAAGTTTATTCTCCGCTTAGCATTGCAATACATTTTATTTTCCCAGTATTTTTTATCATATTAAAAAAATATTTTTTCCAAAAATTTTAATCTTCAGTATTTTTCATTTTTAACAATTCTAAAAATTTCGTTTTATATATTATATGTTATTTTTATTTTTATTCTGTGGAAATATTATTTCATATGCTATATTTCCTCTTAAATTAAAATGAATAATACACACAGTAAAGATAAAAGTAATTTGGTAGCTACAATAATTTTTTTAAAAAAAATCGGCGTTTTTGTTAGCATAAATTTTCTCTAAAAAATTTAAAAACTTTGAAATTCATACTAAATGTATTCAAAAGTTCCATATACATTTAGTTCAGTTTATTTGTATTTTTTTTCATTCGATTATAACCTAAGTACTATTTAAGCATTTTGTATCATATAAATAATTAATATAATTTTTCTATCTTTTAACATTTAAAATTTGGCTAAATATTTTAAGAAAACAACAACATTTTATGATTTTTTTACTATTTCCGAGAATAAAATTATACATTCATACAATAAATACATAAATAGCTGGAACAAAATTTCTTTCTAAAAATTAGCAAGTTTGTTCATTTCTAACTCAAAGAGCTTGAAATATTTGTCAAGAAGTAACTTTATGATAAACCAAATATCTGTACTATTTTAATTTAGAAAATTCAAAATTGAAGAAGCAAAATATTTGCTATTTTATTATTTGATCAATAACTGCTATTTTTAATACAGAAAATCATTATAAAAATGTTCCGCACCAATTATTTTATTTTACTTTTATTTATTAACAATATTTCTTTATTAATTTAATCAATAATGTTCGGGAAGTTTTTATCAGTTTACAGTCTTTTACGACACTTTAAAGAACATGTTATTATTGAAAAAAAATGTTAATCTCTAATCTCCTTTTACATAAGTTATTAAAATTGTAAGATATTTGAATCTAAAATTTTATTTTCTTTCACTTTTATAACATTCTTTTGCATTTATATATCTTGTAAGTTGTAAGTATTTTAAAGTTTTAGTAATAACTGTATTAAAGTTTAATTTTTAACATCCAATTTTCTTGCTGCAAAAAATGATGTGTTATAAGTTGGCAAATAAATTATAAATTTTAAATAAAGAAACAAATTCAAAAAAAAATGTTTTTCCATTACATTAGTTTAGAAAATCTGAAATTTCTCTAGATGAAATTTTTTTTAATATGAAACTTGAAAAATCACAAAAGCATAAAAAATTTAAAACAATAACAAACTAAGTATGAAGAAATTTCTTACGGGGCTAATAATAGCTTAAGGATTTTGAATATTTTAATATTTTACCGATGTTTAATTTTTTAAGCGGTAATGTATTATTAATTTAAAATGATTTTTAATTTATTTTGTTTTATTTAGTTAATTATTCTTCATTCATATATACTTATATATATATAGTTATATATATATGCTATTACTATAATATATATAGCAATTTTATATACATAATCTCTTATATATATATAATTATTATATATATAATTTATATATATACCATTATATATATACCTTATACTAAATATGCATTGACATGTAGAACACTGCAGAACAGCAACCGTTAGGAATCTTCCGGTTTTATCAGTCTCTAATCGAAATGAATAAAGCAGATTTAGTTTAAAATGGAAACTCATTGATGCATTTGTATAACGCTGTTTTATATAGTATTTTAGTGTTTTTGTTCGGAAATACAATGAAATAATAAACTGAATAGAATTCCTTCGAACATGTATTTCCTGCCAAGTTGAAAATCCTTCCATCACAAAATCATAAAACAAGGTCTGTCCAAAACCTTTATTTTCATCCAGTCGTTTATATAGATAAAATTTATTTTAAAGTCTGGCATAAAGGGTTATATGAATACTAAAATACACTTCAGTTTAACTATATCATAAAGGAGTTTATGTAAAATTTAGTGTTACGATAAGAATACAAAATGTAGCTTATATCTGATTTGATATTGTTTTGCAAAGAATTTCAAGTTCTTTCTAATAATATTTTAGAAAAGTTCAGAATAGTTTATATTTACATTGATTGTCTAAATCTTTAAGTCTAAAAAATGATGGTTTGTGAATAAGTTTATTACATAATATATTTAATATCATTTTATTTTTACTTGTAAATACTTATTTTAATCTACAATTGTTTTGTAATCGTATATTTTACTAAATTAAAGTTCAGTATATTTTAAACCAGATTTTGATCATTGAAATATTTATGAAGTACAATATAAAAATACATTAAATATCAGGAAAATGAAAACTATGATCAAAATTTATAAAACCACTTATGTCCAATATAGAAAATCTGCAAACTTTATTAATTTTTATCTTAACATTTAATTCTTATACGTAAGCAAACTTTATTCATCCACACTTCAAAGTAAAAAGGAAAAGACTCTCTATTGATTTTACGAATAGGTAGTGAATTTAGAACTAAATAATTTAAAATTTATAATTTTACAATCAAAGTATTTTTCAGTCTATAGTAATTGGTTTATAAAATATTTTGTCCATTTTAATGAAAAATATTTTTACTTGTTTAATTTAAAAATATGCCTGGCTATATTTAGCATTAATAATTATAAGCACTTGAAATTTGTAGTTATTTCATTTTCATAATAAAATTTTATTTGAGTACTTTTAAGCAATGTCCAGAATTGCACTATTCATTAATTTATTACTTAAAAGTCATAAACTAATATTGTATTTTAAATTAAGTATTTTTCCCTGAAACATTTTATTTTTTTTTATCATCTGAATTATGAGTTATACTTAAAATAACATTTTTTCCTCCATTTACTTCAAGTGCATAATACAGTCTTTTTAAGTTTATTTTCATTCAGAGAAAATGTTGTTTATTCTTTTTTATTTCCATTACTTCCAAATTTATTCCATTTTGAGTTAAACAATATAAATATTTATAGCCTATCAGTTACAGATAATTTCTCAATTTTAAATTATTTTAAATGTACTTCAATGAAAAATGACTGCTACAATATCTGTTAAAGATAATAAGTTTCATTGTAAGTATTTTTTGAATGTTTTTAAATATACAATTCATTATTTTTATCAAACATAATTATCGCTAATCATATATTTATTTATAATAGTTATTTGTCATTAATTACATAGTTGACTGATTTTAATTTTACTCTACGTAAGTTATAATTTGTTGTAAATTTTTGGTACATGAAGATTGTAAAAAACACTTAAACTTCATTTGGGGCACTCTTTTACGACTATTACATATTCATTTATAATTATATAGCTTGTAATTGTAACTTAAATTCACTTAAACTCCAATTATATTGACTAGTGCTTTATAAATGGGAGTAGAAATTTGGAAAAAAATCACTAAACAACACAATATATATTTTTATATATTACACATCAATCAATAACTCACGAGACTAACATTGAAAACAACATTTTTGCAAAACTTTTTTATTCATAACATAACACTTTTGTTAATCACCTTTAGGTGATCTACACCGTTCCAACGCTTTTCCGAATCTGTTTTTTCGCAAAAATCTTTTTGCGAGTAAATAGCGATAAACAGCTCTGAATCATCGACTCGTTGCTGTTTTGTTCCATCGAAAGCAATCGCGGCAATTTGGAAAACTTTTCACTTCACTTCAAAAACCTTTTCAGTAAATACACTTCCATATGATATCTGTGTCATCTCAGCAATCTCATGGAGCCTCTTACGATCTTTCATTATAATTTTTGTCACTTCACTCACATTTTCCGGTGTAACGGCTTCCACAGGTCTACCCGAGCGTTCCGCGTCATTTGTGTCGGTACGACCACGTTTAAATTCGCAAACCACCGACAAATCGTTGCTTTTGATGGACAAGAGTCCGGGTAACATTTTTCAATCCATTGTTTTGCTTGCACGGTGTTTTTACCCATTAAAAAACAATGTTTTATCAGAACACGAAACTCGGTTTTTTCCATTTTTTAAACAAACTACAAAACGACTTTACTCCAACCTCGATAACTCAGCTGTTTCTGGTCCGATCGACTTAAAATTTTGACACGTTTCAAGCAAAGGTTAGTACTCTAGAAAAACCTGGTTACTAGTTTACTACGAGCGCCATCTCTGGGTTAGTCTCGGGAGTTATTGATTGATGTGTTACACCTATGAAACAAATTTTGAATTTAAGCCAATACTTGAGGGCTGGTACACAAATTATAGATAATATTAAATACTTTTAAGGTGTTGAATATCCGTCCACTCCTAAAATGATTATAATTTTTCTCATTATTAGTCTTTTTATACCTAATATATTCCTTTAAATACTTCCTTTCGATTTTATTACTGTTTGTTTTGTTTCATCAAAATGTGTGTTTCTTTGATTCACATAAAGTAATACTTAAGTGAATAACAATTTTGGTATAATAAGGAAAAGTTTCTTTGTAACAGACATTCGATATACCTTTTTGAAAAGTGAATTATCTATTTGATTTAGTAAGGACAATTTTTTTGGTAACCAACTTTTCTTCAATATTCAATTCATTCGGGACGAGCACCTCAGGCACCAAGCCACTATCTCTGAACGACAAGCTAACAGGATGCGTTGTCTTATGGGAACAGGTATTTCGTGTTGCTAAGCCTAACTTTTGAAATAAATTCGCATAGATTAAACTTATTTAAATTTTGCTAAGAAATTTAATTCACACAAATTAAAGATTTGTTAAATAACATTATAATAAATGTAATACCTCAATAAATAACTATTTTTTAATTATTTGAATAAATTAATAATAAATAAATGAATTTGTAATACAATGAACAAATTATTAATAAAAATAAATTGAATAAACTAATAACAAATAATTATATTGATTGAACTTATAATAAAAATTTAAAATGATTAAACAAACAATAAATAAATTAATAAATTAGTAATACAATAATTGAATAAACTAATAATAAATAATCATATTGATTACATGAATAACAAATTAATAATGAATCAATAAATTTAATAAATTAGTAATAAAAATAACTGGATAAACTAATAATAAATAATAATTTTAAATAAATAAATAGCAAATTAATGAATAATAAATTACATAAATTGTTTATAAATCAAATGAAATAATAAAGGAATTTATTCACATAAAAATTCTTATTTAATTGGTTTATTCAAAAGTCATTTGTAGAGCACCCAAGCACAGAGTACATTTAAATGGTAATTAGTATGTGACACACCTGGTCGAGAGATACAGTTTACTGCCAATCATATTTAACACATCTGTCACGAAACGGTTAAGCTTCCTCAAGCGGGCATTAATATAACAACTCTAAAAATGAAAGCATAAACATCATTAAATATTTTAGAATGACAAAATAAATATAACAGAATTTGAAAAAAAATAATTAAAAATTAAATTTAAATTTCAATCAATCTGATTTTAAATAAGATATGACACATTCGCAAAATTTTATTTTTATTATCATGATAAGATTCCTGAAACACAAAATTTGGTAAATTTACTTTCTATCAATAACCTAATGATTTTATACATTAGGCACTTTTTAACTTCCTTGAACTATATCATAAATTACATCCTCAAACTCTTCATCACTTTCAAACGTAAATAAATATTTTCGAACTGATAAAAAAACATATGCAGTTATTAAGTTAATAGCCTACCATGAATAATACCATTTATTTTCTGAAACGAGTTTCAGGACTTGGAAGTTTCGAATTTGACAGAATGTGCTCATTAGCGAGAGATTATTTATGGGCATTTTTTTTGAAGAGTGAAAATGTTCCTGATAAATTGCTGCTTGTAATGAGTGTTTATTAAATATATATCATTACTATATATATGTCGTAAAATTAATGAAATAGGAAAATACCGCTTATTATGAACTATAACTTATGATGATTGAGGAACATGAAATTAAAGTTTAAATGCCATTTGAATGTGATTGAAATATTGTAAAACAAAAATAACATTAATTGAAATATAATATTTTGTTTTCTGAAGCTTGAAGAATAGTTGAAATTATCTTCTTTGATTTAATTACTTTTATTTCAATATCCGGAAAATTAAAGCATCACATTTTGTATCAGCTGCAATGTAAAAGGAAATAAAGCTTATCTTAAAACAATATCAAACTCTAATGTATTTAGTGTAAATTGTTTCAAATGCTTAGAATCAATGGACCTGGATGAAATGAATCTGTGGTTTACATTTATTATTTTTCTGTTACTAGAAGAATTCCGTAAAATCAACTTATGTTAATGTAATAAATATCTATTTCTGTTTTATCAAGAAAATTACACCATTTAGAAAACTATTGTAAATTTCAAAGAAAAGATGTTAATAGAAAAATGATATAAGGTACTTTAAACACTAATTTGGTGATGCCGTAGTGTGTTCAGTTCTGAAAATAAATCTGCAGTGTATATTGTTGTTGAATCATGATAACATCAAACTGTTCAGGTGAATAAATTAAATTATAGAGCTTTCAGGCCCATTAAGCTCTAAGTCTTTGCGTATCGAAGAATACGTTTTAAACAGATGCCTTTTCAAAGGGCATCACCATCATACGATAGTACTTGAAGAATGAGAAATCCTCTTATAATAAATAATCTAAATACGACTCTAATACAAAAATATATTTAAAATTTAAGTAAAACTTCCAGATTATAATTATTTCAAATAATTTGTCTAAAATAAATTGAAATTGTTCTTTAAAATAAAAAAAATGTATTTTTTTTCAATTTACAACAATTATTTCTATTTGTTTTGCCTTAGCTTTTTTTCATTTGAAACGTTCAAATAACAGATCTCAAAAGAAAACTAATATTACAGATATCCTGTTTTTATTTTTTAATTTAACCACTCTATGGTTTTCGGTTGCATCGAGATTTAAATTTATGGGTATAAATTATTTTCTACTGAAATTTAAATAAAGAAATTGAGATTGTGTTTGTTTTAGAATAATAATAAAATTGCTCATTATTGTCGAAACAGAAAAATCTCAGGAACTTCTTAATTTTATCTACTTTCAAGTAACAGGAATTTATTAAAAATAAAGGGGAAATGTTTTCATTTCAGGGATGCTGCAAATCACTTCATTTTAAGCTATTTTACTGCACTTTGTTTACTTTTTTTTCTTTGAATCTTCTTAAAGGAAGAAATCTTCTTAAAAAGAAATGAACTTCTAGAAGTTACATCTCTCCTACGCAAAACAATTTAGATTCAATAGCTGTGAAAAATGAAAAGAAAATTCATATTGTGTGAAGAATTTTGAATACAGGATATTGTGAAGAGATACAAGTGAAAAAAAAATTTCAACTGTTTACATTGCTTAAGATTAAAATTTCTGTAAATCTCTGAATATTCAGTGGAGAAAGAAACTTAATGTTATCATCAAGGTAGGAAATTATATGTTCTTTTGTGAAATGTGTCTTCAGAAATATAAATTAGTAAGATACAAGTTACTTTTCGCAGCTTATGTATCAAATAAAAGATGCTTTTGGTTTTTTGGTGAGAAAAAAGGTTTATGTTCATCTATTTAAAAAATAAAACTTAAAATCGAATCATGTTTATCACCTTATATTGAGCGGTTTAAGCATAAGAAAAAAAATTGAATTATGTACTGATTTTTAAATCCTGTATAACTTGTATGTGTGAAAAATATTTTTCTTATAACTTTTCAAGTATTTTTCCTGATTGTTGATTTCTTACAAAAATAAATATAATTCTATTGTTGATTCTATTCTTCAAAAAATATGTTAATAAATTTAACCAGGGGACCTTCATTATATCAGGAAAATTCTAAATTAAAACCTTTAAATAAGAAATTAAAAGTGTAATAATTTTTGAAAACTGAAATAATTTAATTTTTTTTTAATTCATAAAGAACAGACTTGAATTCCAACCAATTTACAACAGCACTTATCCAACTTCATGATTTTTGCCAGAATCAATCAAGAATTGATAAAATTGAGCAACTATAGAATTTTTGCCTCATAATCATTACAATGATTCAGCAATACAGGTTTACAACTGATGTCTTCCTCTGTAATTATTGCACCTTGTTGCATTTAAGATAAGCTATGTAACCAGAATTGTAATTGCTGTGAAAATTACCACAATATTTTACACAAACCGTGTTGTACATTAATGATGTTTGGCAGTATTTTAACTGCTTGACTTACGAAAAAGAAGAAAAATATGAAATATAAAAAATATTGTATTAAAATACACTAACACGCCTTCATAACATCGGGAAAACTAGCATTTGAAATAGAAATTACATAGAATTTTATAGACACAATAGTCTTTGTTAATCTTCGGACATGAATTTTCTTCATTATTTTTCCTTTCAACCTTATTTAACATCTGAACATAGTTTTATTGATCTCTCTGATTCACCGATCGAAGTAAACAAACCGATAGAAATAACAAATTTCACATTTAAACTTAAAAAACTATTTCTACAGATAGGTTTGACAAATATTTTCTTCAGAATAAAACATCACCAAAATAAAAAATTGAAGAAGCTATTAACGTCAAACAGATCGTACTGTGTTTCGTACTTGAGAGAAAAATACATTTCTTAAAGAAATAAACAATTTAGAGAATCTCGAAATTGAAAATAAAAACATCTAGAAATGTCTAGTACACTTTTTTTAAATTTTATTAACAGCTAACACTTAATGGGTAACATTGCCATTTTGATTAGAAAAGTTTAAAGAAGAAATATAAGTTAAAAAAAGAGTTTATGTTACTGGTGTAGGGAGACTTGTAATGGATGTTCTGTACGTCGATTAACGTTAATGTTATTTGCTCACTTTGCGTGATAATATTAAAAAACTCCAAATATATTTCTATTTTTGTAGGAAATGAAGACAAAATCAGATTTCGGTTCATTTTTCAGATTCTTACGGATGACATATTTGTAGTTTTCTCTTTCTCTGTATATATATATATATATATATATATCCCTTTTAAGCATTCGATTCAAGTATTATATATAACTATATATCACCTTATCCAAAGTGTGACTAATATGTGCTTGTTTTCGAACCATGCCATTTATCAATTTATTACTTTTAAATGTTTAATAGAATATTCAGATTAACAGTTCATGTTTTTTAGATTATGTATTCGAATGTATTACATCTATTTCAAATTTATATTTAA
Source organism: Nephila pilipes (assembly GCA_019974015.1). Classification (NCBI taxonomy): domain Eukaryota; kingdom Metazoa; phylum Arthropoda; class Arachnida; order Araneae; family Nephilidae; genus Nephila; species Nephila pilipes. The sequence goes on from BMAW01037727.1 coordinate 147,875, forward strand.
GGCATTTAAGATAGACTATTTGCACAAAATGTCTTTATTGAATCTGAAGTATTTTCCCGATTTAGAAAAAAAAGCATACTTATCGATTCTTATATGTGAAAGTTTTGAAATACATTAATCTAATTTATATCAAAGTGATTTTTAAACATTTTTTAATAATGCTTTGAAATAATTTTAGAAATGAGTCGTAAAACACTTTTCTTTGGGAAATTTTAATCATTGATTCATTTTTTTTTCATTTTGCTTACGCTAATAAATAAAATCTAATAGAAATCTAATGCCAATTAATAATACTTTCAAAATTAATGCAAGTAGAACATTTTTAAGATTAAAATTGAAAGTCATTGAGAAAAAAATGTTGATTTAAAATTAAATAAATCAATTCAAATCCTTAGTCTAAAATACCAAATAATTTCCTCGTTACATAGTAGTGGTTTTAAATGTAATATTGATTAGAAACTAGAAAACATAATCGTATCCCTCAGTGGTATGTTTACATATTTATACTCCAAAAAGTGCATGAAAGCAACAAAAATGCTTAATTTAGTTCAATACACATCCATTTGAAGAAAAGTACTTTTGATAAAGTAACTTGCTATTAATAATGCTCTGAGTTAACATATTTTAGAGTAAGACTATGAACTATTCCATGCCAGTCTTAAGATGATTATCAGATTCAACGCTATGGATCGTCAGATTCAGTTTGTGCAAATCAGTGCTTGGACTTTCCTGGCTATGATAACCAGGATTATATATATCATATACCTAGCTTGACTTGAGCATTTAAATCCTATTCATATTCCATAAGCTTTAACTTCACATTTTTTCCATGTCACTGAAATTTAATAATGCGTTGACAAACATTTACTTACATTACGGAAATTCTTAATAATGTGATGAAAATTTGGAATATATATTTCCCAAAGAAATTAACCGCAATATGAGATTTCATTACACAAACATTTGTTTTATCAGAAATGATAAAACTTAAAGACCTCATTAATTTTAGCTTCTGAAATCCTAGTATAAGTATTTCATTATGATACTTTGATTTTATTTGATATAAATCGTAGATAGATATAAACTTTAAATGTATATTGAAATTAGAACTAATTTAACAAAATTATGATTAATTTCAAATTATGTAACTGATTTGAATAATTATATTCAGTTATTTAGATTGTAATGTATTATTATATTATTTTATAAGCAATATTTATCAGAATTCTGCGAAGAATGACTTCGGCAATCAACTTGAATCGATAGAACTGTTTCGAATTCTGTACAAAACACATTTATTATATTATTTATTTTCTTATATTATGAAACAAACTTTGTAGAATATCCTATTCAAATTATTTTAAGAAAAACATTTCTTTCTGGCAATTTTCACTAAGCTTTCGTACTGTAAACGTATCAAATATTGGCTAATGAACAACATTTTAAAAAAACAATGTGTAATTATTTATACAAAAAAAGCCTTAGAACACAATTAATGAAATAAATGCATTCAATCAAATGTTTCAATTTTTAATTTTTGGTTTGCATGTATATACGTCATTGATTACTTTTTAATATTTTTATCGATTTCTATGCAGAGAGATCTTGACTCCAGTATGACATAAATCAAGATAATAAGACCATTAGAATGACTTTAATTCCTATCTGCGACTCGAAAAAGCATTTATCTAATTTATTCTATGAAAGATTTAATAAAAAGAATGCATCAAATTTTTTCGCATTTAGTATAATGTGTTTTTTACTTTAGAAAATAAGAAATATATTTTGTTACGGTAACAAAACAATAGTATGGAGAGTATAGAATATCTGAATAAAATACTTATTATGACAGGTTTTGTTACTTATATTTAATAAACGGTTTCTAGTAAAACAGAATTCTGCACAATTTTAGGCAAGAGTAATAGATTTTCTGAGTACTTCATAATCTTCACAGTTTCCAAACAGTGGGAAAATATTATTTTTGCCATGTAAATTCAGAAAAGAAAATATAACAAAATTCTTACTTATTTCATTGTATTATGTTTAAAATGATTCGTTTTTCACTTCAATTGTCATTGTAAAAATATTTTCTCAGTACTTCATTGGATTAAAAAGAACAATAGAGGGATTATACATACTCCATATACTCATCTTGATTCAAATTTATTAACTTAATTTTCACAAAACATGTATATTTACAAATGGAATTTGCCATTTAAAACCAACTATGACGATAAACCAAAAATTGTTATCGACATTTTTCAACTCATTTTTTAGTATTTAGGCTGAAATTAAATTTTTAAAGATTAATAAATAGAGTTTTAAAACCATTGAAATGATACAATGCATGGTAATAATTTAAGTTATTATATACTATATTATAGTTTAAGGTTTTAAGTATCTTGATTGTAATATAAAGTAAATTATTGCTTTTGATCAATAGCAAAAAAAAACCAAGAAAAAAAAAAGAAATCATTGTTCAAAATATTAATATCCTCATTTTTTTTTTTAAAAAAAAAAGGTGTTTATTTAAGGTAACTCACAGATTATTAGTTTTCAAAAAATGTTTTTCAGCATTATTTTTTTTTTTCGTGAAATGAAAAGTTCTTTCTTAATTTTTTTTGTATTATATATATAAATATAGTGTTTTTTTTTTCAGGTTAATAGAATACTTATGTAGAATCATACCTTCAACTTAAATTGTGAGTAATATTTTTGTTCCTAATTGATACTGATTTTGCAATTATGGAAAAATATATTTTTATTATTGTTTAACTAATCAATGCTTATTTTTCCGGAAATATTATTATTCGGTTTTCTCACGAAAGACTATTTAATTTTAATTAATATTATTATCTGTCATAAATGTATAGTAAACATGTATGAATAAATTAAATTCTCATAAAATTAAAATAATAGTTATTGATAAAATATCACTTATATAAAGCGATCAAAATTGCATGTATTTTTTAAAAGTTAAATATGAATTAAATGTTACTAAATATAAGCATAAACTTTGATGCATGAAGCTATAAGCATAATAAACACTTTAATGGTTAGTACACTAGCCTGTGTATTGAGGTATCTTTAAAAAAATTTCAAATTATAAATAATTATTCATGAAAGTATCTCATTATCCCTATAATTTAAAATATATTGCACATTGTGCACAATAGTTAATTTTTTTCATCCACCCAGCCACATATATATATATATATATATATACATGTAAGTATGTGTAAGAATGTTGCTTTTTCTCAGAAATGTTAAAAACAACAAACATCCGAGGTTGTTCCATTATTTAGTAATCAAATCCCATTAAAAAAATGTTCGCTAGTCTGAAGACTATTTTGTTTCTCCTTTCAAGAAATGCATCAGATAACATTTCTTGAAAAGGATGTACCTCACCATTAATGGTAAAAATTCTTCAATCCTTGTAGAAAAATAATCCATAATAATGAAGCCTTGTCGAAAATGCTCAAGTTACATCTTTTATACTCAAACCAAAACGTATATTTTTTTCTGCTAATATAATGAGAAATAAATCACTTTATTATTCTCATTCCCTTATATATTTTTGGTAGATTTTTGGTTCAGGGTCTTCTTATTCAACAGACGTACTTACTTTGTTGAGCTCCCTGTAAAACATTTTCTATAATGACTCTAATTTTTAAAAGAAATTGCTTATCAGGATATTAATTTCACGTACTTTCTTGTAAGAATATATCTCTAAAACATTTTGCAAATCTCAATTTTCAATTTCGTTATTTGGAACATAAAATGCTTTGAAATTATTTATACATCATAATATCATATTCCTTTTTACAACAAGAATGTTTCAATTTAATTGATCGTTTATAAGCACTTGGTGTATTGCTTAATGTTTTTCATGATGTATTTAATAGTGCTATTGCAAAAAACTTAATGTTCACTGTCTAGATTTTGTATTATGTTTTAAACATTTCTGTGCTTACTCCTTTTATCATTTGTTTTGTTTCACAATTGGAAATTCATAATGCGTTTGTAGTTCCCTAACCAAGTATTTATGCTCATTGCTTAAAATATGTCGGGGAGAATTTTAAAAATGCATATTTGAGCAATTTCAAAACATTGAACTTCATATTCTATGTTAAATATTATTATTTTCATAATATGCTGGATTACTATAAGTGATTATTTTGTTATTTGTCCAAGATATTTTACATTTGTTGTTATATGTATTTAATTTTAAAAACAACTGTTAAATTTGCGTTAGGAAATATATCTAAAACAATCAAACACGAGTAAGGGTTTTAATCAAAACAGTTAAGCAAATGAAATATAAATACTGACATTCAAAAGAATACATCAGATATTCTGGTCAGTTTTTTCATATTATTATCAGTCCTTGCTTAAACCTCAAAAAGATTGTAAGATTTACATGAAATATGTACGAAATGAAACTGTTGTATCACTATGAAATCCACAATCTTTGTTCTCTATTTATAATGACATCTCTTATGAAAACATTTTTCTGCTTTCTTTTCTTTGCTCATTAGAATATAGTTTTCCAAATATAAACGTTTCTCATTTAAAATATACAAAATATTTCATGTTCTATATTTATATTTTTACCCTTTTTGACAACCCCATGGAGAAAATTACATACTAAATTTATTCTGCACATAAGTACATGGAATAATAATCGCGAGAAAGAGATCACGTTTCATTCTTTCCAAACTAAAATAAACTCCGTTAGCAATACTGTAGATACGTGACTGTACCGAAAATACAGCAAAGCTGAAGTAATTTTATTCCTCCATCCAGCGTGAATTTTACGGACCATATTTTAATGTAAGTTACCCCCTTATCTTTGTAAAAAATAGGTTTTTAAATCAGAATGCTTCGATTAAAGTCATAACAATGTTTCACATTTATGGGCTTCATAATAAAAATACATTTTTTGATTTTATATTAGGAATTAGTGTATGTTTCTAGAGAAATATTATGTGAACGCATGTTTATCAATTAATAAGAGCACAATGTAATGATAGTACAATCTATGAAAATAACATTTTTTTTCAAATTTCGAAGAATAAATCCTAATTTACACTTTTAAATTAAGAGTAAAATTTATGAGGTATATTATCATAAGCATAAAAAAATTACTATTATAATCATCAATTGGCACATATCATTTCAATTTCATAAATTTCTCAATTCTACTGAGTACTTCTCACGAATTGCTCTTATTTCAAAATCATTGAATGTATCTAGTAATTGTTTATTGTAAAATATGTCTTAATATAATTTATAATGGAAAATTAAGTTATGATAAATATGTTTATATTTAAAATCATAACTATAAAAGCTGTACTACAATACTGCCAATAATTTCGGAATTTGCATATTAATATTTCTGCTTTACTGATTAAAATGATCACTGTAAATATTTTAAATTATTTTGTTTCCATATGAAGCTTATGTAAAAATCACACTTTATGCCAAAGTGTAACAAAAAAATTTCATTATTTTTCAAAATAACATCCATGACTTATTTCAAATTCAAATTTCATTGACACAAAATTAATTACAGAAACAAATCGTCAATGTAGATAAATGCATTTGGGACATAAATAATTTAATAACAGTATATATTTTTATGTGATTTAGATTTAATTAACATTAAAAACACAATCATAAAGGATTTATGGCTTGATCCAAATTCGAACTAAAGTTTTAACGCTTGTATAACACGACGGAAAGAATATTTGAGTTTTACTTGTTTTTGTTTTTTCATTAATTTATGTAATTTACTCATTTATTTTGTTTTGTTTTCTTAAATTTTTCTCTTGTAATATCTCCATTGTACTTTTATTAATCATTCTTCTATATAAAAAAAAAAAAAACCCGGCTGTTTTAAGTATTAATCTTAACGAAGAGAGTTATATATTCTATCTTATGCCAAATTAAAGTACATGATTTGAACTTGAATCGATTTCACATAAAGAAGGATTTTGAAAATTTTATAAATGTTTTCTTTTATACAAATGTGTTCAAGACTTAAGCAACTTTTCCTATTGTGCTTAATGCAGGTGTAAAGAATATGATTTCCCCTAACTGTAATGACTGCTTGACGCCATTCATGCTCAATACCAAATTATCCAGCACTTCTTGAGAAAATATCCCAAATATGTTCTGTGGAATTTAAATCGGAAATTTAATCGCTTCTGCAGATATTCTCACAATCAGAAGCTCTTCAACTGCGAAGATCCTGTGTGGACAGACATCGTTGTTAACAAATGTAAAATCTGAATCAATAGCACCTCGGAACAAATGCGCGTTTGGAAGGATAATTTCATCACGGTAATGATCTCTGTCGAAAATAGGATGCTTTGTTCCATCATTCATCATGATGTTTCCACACAAGCACTCCAGGACTAATCAAATGGTCTCTTTCCTTGATATTAGAGAAATGGAACGGTCTCTACCTCCCTCCATATCAACTGGCACTGAGAATCGTTGCACAGACTGAAACGATTATCTTCAGTAAACAGAATGTGACTCCAGTGATGAGATGTCCAGCCATTGTGTTTTTAACACCACTGTAAACGGTGCCGCCTATAGGTAGCTGTTTATTTCATCCAGCGTTTAGGCCGATGAGCGAATAGGTAATTTTAAAGCTGATGTATAGCCACAGCAAACTGGGATCCGGTTACCGTACGTAGTTGCTGAGCAATGCTGCCCGATGTATAATTCTGGCACTTTCTTTACTGCATAACGGTATACTGGTCAGCACTTGCCATTTTTTTCCTAGGCGGGCAACTGCCAACCTTTCTTACAGATCTACCTATCATTTGAAAGGTTTTCTAAGATCTTAAATCTACATTTATGTCAATATCAAACTCTTATGCAAAACTCATCAGACTTCGGCTTCCTTAAAGCTTGCCAATCATTCTAACACGTGTAAAGGCATACTTACGGTTCTTTGTAGTCATTATTGAGCATAGGATTTCACTTTAACTTGCAGGGAATACCTGGAAAAGCATCCTTCCAACTTCTTTTTAAGTTGCCTGGTACTGAGTGCGCGTTCTGAGTATTTGTGTGCAATGACTTCCCCTTTGATGTCATAGTGATGATATTTGCATTTCCATTACTTTTCTTCTAAGCTGCCTTTACGCTGTATTGCTCGCAAAAAGCCCTTTTCAACACTTTCATTCCTGTTCATAACTTTCATATTTTTAAGTGGAAAATGCATTTATTGTTCAACCCTTTCTGGACGAACGTACCATATATTCATCACTTGTGATCGTTGTCTGCGGACGAATGTACCAAATACGCAGCACTGGTGAATGATCTCATGGGTCGAACCATGCATAATCGCATTCTAAGGTAGAACGTTTCTTAAAAACTCAAGACTGCGCCCTGTGTCCATTACTTTTAAACTGAACATAGATTTGGGATCCTGACTTTCAATTAGCTCGCATTCTGCCTTACTTTGGTATTTGGAACATTAGTCATTGAGGGAAAGGAGGAAATGCATAATGTAAACAAACTGAGCTCAACTTTTTAAATTTTTACGTAATACACGCATTCGCCTTTCTTGATTCTCTCCGAATGCTTTCTTATTAGTTTTTGCTACTAAATTTATGATTTTTTTTTTCTTATTAGAGTTTTACCATCAAAACTGTTATTTTTTGCGTTTCTTTCGGATATATTTCGTTTACTTCCCTTTTTATTTCGGAAGGTCTTGACTTCTGTTTATAATTGAGAGAAAGCGTTGTTTGTCAGAAAATATACTCACTTGATTGACGAACCAATCAATGATGAGAGTCTGATTAATTTTCTCAAAGGTTAGAAAGGAATATTTCTAGTGAATCTGCTGCGGACATTTTGTCAGAGACTGACAAAGTAAGACTTTGCGTTTCTCCGCGCTTCGAGAATTACAGCATTAGGTCTTTACTTTAAGTTTTATTCCTTCTTGTAAATAGTCTTTTTTGTATATTGATAATTAATTTTAAAGCTTATTGACGTATTTTGTCCATAAAATTTCGGAATTATTTGAATAGCGCTTCTGAAAATATTTTCTCAAAGTAAGCACTTCTTTATATACATTTTTCGGTAAATAAAAGGAAACAGATTATTAAAAAGGCTAATTTCAAAATATATAACAGCTTAAGTAATAATCTAAAATTTACCAAAAATTATAACATTAATACGAAAACATTTTTGTGTGTGAATTTTTCTAAAGTTAGGTTTAGCGACAGTTTCTTCCGATTCCCCTCCGTCTCCACGGAACGTTTAACGCGAAGCCTTGCCGTCCCGAAAGGGTTAAGTTTTTAACGATATCATATTTATGAATAAACTGAGTCATAGATACAAATGTGTGAAATGCCATCTATAATTTGATTTATTTCAGACATCTTCATTAAACATGATTCAATTCAAATGATTCTAAATTAAAGTTTAAATAACATCAAAAATATTTTTGACAACTAAATTGAAGAAAGTAACTAATATTATAATGCAGTATTCAGGCAAGTGTAAATTTCAAGAACTAATTCTTAACCTATACCATAGTAACATGAAATGGGAAAAAAGAATTTTTGTACAATATCAGGATTTTTTAGACCTTAACCTTAATAATACAGAAGGAATCTTTCGAACATTGATCTGTTGGTGAGAAAAGTTAATAGAAATATTTATTTATCGTTAACAAATTACTGCAACTGAAAATTTATGCAACAAGAGAGAATAATGGGTAATTATGTGCAATTATTACTCTAATATGCATTAAATAGACTTTATCTAATAACCAGTAATAGAGTATTGTTAGAAAACATTTAGTTAAAATATTCAAATTTTGTTGCAAGATAATTTTAAACAAGATATAATTATGGAAAAAAAAACATTTTCAGTAAGCACTTCTGCTATAAAGATTATTTTTTTAATTTTCAATATTAAGTTGACATACATTTTATACATTTAAAAATAGAGGAAATATATATTAAGCAAAATTGATACATACCTATGCTAATTTTTGTATTTCTTATACAATTTTTTAAGATGATTTCAATGAATCCATATATTTAATAAATGTTTCAGAGGAAAATTCAAGCATATCTTTTTTTCTATTGTTGTTGCTAAAATCCTTAAATAATTTTATAAGAATTTTGACTCATCTAAGAAAACTGGATTACATTACAAATTAAGATTCTTATTCGTGAATCCATGAATTCGCAATCCGGATTAGATTTCTAAGAATAGAAATTAATAGCTATTATTCAAATAAACAAATTTCACATCTCTTAGGATTCACCTCTATAGAAAATAATATATCTGAACCTCAAAAGCTTTATTATCTGTATAGACTGAGATGCAAGAATTTTCCGATTAATACAAAATTTAATTCGGTTATGGAGATATTATATTGGCAAACTTTTTAAAGCAAAATGTATTTGTTAAGGCATGTGGTTGAATTAGGCATGAATATTTGTAAACGAAACATAGTTTATAAAGAAACAAATATGATTAATTTTCCATCAACAATTACCATGGAATTTTAAACTTGATGAGAGAATATGGATAAGAGAACATGGATATTTTGTTAAATTAATAAAATAACTTATTTTAAAATGTACTTCTTAACGTGTCTAGTTTCTTCTTGCGTATTATTTATGGTCAGTATGTTAATAAACGAAAGTATTATAAAATTAATCTTGAAGGTAGTATATATCCCCATATTCACATAAATGTTTCTTACTGTTCAATTAAATAGAAACTTTTCACAGTAATTAGAAGTCTATAAATTATGTAACATAAGTAAAGAATTATGTCATGTTTTTCTAATTAATTACCAAATGCTTCTTTTTCTAGATATGAACTATTATTAAAACCTTTTATTCTAAGTGTTTTGGTTAAACATTTAAATTACGTTACAATTTATGATGTCGCAATATTAAATAAATAAATATATATTATATAGATTCAAAGTGAGAGAAATAGCTCTAATTTAATTTTCCTGAATTTTGGGTCTTTTCTAAGTTTAAGCTCAAAAGTTTTGGCTTATATTAATCGAGAATTGAAATTTATCTTTCCTATTTACAAGAATAATTAGTATGAATTCAACCTTTTATATATAATTCGCTAAATAACTATATCTTTCTCTTCTTTTATTGATGCTAATTTTATTGATTGCATCTATTACTAACTAGCATAAGGTTATTTAAGATTAATATTAGTTTAAAAATTCATATCATTCATACGTGGACTTTGCATTCAACGACTGGATTGCCGCATTATTTATACGACACTTCTTATATTTATTTCTTCAAAATTTTGAATGCATTTTTGAAATACATTTCTAGAATCCTTTTGAGGCTTTTCGGTGTATTATGATTATGTTATGTTATTTTATATATTTTAAAAGTATTGTGAAAATGCGTTAGTACTATTAAAATATTAATAAGTATTTAGTAAAGGCGCAAAAAAGGACATTTCTCTTATTGCCATTGAAATTTTAATTGCATCTAAGAAAAAGATATAATTTTAGCTGCTCAAAGGGAACTAAATTAAGGTGCTAATAGATTAATTATTCTATAAATAATGTAGTCAATCTAATGGTCTAATTAACCTACATTTCAAAATTCCTTCGAAACCGAGGGATATATAGGATGATAGAAATAATAAAAAATGAATATTTTTGAGAAGTGCATTAAATGATAGAAATAAAAAAAGTTATATATTACTTTCAGCATGCAATTAACCTGAAAAATGTTCAGCACATCTTCCTTCAATTATAATTATTTTAAGACTTTACGTAACAATATACATTATATTTTAATAATTTATATTTTATTGAATACTTTTTAAAGGCGAAATATTTTTTTAAAAAAAAATTAAGTCACTGATAAATAAAACAAGTAGGTAAAAATAACTATTTTAATCTTCAAATTCATTTCATTAAAATAATCAATAGTTAACAATTTTAAACTGGTTTATGTCCTTTCAAGGAGAATCGTCTACTATGTAGTATTTTCGACCGGCCTCGAATATTTTCTAAGCTAGTGCTTCATAAATTATAGATTGGTTATGTTAACGTCGGCCCAGGCCTAAGATGGCAGTGCTTATCTCCGTTTTTGTAGCCTTTGAGCCTTGGGTGCTAATTACTAGCTAGAGTCCAGGCCGAGTGGCTATCCCAACGCAATATCCTAATTTGCATCATAAGTGAGCTTGATACTTATTTATCGCCCCCAGAGGGTGGAATGGCTATGTAGACAAATGGCCAGCTATTCAAGCCGGAGCCATCGGGAATCGAACCTGTTCGACAGTGCTCACAATCAGACACAGCCATCGCATCACCGTGGCTACTTAAAACACGAAAGTGGAGATCCCAAAAGGGGTCAAAAAGAGAATTATTTAGTTGAGAAAATTATATTTAGATACGGGAATGAAGGTTAAATATATTCATTATCTTTAATTTAATATATTATATTTTCTGTCTAGCCCAATTATAAAATCATAACACTGGCTATATACTATTAATCATATTTATATATTGAAAAAAAGACCATTTATCACAATATTATAAGGATATTGCCTAGAGATTTCTGCATATTTTGGAATCAAATATTCTCGCAAACGTATAAACAACTTCTTGAGCAACAAGCCGGTTAAGTCAATAAATCTGATATATAAGCCAAAAAGTCAATAAATATAAAATTAGATTATATGTCAATAAACGTGCATGATAATGTATTCAAATAAAGAAACCCAATAATTTGAGAAATTGATTACTGTTAGTAAAACTTATTTACTTACGTTATTATTAAAAGTAATGCAAATGACTAATGGCAATGGACGTAGTAATTTCGAGCTTCTTCAAGAGACATGTACGAAAGTTTAGTTAGCGCCTACTCACTAAACTTTCTTATCACCCCAACTTCAGCACTTTGTGCTTCGACAAATTTAACATGCATCAGCCACGTGATTTGATTAATATTTGGTGGCATCAGGACAAACACTACAACGGAAATATTCCCAGTCACAAGCTGTCAATCATTGCCACTAACTAACCAGATCACAATAAAATCTAAAAGTTAATCAAATGTTATACGTCTGAAAAAAATCCTTGATATTCATTCCTTTTTTAATTTATAAAGTGAGCAAGAAAATTAAAAAAAAATGCAAAATAATTTTTTTACGTTTTTTAACAACATTTATATCAAAATATTAATAAATATTTATACTATTGAGTGAACTAAGTTTATCCAGTGTTTCCTTAGTATATTTATCAACCAACATTTAGAGAGGAACAAAACAACAAAACAAACTGCATGCTTTCGCAACAAAAAGAGATAATCACTTATTAACCTATTTTATTGTGGAACCAAGTGCTGTATTTTATGTGTATTTTATATGTACATATGTGTTATTTATTCGCTTTATAAATTTGCAAGATAATTTGTGAAGATACATGAAAACCTTTTTCGTATTCTTTACTGTCAAACTACGAACAATACCAATGTGAAAATTCGGTTCATATTCAAACAAATCTAGCTTTGATTCACTGTACGAAACAGAAAACATATATATAGATATATTGAAACAGATATATACATTGTGGTGAAACAGATTCACATTGCGATTAAAAAAAAAAATTCGTGTTCATGTGATGTCTATGTATCAATATTATGGGTTCTTTATATTAAAAAGAAACGTGTGGCAAAAAAATGATGAGCTGTTATCAAGCATTGGGTAAAATTATGTTGAAATTTCTTCTACAAAATGACTGAAAATTAAATAACTATGATATACATATGTTTATTATGATATATTTTGAAAATGAAACGTTAAATATACAAATATACTTTATATATTACAGGGGATTTCAAAATGGAAATGTAATGTTATTAAGTATTTATAACAGATTCTGAAGGAACCTAAATATGTTAACGCTAAAAATATTAATTTCTAATCTGAATTATAAAACTTAGTTAAAAAATTAAGTAACCGGTTACATAAAATTTAAGAAGAAAAGGAAGAGAAAATGTAAAACAACAAGACAAGAGATAATGTGATAACAAAAAATCCTGTAAAATAGTAAACCAAATGGGAAAAAAAAATATTTAATATTTCCAGTGGATAAGAAAATTAGAGTTTGATTAAATATGACTTCCTGATAAAATTTTCATAATCAATAAAACATTTAAATAAGGAAAAGATAAAAATTGAACTCGTATGCTAAATAGATTGAAAAATCAAAATAAAAAATGTATCAGAAGAACCACTAATTTTTAAACCTACAATATAAGAAAACTTAATAATCATTAAAAGAGCTCTAAGACAAAGAAAAATAAATAAAGTTTAAATATAAAACTATAAAAAAGAATATCAAAACTTATTTAATTAAACTTAATGCAGCTCTTTTCATTTGTAACTAAATATTTTTGCCACCAAAAACAACATAAGTAATCTAAAAAGTAGTATCACCATTTATGTTCTAAATTTATTGTTAAGAAAACAAAAACCAGAAAAAACTTAATCGAGGATCATTTTAAAAAAATTAATACTACAAGTTATATAACGAAATAAAAATAACAAGCATCAATACCAGACATGATATAAGAAAACCGAAAGAAATATTATTCGATCTTATAATTTTGAAAATTAACCTGTTTTGTAAAATTTTGATTTTAAATCGGCTCTTAGAATCTTAAAGCGATAATCAACTTGAAAACAAATATGAGAAAAGCAGATTTCAATTTTTCTGAAAATTTAAAAGAGTAATAACTAATTCAATTTCGTCGGTCTTATAATTAAATAAAATTTTCTCAAAATATTCAAGGTTAAATTGCTAGCAAAAAATTCACTTACTAACAATAATATATGTATATATATATATATACCAATTATTTCTATATTGTCGTCCGTCTCTGATGGGAAAGGGTAACCTGTGCGTGAATTATCTTCAATGTCTTTTTGGCCAACTTAAAAACACTTAAACCTCTCAAAAACATGTGCAGGCAATAAACATTCATTGCCGTATACTTCATTGAATAAATTATAAATTTGCTAACACTTCATCGAAATTGCATATAAAATTGAACATCAATAGGTTTCTCTGTAATCATTTATAGGTGAAAAAAATAATTTTAATATGAAAGAATGTTATACGGATTTGTTTACAGAAGCTTAAGTCTCTGCATTCAAAAGAAGAAGGATTATTTATAAATAGCTGTCGGTCACATGCATTCTTCTTCTGTAGGAGCATGAGTCTAGTTATTTAATAACCATGTATATAGCATATATGTTTATAGTTCACAAACATGTGGTGTGTCATGCTTGAAATTTTTTTATCTTTTCGCAGTATCTTTAGAGTTCTTAATACCTCTTTTTTTTGAATTATTTAATTTTTGATTCTTAAGGATATATTTTAGCATGCTGTGATTTTTGTGATTTTTCCTTTTAAAATTCAATTTTTCAGAATTAGTTTTCAGTTTTTTTTTCTACATATTTTTTTGTTTTATAACCAATTTCTTAGTAATATAGTTTATTGATGTGGATAATTTGACCAATAGTTTTAGAATAACCCTGTTTAACATTATAAAGCCTTTTGCAACATTAAATATAATGCTTTCCATTCTTTTTGTTTTTACAATAAGGCTTAGGCTTTATAATTTTTTACAATACATGCATATTTTGTTATATCTCTAATTTTTGGTTTATTTTTTAAAATTTTGAATTATAATGTTACTTTCAGCGAATTTGTTTATATTTTTATTATATTATATACATACATACAGACAAACACGCATTTATATATATATATATATATATATATATATATATATGAGTAATACTTTTCCTATCATCCTCCAAAAATATAGAAGGAAATGCATGTTCAGAGGCATTCTTCCTTAGTACTTTTTATGATACAAGCCAACCACTGTATCAGTATTGTATACATAAAGGAAAAAGAAGCGCAATTGAATATGTCAAAAGCTTCCTTGAGGAAAAAAACTTTTTTTTGTTTTGTTACAGTGAAGTAGCATACAATATTACATGAGAAGAATGGATATAATGCAAAAAATAGACCTAGAATCTTGGAAAAATTCTTCGAATTGATGTTGGAAGTAGAAACAAATATGTTTATTTCAAACTTTTACAAACGATTTTCCCTAGTAGGAATATCAGAAAATGCTTTCTTATTTCTTTATATAACATGAAAAGTGGGTAGAGTCGCTTTGAAACTTTCTTTTTTGAAAGTTCTACTCAATTTCTTTACCTGGAATTCTTTTTTTCAGTACAAAGGACATGGAAATGTTTTGTTCCTTTCATTTTCAATTTTCCATAAAATTCTAAGATTTGCTTACTGTTTCACTTGCAGAATGTGTTTAAATATATATATATATATATATATTTGTATTTATATGTTGATTAACCTCAATACTTTAATCCTGAAACTGGTTGAGAAGAAATCTGAATAAATAAAAATAACAACTTGATAAGAAATCATTACCTTGGGTAACACACATGTAGAACATTGCGATGGAAAAAAAGTATTAAAAAAGATACGCAAATGTAACTTTTAAAGAAAAGCATTATGTAGTATCGAAATATATATATATATATATATATATATATATATATGTAAAGCAAGTTAAGACCTTAAAAATAGTTATCAAGGTTTAATAATAGTACTCGTCTATATTTTAATAAGAAATTGCATAAAATGCTTTAGTTGTATTAAGTAGTGGTTAGTTTCAAATTACGTTTTTTTTTTCTTTTTAGCTTTTATTAATAACTTAAAACTGATAAAATATTTAGAAATTATACAGGCGTTATATGTATACAGGCGTTATATGTATACAGGCGTTAATTTGGTGAGCATATTTTACTAAACATACAGTTATGAATAAATTAGTAATTGCTCTATCATTTAATTTTCTTTTGTTAATTCTACTAAATTATGTTTATTGTTGTACATAATAAATAAATAAGAAACTTTGAGATATCAATATTTTTATCTGCAAACTTTTTTCTATTGGGGAAACTTTCATAAACAACAAACCTTTTAAGCATGACATAATTTTATGCATTCGCACTTAGTAAAACCTTATTGCTTCTGAGTTAAGCGTTCGTGCTTTTTAAATCAAAAGAACGGGAGAAAGATTATTGTTTTGATTCTAGCAATCTGCGTAAATTGTCAAAATCAGAAATTAAGAAAAATTGTATGACTATAAATCTCCTTTAAAGAGAAAAAATTGAAGAGAACATAAGAAAGAATATTAAAAACGAAATCAAAACAGAAATAGTTTTCATTTCATTCCGAATTTTAACGAAATAATCAGTTATAACTGTGATAACACTCACTTTCCCATTTTCTTTTAATATTTTAGAAAAAAATTATCTCAAAAAAACTATTCTCACTATTTCATGCTAAATTAAATTATCAATTAAAATAGAACTTAGTGCTTAAACCATTCATAATTTACCTTACATGTAGAGTACTGTTTGATTTTTTTAATATATCACTTATTAACAGTTTATATTGTGACAACGCATTAATTAATTGGTAAATAAGTGATTATATGTTTATTGGATTATGAATATTCTTTCGAACCGATAAGATGGAGAAAAAATTCTTCAATATTTTTACTCTGCTCTTTTGAGAAAGATAATAAATAAATTTTAGTATTTATAAAAGTAAAATATTTATAAATGACGTATAATTATACTCAAAACATTTGACATACTACATAGTTGTTTGCTAAAGTTCTAAGAAACTATTTGAACTTACAATACAAATTCTTACATTAATAAATGAACTAGGAACAAAATCACATATTAGAACAAAACGGTGTAAATGTTATAGTTAATAATTGGCTTATAGTCCTTTAGTTTCAAAAAAAGGAAGCAGTTTTGTGGATTGTTTACCCAGTAAATCATAAAGTTTTACAATGAAAAAAAACGGATATACAGCTTTAAAACAAAACCCAAAATTGAAAAATAAACAGTTACCAGGGGATAGATTCATAAGCCACTATAAAATTTAGCATTCGAATAGTATCATAAAATTAACTAACAAAAATCACTTTAATTAAATTTAAATATTATTTTCGATAATAATGTTAAACTTATGTAGATTTAATAATTGCTATTTAATAAAAATTGAGATTGTTGACTTAAAATATGTAATCAAAATTATTAGTTGCTATCAATTTCTTATTTCCGTTGAAATAAAATCCTATTAAGTTGCTTGTAGTTTCAGTGAGAGAGGCACAGAGACTTGTGCACCGTCCATTATATTTCAAATAATCATTTTCTTAATGAAGCTTGGAGTAATTATGATAGCTTTTCATAAAACACCTTCAGAGTCATTATTTCCAAAATTATATTACTGCAATTACAGATAGTAAATTATCTACTGAATAAATAAGATAATTCTGTCACAAAACACACATTACCCTTGGGATATTTTAGCTCTTACTTGCATAATTCTAATATGCTATGATGTTTGCAGAACATATTTCCTTATTAACTTGCTGAAGATTAATAAATATAACTTTGTTTCTTTTAAATACGAAAATAATTTTTGTACATTCTTAAGCAGATCTTTTGGGACTAGAGTAACAAATATGAACGTATGTTTTCAGTCTCATAATGTTATCATTTAAATATCCAATTAATTGAGAGTAAATATGACTACATTATGAGAGGAGAAGAATAATTACTCTTTTTTCTTTCATTTAATTATGTGCTATTTGAAAAACAGCTTTATCGTGCTTTTCGAGAAACGTGACTATTTTTAATGTAATTACTGTAGGTAAAGGCTTTCAACACTTTTCCCTATAGTATATTAGAAATGAAAATTTTATCTATTTCACTTAATTGCTTCTGAATTTCGTCAAAAGATAATTAGAAAAAGTGACTTGGGAACAGATTTGTTGAGTTAATTTAAACGGAATGTAATGACGAATTTTTAATGTTGAATGCCATCAAAGTATCACTTATTTCATGAGCATTTTAATTGAGTAAGAAATTGAAGCTGCATGAGAAAAGTTTTAACACCTGAAATTAACAGTTGAGTTAAATGTAGAAACAAATTATCCATAAAGGTCCAATTGATATTTTTATTTTATCTCTCAGATACAAGTTAATTTTGTTTTACTTAAAATATATTAGAGATGGAAAATGTGTAAATCATTAAGTCGTTCGGGGCATCAGAAAGTCACCAATAATAGTTATCCGCTAAATTTCGCAATGTTCTTAAGATTCATTTTCCTTCCCGTGATTTTTTGAGCATTTCCTCTGTAGAATAGTTATAAAAGTTACAAATAATTATTTTTTGTAACTCTTTGCTGTACAACATTCCAGTAATTTTTATTAACCTGTAAAACCGGTTCTCAAATATTAATAGTTTTCATAGTTTTCCTCTACCATGCATATAAAATTGTACTAGTACGTTCAGTTTTAAGATCAACTAAAATATATAACAAAAAAAATAAGAAAAAAAATTATACATATATATATATAAGTGTCGTAAATTAAAAATTAATTATAAAAACAATTCTCGTTCTTCTTGACGCTATGCATAATGTATCAAAAAAATTCCCTTATAACAAGAAAATTTAAAAATATTAACAAAATCAATAAGAATAAGCAAGGTAAATTTTGATATTAACTTAATCAGGAAATGTCTTGAATTACTATATATTATGTTCTAAGGATTATTCCATAATATCTTAAGAACATTTATATTTCATCTATTATCCACAGTTACCCAATAAATTCACAATTATCCACTGCTGACTTGCAATGCAGGAATGACTTATTGCATGCTTTGGAATACGTGTTAAATTGACTTTTAAGCAATTTGGTGCTAAGTATTACATATATATATATATATATATATATATATATATATATATATATTACAACATAACTTTGAATAGAAATATAAAATTAAATGAATGAGAATCAAACGTCCTACTATGAACTCGTCAAAACCGTCCTCTAATTATTTCTAATGGAAGTTGCTTATATGGGCTCGGTAAACATTGTTTTTCACCAAAAATTAACATTTTTTTTTTAAAATAAAGAATATTTAAATAAGATAAACAAAATTTTGCAATTAAAATAAACAAATTTTTTTAATACAAAGTCTGATTCATCTATATCAGAATTAACTAAACTTAAAGAAGGATATCAAAGTCGCGTTCATCCCTCTGTTCGAATTCACTTCTTTTAAAGTTGCTATTTTCAGTTTCATTTTCAGTGTTTCGATCATTTTCAAGTTAATAAAAGTCTGATACGATATTATCAGTTCCAACTGTTTGTCATGTTTTATTGATCCACAAGGTTATAGTACATGCATTATTGTGTCTTTAATCTGAAAGCAACTTATTGTAAGTAAGTAAACTCAAATTTGCTGCACTTGCGTCCTGAGTGCTTAAATGTCACCGCGAACTCTTCATTAACCGTCTGTGGATAATTTCCGACCTAAATAGCAAAGTTCTAAAGATAGATGGAAGATATATTTTCTCCATCATACCACTCCATAAGATATGCCTCAGACTTTAAATTTCGACTTTTCAAAATGTATAAAGATGAATATCAGAGTTATATCGGTAATTGGACGAAATTGCTCCCTACCTTTGTGATCTAGAGAGAGAGAGGAATGGATTCTCCCTCTTACCTCACCTACATTCTAATTTAAGCTGCTCTCTACTATTGGGCAGCCAGACCTCTACTCTCATTTTCAGAATCGTAAGAAATTTTCTTAATCTAACTCCTTAACTTTCACACCTCAATAATATATTTCTAAACACTGATTAGAAACTTTCGCTCTAATTTCAAGACATCCACCTATAATTTTCAGTTTTTTAGTCAACGTATTCTGTTAAAAAATATAAATTTTCTAGTAAAAAAATTAATGAAATCAGGAGAATGGAAATTTCTTAGGATATAGGTGAAAATAATCTTGTCTTCAATAAACCTACAGAAGGTAAAGAGCCTCAAGCACTCCAACAAAGCTATTAACACAGTACTAAATTTCACCCATAACCTTACAATCTTCGGTCTGAATTAAAGATAAGTGACTCAAATTGTGAGCTCACCACGGATGCAGTTATAATCCTCTCGAAAACAAAAGCGAAAATCCATGGATTTTGTATTTTTCATTCTTAACTGAAATATACACACGTATATACTTTAATTGGTGAGTTAGCTATGCTAACGGGTAAATAGTAACTGAGCCAATTCGGACGACGTATATTTGAGCTAGTGGTGTACTAAGTTATATGTTACATTTAATTTTCTGTTTTAATCAGTATCATATTGCCTGACTACACAAACAAGAGATACGTTGATATGCATTTGTTTCACGATCGAGCAGATGGCAATAAGCCTTTAGTACAGTGGATGTACGAATAGCAGTAACTGAGGAGTAGTTGTCCTCATCATAGTATCTTCTCCACGATCGATTGACTACTACGGAAGATGGGGGACATACCACTGAGGATGACCAGATGCAACGAGTGTCTCAAGAGTAAGCAATCGTGTTGGAATGACTTACATATTCCTTGTCGACAAGTACACGAACAGTTACAGGGGAACACGTTGACCCTTACAAGTAGACCTGGAATGTTTTACATACTGCAAAGATTTATCCCTTTCACATCCAGAAGGTACAACTTCTAACCGAAATCGACAATTTTGTCATAAACAGTTCGTGTGCTGGATGTTGACTTCATTATCAATTTTCTGCCACTGTTTTATTTTCTGAGAAGGCCAGTTTTACGCGTGAAGTCATTGTCGTCACACATTAGGCACAGCAATGTCAGTACACGTAGTAATGGAAACTCCCCATGCGAGTGTAATGTGGAAATCTCAACACAGATTTAGTGTGAACACATAGGCAGGAATTATGGGTGATTATTGCTTGGGACTGTATTTGCTTCTCTAACGTCTGAATGCAGTAACGTTATCTGTTCTCCCTGGAGTTTTGCAAAGTATACCGATTACAGTGCAGAGAGGCCTGTGATTTTTGAGTGACGGTAATCCCTCATATTTTAACCAACATATGTGTAATGACTTTGATGAAACATACCTATGGAGGTGGACTGAAACGTGAAACCCTTTGAGTGTTTTGCGCGTTCATCGCAATAATTTGTGAGACTCTTTCCTTCTTACCCGAAATCACTCGTTTATGCTACGCCTCTGGACATATTGGAGAATATCATAACAGGATTGTCATTGCTGCGACAGACACAAAAACATATCTGGAATCTTCGAGTGCATATAAAAATCGTTTTTATGCCGCTATAGACTGTGCAACTATGTCAGTGGGTGCCACTTCCAACAACACTTGTAATAATTATTGAAATAAATATTTCTGCAGTTCATATTGTACTTTTGTCGCTCCAGCGTGACGTCGACTAGATGCGTCGCTTTTGAGATTTTCACCTTTTCAACGTGTTTGGAACCCCCATGTTCTATGATAACTTTTCATTCTCCTGATACCTCCTTCTCGAAACACCTCTAGGAATTTGTTAATCACCCCTCGGAAATTATTATTTTACTATGCTTTCCTTAAAGTTTAAATAATGAGATATAAGACTCACACAGTAAGATGTATCTCAGTATGTTGTTTCTGACGAATCCCATACCCAAATAACGAAAAGAAGATAAAATATAATCTTTGCTTAAGATTCTTAATTCTATTTTTCAATATTTTGCTTATATATGAGCCTTGCAAAAAGCTAAAAGTTTACTTTACAGCTAAGATGAAAAACAGAACTAAACTGAACATATACTTCTTATTGATATCCAATGCATTTGTGATAGTTCTGTTAGAAGTTAACTACATTTTAAATATGATAAATATGTGTTTGAAGAGTAGCTGTTTGGAAAAAAAATGAAACTCATAAAGATACTTTTATCTGAATACTTAAAGTTACATTTATCAAAAAAAAATTATGAACATGTAATTTTTGAAAAAATTAGTAATATTTAACATTAATAAAATAAGCATTACAAAGCATTAATGCGATTTAAAAACTCTTATATAGAAATAAATCACGAAATTTGATTGTCAAGTATTGTATGTAAATGTTAATTTCTTCAATTTCCTAAAAATTAGTAGTAATAAGTGTGTGTAAATTTTTTAACGTATTTTACTTTTCACAAATTTCATTATCTTAGAACATAATTAATTTTCTTAACTTACTGTAATTTTAGTCGAAAGAGAGCATCTGCATAATTTTACCATAACTAACGTAGTGAATATTTAATTAATTAAAATTCCTCGTGAGTTTCTACATTTCCATTTACTTCCAAATATTCAACCTATTCTTAACTTTATTTTGTCACTTGGAGAACTTCAAGTGCAAAAGACATTTGAAAAGTTGTTTAAGTTGTTCGTATTACAAAATCAAGTGATCATTTGAAATAATTCAGAATTAATTTGACTGAGAGCAAAGTTTAATTAATTGATTAATTCCATTTTCATGGAAAAATGAGGATTTGGAGTACCATGTTTCCTCATTGGGATTGCTTTTGAACAAGCTAGCTCCTTTAAGTTAACTAGGAAATGACTAATAATTTGAAAATTCATAGTGATTGAAGATTCCTTAAGCCATGTTTTGAATAAAGGGCATATCTTCTTCCTATTATTAAGTACCTGAATAACAGAATGGAAAATTTCGCGCCGTTCAATAGAAAATTGTTATAACTTTAAACTATTCTCGTAATCTAAAATGGTTTTACATTGATCAATTTTGAATAAAA
This sequence comes from Nephila pilipes, assembly GCA_019974015.1. Classification (NCBI taxonomy): domain Eukaryota; kingdom Metazoa; phylum Arthropoda; class Arachnida; order Araneae; family Nephilidae; genus Nephila; species Nephila pilipes. The sequence goes on from BMAW01037727.1 coordinate 170,645, forward strand.
TAACCATTATTTACTTTTTATTGAGAAACAGAAATTTTGTTGTACTATCCTGGTAAAAAAGACATCCATGTCAACAGAATTTTTTTTTAAAGTTAGCCATTACAATGTTATAAAAATAAGTCTAAATTCCATGGATTTAAGTAATAGCTACTTTTCAGAAAGTTCAAAAAAAGTTTTCAACTATTCTATGTTATTATTGAGAATTTTTTTTTTATTTCTATGCAATAGTTATTCAAAATAGTAGAGGAATTGTTTTCTTTAAATTCATATTAGATCAATTGATCTGAATAATACATAGTAATTAAATGATATCAGTGGTATTAAAATTATTTAAATATTTCTTATTTCAGTTAGCTACTTTTAATTTAAAGTGATATTTTCTTATAAAAATTCAGGTAAACATAATACCTATACTTCTGTTATAAATACTTTATCTTTACAAAGAGTGGAGATAATCATATATTTAAGGAATGAAAAAATATAGAGAGTACATACTTCCCGTAGAATGCCGATTACTTATACACGTTTAACAATCGCTCACTAATTTGTATTCTCATACATATATTTTTTGTCTATATCTCTTATAAGTATATACTGGTGGATAATTGCCAAGGACGGATAACTCTTTATCACCTAAATAGCAATCCCAATATAAAAAAGCAAGCAAATGTGGAATATTAGAATAAATGTGGGAAACAGAAAAAAAAAAGTTATGCGTATAAAATTTTCTATTTTTATGCATGTTCGTATCGTGATATCACTGATAAGAGATTGAAAGAGTTGCACGTTAATGGAAAGCTATTATTTCAAGTGAAAATTTGAATGGAAATATTTGGCGAACGTAAAATGTTTCATATATTATGATACGAATTTATCTTCAACATTCTTGATTTTTCTCTATCAAACTTTAACGCATCCTGTTCTTCATCGTATAGTCAATCTCTAATAACCATGTCTAAAAGTTCATTCACGTACTCTTATTCATAATTTTTTATTTGGTTACGAAATTCATTAAATGGATAACAGTACAATTAGGCATACATACAACTATTTCATTATATCAAATGTCAAATTCCTTAAATATATTTCTTTCCTTAAATGAGAAAAGCAATTTTTGTTTCAATTAATTTTTGTATGCAATTACTTCGAAACACAATTTTAGTTTCTCAATTTTTAAATTTTAAAAATCAAAACCTAGTTTTCTTCTAAATTCAACACTCACTTTTCCTTCTTCGAGCTCCAAACTCTCAATTTTGCTTCTTAGAACTCGAAACTAAATTTATGTTTACACAAATCTTCAGATGCAAAACACTTCCTCAAACTTCATATTTTCGAAGATGCTTATCTCAAGTAACTCGAAGTAAGGCTGATATAATTTCATGCATGTGAAACAATCAACTACATCTAATTGGTACATAAACATAACACAGTAATCAAGAGCGAAAGGTAAAGACAAAGGCTAACAAACAATTATCTCACTGCTTTTGTACATTAAGTTGTTATGACTTTTTATAATGAAAATATTCATGATCAGATGGTTATTACAGAATTAATAGTTTCCAAAATTCAGAAAAAACATCGTAAATTTTTACTTATTTAACCAAAGTGTTCGATGTCGCTTTTAGACTTAAGATATCGCTTCTGATTATGAGAAGTTCCAAACTTGTTCTAAATTCTTAAGTATTAAAACTCATTTATTTATTAATCTACATTTCTATACTTAGACAATATACAAATTTATTCAGGATATATTTTCTCAAATAATGCACTCTAAAAATTTAACTACTCTAAAACTGTGGTACAATCTCTGCAATGACTTTATTACTATAGTATGTTACTCATTTTCTCGGGATTCCATATCCCTCAGAAAATTCGCAACAGACCACAAGAACATCTTTCTTTTATCTCCCTGGGATGATAACATAGTATCTCTAATCGAAACAAAGCAAACTACTACATTTTCCTTTTCATTTCCGTTTCAACTACTACATTACTCTCCATATATCTCTCAGGTGGACTCTAACTCGTTATTTCTGTAAAAGTGTTTGAAAACTATGAAACGATATATGAATCTTTGCTTTTTATCCATCAAGACACTACCATTACTTCAATATTATTGTGATTACAATTACCTAATTACTCTTAATTAATTTCAATTTAGTATTATTTTATTTGATTTTCTCACAGAAAAGACGCTTAAAAATAATCATTAAAAATAAACTTGATAAATGAACCATTTTTACAAATTCAAAATATTTAAGGGGAGTCGGTACCCTATATATCTTCAAAAAATCGATTTTCAGATTTTGATGTTTCTAAAATCTCCAATTCAAGACCTTTCCAATGATATAATATATTTGCTAATATTCGAATTAGAAGTATGTTAATTTTTATTTTGAATAAAAAGAGTTACACATCAGCTGACGTGCCACGCCCACTTGTGTAGTGAAAAATGTAAACATTGGCCTTTTAAACCTGAGATGTTTGTGCAAAGCCTCACATTATTTTAATAAACATTTCGCAAAGAGCGGCAGAATAACTGTAGTTGTGACTGAAGGTTTGTTTACTATTCTCACGTGCGAATTCGTTTATGCTTTGCTGAACGTTGTGAGATTTTGAATCATTTTTTTTATACATTCTTTGTTGAACTATATTCAGTGTCAGTTGAGTATTTTGGTTTCTTTAGAAATATTGAAACTTAAAGTATGCCAAGATCACGTAAAGTCTTCAAAAAACGTAAAGGAACTTTTTTCAAAGGTAGAAATATTACTTCTAGTAGTAACTCTACATTGGATGCTGATGTAAGTAACAATGACATAAAAACTGATATTAAAAATCCTTGTGCAAAAGAAAGAAAAATTCCTGATTTAAATGCGAGTTTTTCTACATTTGAAGGAAATATAGGTGTTATTAATGCCATAATGAATTTAAATATACTTTCGTTTGTATTCAAGAATGATGTGCGTTGTAAAAAATGTGACAATGGCATGGATATGCAAGTTTTAAAAAATAACTCTGGACTGGCTATTTCTTTCGTTTTGAAATGTTGTGTTTGCCCATATCGTGTGGAATTTTCTTCTTCAGATTATCATGAAGGAACCCAAAGAGCAACTGTAAATACCAGGTATGTATATGCAATGCGTTCCATTGGAAGAGGTGCAGAAGCTGGACGAATGTTTTGTGCACTTATGAATCTGCCTCAGCCACCAACAAGATTTGCCCCGTACAACAAGAGACTTTTAAATGCTGTAAAGCTTGTTTCTGAGGAAACAATGCAAAAGGCTACGCAAGAAGCGGTTTTGGAAAATGGAAGCAATAATAATATTGCAGTTGCCGTAGATGGAACTTGGCAAAAGAGAGGTTATTCGTCTCTAAATGGTGTGGTTACTGTGACCAGCATTGACACTGGGAAAGTCATTGATGTGGAAATTTTATCCAAGTACTGTATGTGCAGCAATAAGGTTTCTCATATAAAAGACTGTAAGCGCAATTTTGAAGGTTCTAGTGGGTCGATGGAAGTTGAAGGTGCTTCAAGAATATTTCAACGTTCATTGACATTGTACGATGCACGTTATGTCACATATTTAGGGGATGGCGACTCCAAAGCATTTGCTGCCATCAAAAAAGAAAACATCTATGGAGATGAATACCCCATCGAAAAGATAGAATGCATCGGACATGTGATGAAGCGTATGGGAACACGATTACGTCGTTTGAAAGCACAAATGAAAGGGAAATTTTTATCTGACGGTAAACGTTTATGTGGCAAAAACCGCTTAACTGAACACGAAATAGATAAATTGCAAACTTATTATGGGTTAGCTATCCGGAGGAATCTGAACAGTGTTCATAGTATGCGACAAGCTATCTGGGCTATTTTTCTTCACAAACTGTCGACAGATGAATATCCTCAACATGGATTTTGTCCCGCTGGAGAAGAATCATGGTGTGGATATAAAAAGGCTGAAGCAACAGGAAAGACTTACATACATAAGAACAGTCTTCCTGTTGCTGTCGTAGAATCTATGCGTCCAATATTTAGAGACCTTTCACACCCTGATCTTTTAAAAAAGTGTTTACATGGCAATACACAGAACCCGAATGAAAGCTTTCATAATGTCGTGTGGTCACGTGTTCCCAAATCTACATTTGTCCAGATTGAAACACTTTCACTTGGTGTTTATGATGCTGTATGCTCCTTTAATAGTGGTAATGCATCCAAGCTGGCTATTCTGGAAAAATTGGGTATAAAACCAGGGGAGTATGCTATAAATGCTATGAAATGCCTCGACAGAGAAAAACTGCGGAAAGCTATTTATGCCTTTTCTGGACAATCAAAGGAAAAGAGGGTAGAAAAAAGACTTAAAAGAAAAAGGTATGTAAACAGCATTAAGAAAAATTCAAATAATACAGCCTATGGAGCAGGACTTTTTTAACCAGGTAAGATTTTGTATTTAAAATCCAGTTTTCTAAAAATGACATTTTTTAAACTGCGTGTACCTTTTTCTCTAAATCTACTGTATCCATTCTCTTGAAATTTTTACAATATATTTCTGATATGTTATTCTATATACTGAAGTGAAACTTTTGTAATATTCTTAAAAACACCAGATATAGAGCAGATATCGTAACAAAAAACTGCTATTTTTCATAAATTCATTGTGATGTTCAGTAAAAAATTTCTTAAAAAAAAACTAAGCAATAAATTCTTAAAATCTCACTTCAGTACATAGATAAATATCTAAACAATGTGAAGATAAAATTTTGACTTTATATGTCCAGTAGTTTCTGAGAAAAAGGTACATAAAAATTCACAATTTAACATTGTCAGTATAGGGGGTACCGACTCCCCTTAATATTATCGTACTTAATTCAGTGTTCAATTATATATAAAATAAAATAAAATGAAATAAATCATTTAATCAATTCACAAAAAAAAATGTCGAATAATCTTATAAAAAAACAAAAAAATTAACATAAGCGAACATTTCGACTAACTTTTACGATAACAATTACTGCAAATAGATCTTGGTGTAATTGGCTTAGTTTTTATTAAAAATGTTTTATTTTTTCTCTATACATAATATTAAATTTTATTGAGATCCATATTTTTCTGTTGATTCATTGCAATTAGTTCACTTTCAAATGAATTTTTTTTTTCTTAGAAGAGGATTGATTGTATAGAGAGTACGTGTGTATTTATATTTTACTCCCTGGAAACAATATATAGGTGAGCAAAAGTATGAAAAATGTCAATAAATGTTTAGAAGAATACCTGTTTTTAGAATAAATGAACTTAAAACGAAACTTCATGCTTTGTCAGAGCAGGCGTTACAAAATCTCTTCGATACCTTAAAGACGAAACTTACATCTAGGATAGATCGAATAAAATAAAATTTGCCATTTCGCATTAGCCTTAGGAATTTGTGATTTAAAATAATCAATGATGATTAAAATTATTAAAAAAAAATCAAATATAAAAACTTTGAAAGTAATCTTAAATGTTAATCCAATGGAAATATTTAGATAACTGATAATTGAATAGAAATTTCTTGCATACATTGTTTCTAATTACAACGTTTTGACAAGTATAAAACTCTTAATTATTATCTATAATGGCATGTTAAATCAATTACAGAGCATTTTGCCTCCAATTAAAATTCCGAATCGAAATTGTCATTCTGAAGTAGAAATTGACTGAAATCAATAATTAAAAGAAGAATATTCCTATACAATTCAAAAAATTTTATTTGTTTCGTATCAAGAATAATCAACTGTTGCGAAATGCATCAGAATAAATTTCATTTTTCTTGGAAAAATTGCTTACTTAATATTTTTTATTATAATGCTATAAAACACATATTTCGACAAAAAGAATAAGCCATTTTGTTTTAAGCAGGTATTGTAAATAAATGCTATATAGAATAAACTATAAATTTAATTCTGCTTCCTCAATTAAGTAATTTAAAATTTTAGGACGTAGTCCTGAAATTATCCATTAAAATTCGCTATTCTACAGCATAGATTCAATATACGTAAACAAAAAACTATACTGTAACTGTTTAAAAAATTAACGTAATTTTGTGTAAAGGATACATTTTAAAATTTTAAATAATTAAATGTCATAAAATGTTCTCCAATTTCGAATTGATAAATGTTATTCGCTCATACATATTTATTGAATTTCTCATCCGTTAGATGATTTTCTATTAAGAACAATAACATAAAAGTAGTGCTTCGTAACTGTAGCCTAGCCTAAAAATTTGAATATAATTTATCCAGTACAATATTTTTTTTGAAATGTAAGCCGAATATTATAATTTTCTTATTGGTCTTTTAAAAATCAATCCATTTCCAGTTTTATAAATGAAATGTCTAGAATAAGACGATTGTCAATATTTATAAAGGCATCTTAGAAGTAAATATATTATATTTAAATACGAAATTTAAAAAAAAACAGTTATTGTTGTTTCTTTCATGTTCTCTACAAACATAATTTGGGAAAATACATGACATCTTTTAAATGTTGAAAAGCAGAAAGTTAACTGTAAACAAATAATTTTATGGTGAAAAGTATAGAAATATAAGTTAAAGCCAAGTCAAAATAGCACCGATGAATAGAAAATATAGAATATGCATCTTATTTTATTACTTTACGCTAGCATCAGATAGAACACAAGTATAAATATTCTTTACCTACTCAAAAAAAATTCAAATTAGAATATTTAATTTCAGATGCGTATAAGTGAAATAGATATTTAAATGTATTTCTTTTACTTTGTATATCTTAATACAAATAATTGCTAGTGTTTTTGAATGACCGAATCTATTATTCAAGAGCTTAAAAATAAATGTTTAAGCAGTCTGGAATTTTTATTTGTTAGTCTAAGTAAATGTATAATACCAATGGCATTAAAGTTTTATTTTAATTTTAGAAAATCCCTAGTTTAAATTTTAAGTATTTGTTTCAAAATTTAGTTAGTTTTCTTGTGTAGGGGGTGGAGTACGCAAAGTGAACTAATAGATTATTAAGCGCAGTTATAAATCAAATAAAGACCTAAGTAGATTTTTGAAATATAATTTCAAATCTTAGTATTTTTAAGTACGTCAACTGAATTTCATTCTCTCTACAATTGGAATTATGATTTATACTGCATAATTGGAAGAACTTAATATATTTTTATCGCAGATGTATACTACTATTTTTTCGGTATTTATTATCATGTAATTTACTTTTAAATCCGAAGATGAATTGAACTTAAAACTCGGTTTTCAGTCGCATCTTTTTTTATTAAATTTAATTCTATGAAAAAATTTCCATTTTTTAGAGAACAACTTATAAAAATATTTAAGTAAAGTTTCTACAGAAGGGTAGTGACTGCCTCTTCTTCTAGTTTATCGTGTTATTGGCATTCACAACCTGCTTCTCTTAAAATTGTAATCTCGCTTATTTCAGAGCATTTTTATGAATATGACTAGTTTATTGTATTAAATATACCTACAGGAAGTTTTGAAAATTAAGGGTTTAAATTTAAAGGATTATAAAAAAACCATTTAAGCAAACAAGTGCAATACATAGGCGGAAAATAAACAGTTAACCTATAGACGGCGCTGTAATAGAAAGCGTGAGTTTTCTTTTACAACCTCATTTCTACTGTGGATATTTAGGAGGTATGGTTAGCCTGCTGTGCTTGTATTGAATAAATGTTTTCTGTTTTTATCATACTTTTGTTTCCATAAGTACATATTTTGAAAAATTGAAATCGAAATTGACATTGTCGAATAGACAGTACATTCACGCAAACACACACATTTGAACACATTTTGAATAAAAAAGAGGCCTCAATTACGAACATTAACCAGAAACACCTTATATAAAAGAAATAAAATCTGAAAAAAAAAAAACCAAAGACTACAGAATTTATTACAAAATTAGTATCACAACAAAATAACCCAAATTATACATGGGAAAGAAAATGAATATCACAATTCTACAAATTAATAGAAATTTCCTAAAAGAAAAAATAAACAAATATACATTAAAATCATATTAAGTAAACACAAAATTAAAAATAATCAATACCCATTAATGCACACCTAAAATGTTACATGAACTAAAAGCTCTGTAGTGTTGCTACATTCACAAAAACTTCATATGCACAACTCCATTTTAATACACGCATACAAGCACACACACACACATATATATATATATATATATATGTGTGTGTGTGTGTGAGAGAGAGAGAGAGAGAGAGTGTTTGTATGTATGTATTATTTTCTGAAAAAAAATTATATATTCTTAAGGTTAACAGATTATATATATTACAACATTTACATCAATAAAACTTATTGAATTCATCTTAGAAGTATACACTCTTGAAGCCAGCATTCGAAATTAATATATATAATACTCCTTAATTTAATATATCTTTTCATAAAGCGTATTTGTCAGAAAAATGCCTTTGGGAGATATCAATTTTTTTCCTATTTCAAGCAATTGGAAAGTGGATGTGCTCATTAAAGTATTTTTCACTAATATAATATACAGAAAAGCCCTTTTAGGAAATATGATATACGCATCCGAAAGCTTTAAAAAAATGCCAGAATATATTTTGTAACTATTTCAAAGTATATGAAATAATTTACTTAGGATCCTTATAGTCCATATACACTTCAAAATAAAGCAAATATATCGCTATCATACATTTTTAAAATTATTTTTTTTCTAATAGCAATTTCTTGAAATCCAATTTTAATTATTGCATTATGAGTTAATTATCACAAGAAAAAAACTTTTAAAAACAATAAACTTTCAAAATAGTGTATTAAATTTTGTTTTATTAAGACATAGGCGCATATAATCAAAAAACACACTATCACTTGAAAATACTCAATCACCTTTCCAGTTTTTAAAATAAATTTGAATACCTGAAAACTTTGAAATTGTTTTTGGACTCCAGGATTGTTTCAAGACAAATTTTTAAACATATTCTAAATTATTGAATGATGGAAAAAATGATAACAGAGAAATATTTTATATTCAAAATCTAAACTTAGAAACTTAAAAAGATTTCAATGCATGTTTCCAATCGTGTCCATTTGATACAGAAAATTTAGTTTTCGCATAGCGATTTATTTGAAAATTGTTTTCCTCCAACAAAGGCAATAAACATCTTCCCTTACACATATTCAAGCTGGGTTATTTCCTTTGAACGAAATTCAATTCTGAAGAATTTTGTAAGAAAGTCTTTCGATACATTTACATATATTCCGGTAAGGAAAGTTTGAAAATTTACTTCATGTTACTTTTCGAGACCAGAGATTGAAATTAACATATTATTTGTATACATTAAGAAATCATAATATTCAAACATTTTTTTCTCATCAATAAATAATATCTCATTTAAGGGAAACGTTTCCGAATATGTAGATTATTAGGTATTCTTTATGAAGAAGATGTAAATACATGACGTAGTTTGCGATTATATTACTTTATAGGTATGTGAGATAATCAAAAAGTTTTCTTAACTCATTAATTTTGGAAAAACTATGTAGAATAGAAATCCAAATAATTGTTACAATAGATTCAGAAAATAATTCTTATACATATATATATATATATATATATATATATATATATATATATATTGATTTTCTTTAAATCTGAATAATATGTTAATTTATCCTACATTTCAACAGTACTAAGTAATACGTTCATAATATATTTCGTATTCCTATTTCTTTTAATTTATACGATCACGTGATTTTTCGAATCTTCTATCAGCAGTTCCTATGCTCTGTACAAACAGTGATAATCCATATTGACATTCAGGTTTCATATAAAATACCTAAAGATCCCTACATCTATTACCATATTATGTGCATAATCCTCACTTTGATTTTCCCAAGGAAACAAATACAGAATAAAATTCTGCCACTTCTCTGCTAATTACTTAAGTGGGTGGAATTGTGTTGCTTCCTCCGTAATTTTGATGTATCTCCCTTTCCTTTCGTATAACATATTAATAAATTCATAATTCAATTATTTAAAGTTTTCTCCTTGCACTGCAAATGAAATATAAAGTGTTTTAGTTTATATTGTACTTCGGTTTTATAAGTTTTGTGTTTTCTAAATTTCATCAGAGCTTCAATGTCATCAGTTTCGTGTTTTCCGTTATAACTGCACCAACATCTGTCACTGAGATTTCATTTCTCTCAAAAATAGTTCTCATACAGTTACTTCTCATTTATGACTAACAAGTTTCTATGAACAGAATTTAAAATATGTCGTAAGAGTAAGCTTATTTCTCATGAAATATCTCAATTCTATGCTAATGATTGAATAATGAATAAAAACGTTGATATACATGATGAATCAGAGCATGATTTTTTTTTCTGTTGTATCATATGAATTCGAACACAATGACTATATGGAAATTGACTATAATATTACTGTATTGGGTGAAATATAACACAATATCTTCCTTTTCACTGATTAAATAGACTAAATAAGGGAGAACGGTCAAGAATAAAATTCCCATAAACATCTTAAATGGATGTAATAAAGTCTTAAACATCTTTAAAATATTTTTTTCAATCTTACTTTAAGACTCCCTACACGAAGAACAATTTGTACTAAACTGAAAGTTTGGATACTTTAAATGCTTTAATTTGATTTTACATTTGGTGAATTATGGGATAACTTTCACTTTATGTTCTTAGTATTAAGTCTGGCTTTTTCTTATTTTCATTATATGAAAAATATTCTCGCATTTGTTAAAATTGAAATAATATGAAATATTCGCCAACATTTAAAGAAACGTATTCTACAAACGACTAGCATTGATGCAAATATTTGATTAAATTAAAAAAGAAAAAAAACATCTGAAATTCAGAATTTGTTGGAGTTTCTATTTAAAGCAATAAATGGTTCTATGTGGTGGAACATTGGCGCGGTAGCCTAGTGGACGTGGTCGCTGACTCATAGCTGGTGGTTTTCGTCGAGTCGTGGTTTCGGATCTTGATGCCACTAAAGACCCGCCGCGTGCCCGGGTCTGATACACGTTAAATCTGTGGGGGCTTAAAGTCCTTCCATTGACGTGGTGTGGAATTTAGGAGAGGTGGTGTCAGCTCAGGTGTCGTCCTCGTTACTTGACCGAAGTTCAAACTTACAAGTTCCGTCACGAATAGTCTTCATGTTGCTTCTAGAGCGATGTCAATAAAACCAAACTGATATATGTCGGAGCATCGAGTCAGGCAAGTGTTGAATCTGTAGTTGTGGAGCGGTATTTTTGACTCATTCCATTCGAAGTGAAATTTCATATGCATCAGGTTTGGATCAAGAGACGTGAATGAGTCGTTGGCATATAGTTTTCTAGACAGATTTAATACGCAACGTTTCGGCTGAGAGGGATACTAGACAATATATATATATATATATATATATATATATAATATATTAATAAATATATATATATATATATATATATATATATATATATATATATATATATATATTATGTTTAAGACATAGCTTGAGCAACTTTAACACTATCTGAATTTCATTTTTCCTTTTGAAATATGCCTCTAGGAATTCGTTGAATGACGCTACTTTGGGCTTCAAAACGTCTCAGATGTACCAGTTTCTATTGATATCATACTCAATTCTTGAGAGCTGAGACAGTCAGTAATATCTTATGGCACTCGAAAACTTCATTATCTTAACGTTCGTACAGTATATCAGATAACGCACTATGTAAGGTGGAGTTCACCTACATTAATTTTAACACCAACGAAATCTCCATTGTAACCCCAATAAAAGGGTAATTTACTCGAAAAGATTACTTGTTGCAAACATGTATGCTACAATTACAGCTACAATTTTATATATACAAAGAAAATTAGGAGAACTGCTGAGCCTACTGATACACTGTGACTGTAAAATTCTAATAATTTGAACAGAATGCCCTAACTATCATTTGCTCTCAGGGTTGAACTCAATCCAGCGATCACTTTATAGTGTTACAATATTTACAAAAATGAATTTTAAAAATTTATTTTTAGAATTTTTTAATGAAAATGAATTAAAATTAGTTAAGTTTTAGAAAATAAATTATATGCATTCTAAATCAGTTAAAATCTTAGGTTTAAAGACAGTTTTAAATATATATCAGCTTAAAGAGAAAAATATTTCTAATAAAATTATAAAATACTTTTATTGAACTTAATTAATTTTTTTTAAAATTTTAAATTAAGTTCATTTAACATTAAGTTCGTTTAAAACATTTAACACATGTTTTTTTCGCATATGTTTTATATATTTAAATTCAAATAATGTATATATAATCCACAATTTATTAAAATAATCAAACATATTACAAATATTATACCAATTTATTGACATGTTACAAATATTATTCGAACTAATAACAATATTTCGTTTTGTGTGTGTGTTGTATGGTTGTGAGTGCATTCATTTTACAATATTAGCAATTTTTATTTCTAAAATTGAGAGTTTTATAAGAATTCATTGTTCGTAATTATATTATTACTTCCGTGATCAATATAGTCACTTTACATTAATAATTATAAATTTGTCTTGTAGAAAAAATTAAATTTCGAATCATACAATTTTGAATAATTTGACTCTCAGTTTATAGTTTACTCACTAGTCATGTTTGCAATCATTTAATGAAAGGAATACATTCTTAATTAGGATAATCTTTATTTTAAAAAAAGGCAAGCTAAGATTTTCTTTTTAAATGGAACGTTCCCTCAAATATTTTTTTCTCAATTCGTGATACAAATTATACAATTGACTAATAAGATATATATCGATTACCAAGAGCTGAAGACAGAGATTTTAAATATATAAATAAAACTTTTTCTTGATAAATTATATTTTTCAGTTTTCGACTAATGGTATGTTATTTTAGTAATAGTTCTCATATTTTGGATCTCTTCCAGTGCTTTCTTACATCCAAAAAACTTCTCTACAGCAATAGAGAAAATAAATGGTTTTTCTTGACAATGAAAAATCTAACTCGTTTACTTTAAATGTTAAGAGTTTTTAGCTGTCCATTCAAAGATTTTCAGTAAGATTATCTAATTTGCCTTTCAGATGAGGGCTAGTTAATTTCTTATTTTCATTTTTAAATATTGGAGGTTTCGGTGAATATATAAAGTATATCATATTCCATTTTTATATACAACTCTGATAAATGTCACATAAGTTTTTGTAATTTTTTAAGGGAAGGATATATGGAAACATACAAAATATTTCATTAAGTTTTTACATAATCACAAATCAAATAAAATCATAATATACAATAAGAGCAAGAGTTGGCTTTTTACTATTTTTAGAAATAGCTTTCTACCTTGCATGCAGTATAACAAATACATTTTTAAAATGATTTTGTTTGATTCTACATTATCTAATTTATAAATAATTTTGTAATAATGCCAAGATATGAGTAAAAGAGCAATTAGGAAATTTAAGTGCCTAATTAATATAAATACTTTTATATTTCTTTAAATGCAAAATTAAAATAGTAAAGCTTAAGTCCTAAGAAAAATACCCAATTAGTTAGTATAATAGTGGAATCTGAATTACATTTCTTGCGTTCATTTTGTATTTCTCTCCGAAGAAAACGACTTATAAACATTACTTTGGAATAAAAAAAAGTACATATTAATTATTTTTTACTGAAATATCTATTTCATCCTTCCTGTCATATTTTATCAATCGAAAATCCCTCATTAAAATTCTTTAAAATTATAAAATTATTAAATACTTAATTTCTTTGTTTTTAATACGGCTATTATACAATATATATATATATATATATATATACTGAAAATTTATGAAAGAATAATTTAAAATATTTAAAAAGACAAAAATCCAGAAAGAAATGTAAAAATGAAAGAAAAAATAAATAAAAATGTGGAACCTAGCATGTCAAAAAGCAATATCGGGCTGAGGACCAAATAAGCGGTGTTAAACTAGTTTAATGGTACCAACCTTCCCTCTTTGCGACTTGGTAGGCTAAATTGGGAAATCCAAATTACAAAAGAATTCAATGATTAAAAGATGCAAAAAAGTTCAGCGATAAAATCTACAAAAATAAAATCTATAATTCTAAAAATTATCAACAAGTCAAAATATAAAAATTACTTACAAAAATTCAAAGAAATGAAGATTCAAATATGTGAGTAGTAAGACGGAATTTTCTTTAAGCTTCAAGATGAATATCACATACTCAAAATGAAAAAAATATAACACGTCATCACCATATAAATTGAAAAAAGATTTAAATCATTGTTTGATTGGTAATAAAGTGTAAAAGGATGCAAACTATTGGTTGGTAATAAGTTGTATAGTAAAGGAATATAATGGTCCAGAGAGTGTGTAAAAATGTAAGCTGTGTAAATGTAAATAAATAAATAAATTCTTCGCGGCTAGAACACTAACAAGCCGACTTTGTGGACCTATTGTTGAGTGGTGGATTTGTAAATGGATCACGATTCGCAAAGATGTTTAGTATATTTGTGATGTATATAAGTACTTAAGAAATTTATTGAATAATCATGATCTAAACAGTTGTTGAAGAACTTTTCAATGTCATTAAACTTGTATATTTTATGTGTGGTTAATTTCTTATTACGTAATAAAAAGTTTAATAAAATATTCCTATAAATAGATCTGTGTAAATTACTGTTCCAAAAAGGAATTTTGAATACATGGAATTCGAATCTTTCTCTTTTATCATAAATATTACTAATTAGTCTATTATCAACTATTCGCAAATCAAGATCTAGAAATTCTACTGTATTTCAATTCAGATTAGTTTTTAATAATTTGAGGTAATTAGGGTAAAATGAAATATTTGGTTTAAAATCCTCAGTTTTACCTAAAATAATTAAATCATCTATGTAACGATAAAGAAAATAAGAATCATTGTCAGTCTGTTGTAATTCATAAAAATGTAAATAAAAATTGGCCAGACAATTACTAGCTGGACCTCCCTGAGGGAGACCCTGAATTTGCTTATAGAGATTTTGACCGAAAACTATAAAATTCTCTTGTAATACAAGTTTAACGAGAGTATTGAATTTTTCCTGTTTTATTGTTTGATTAAAATGATATTTATTGTATAAAATTTCAAGAACTTTAATTAAATCTTGAATATATATTGAGTTAAAAAGGTCTTCAAAATCATACCCATGTAAAGAGAATACCTCTCGTTCCTTCATGTTCTTGACAATTTCAAAACTATTTTTAATAATAGCAGTATTTTCAATACTGTCAATGGATTTTTGAAGAATGAATTGTAAGAGTTTGCCACATTTAGTGATATAGGTGTTATATCCATTCGTAACACAGGGATTTTTGCGAAATTTTGGCGTTAAGAATTTATATATATATATATATATATGCGTGTATGTGTATGTATTTATGTATGTATATGTATTGATGCATTCCATTTCAGTAACACTAGTGTTTTAATTTTCCTTTTTTCTTGCATTTTTTAATCTTCTAATCTATATATATTGCACTTAGCTAATTTCCTACTAAATTGTTATTTTTATTTGAATTCTAAATATTTTATTTCGCATTGGTTATTGTACAATTCTTACCTAGAGTTTTAAAATATTTGTCATGCTTGTAGTGATATCAGTCATCAATATAAGCAAAAAAATTAGCATAAAGTATCATGATCATAACACACATATTGTAATAATTAAATTACTTTAAATGCCTTATGAAATTGAAGGCACATTTTAAGCAAATTGAAAGATAAAGAGAATGGTTCAATAGAGAAAATGTCAATGGTAATAAATTTTCTCCACGAGTAAATTTTGCTACAGTTCCAATGGTATTAATAAAAACATAAAATCTCAGGAACCTTAACAGCAACCTATATTGTGGAAGATTAAATAAAATAGTGAACTAAACTATGTCACTCAACAACTATAAATTTAGAGTTAAAACCTTTGAATTAAGTATAATTCTATATTAATTACAATTTTTTATCGAATAAGCTATCCTGTATTTTCGATGCGATGGAAGAATTACATATTAAATAAATAGCTTTGTGTTTTTTTAAGATTTGTGTGCATATTAAAGTCAGTTTCTAAAGTTTCAAGTAATATATATATATATATATATATATATATAACGTATATATATATATATATATATATACGTTATAATACATGGAATAGCGCATTTAGTCTCTAGAGCTTCCATTTACATGCCTCTTCTAAACATATAATACCCATTAAAAAGAATTATTTGAAAGTTAAAATAATTCGTAGAAATGCTTACTTAAACTACAGTAATACAATACGATAAAGATAATGAAGGAAAACAAATTCAAGGTTTTTATATCTATTCCATCCCTAAAAATATTAAGGCTCTTATAATTCCAGAAAAGTACACTGTAAAAATATCGGTTTTTTTTTATCGGAGTATAGGATAAAAGAAATTCTTTTAAGTTGAAGTTGAATTATAAATATTACAATCAAGAAAAGTTTCTAAATAAAAGTATATGGCAGATCGCAACGGGACTTCCAAAGCATTAGGACACCGTAGGCGGTACGAGTATGAGGTCAGGTCACTTCCGCATATGTATACATTTTTTCCTGTTGTTTTGTACACGACTTGGGTATTATTTCTCGTAATAAAATACTCCCTGGAGAAATGATTGCTCCTATTCCTGGAAACTCTATCGGGAATTGATGTTAATGATCTGTATAAAAAAGGGAAAAGCTATTGCAAAATTTACAATTAATAGCCTTGATCAAGAAATTGAAGAATTAATAGTTTAATTGTAATATTTGATTTTAGAATTTTGAGCATATTTTTTCAGAAAGAACCCACTTAAATAATTTTCACATAATTTTTTTCTTCTACAAACATTCTTCATTCACATCCAATGTTCTGTAAAATGAACGATACTTGGCAATTATAAAATAACCGCGGGTAAAGTTTTCAAATAAAGATTAAATATCAGTGACGACTAATATTTAGTTACTTCTTGGAAGCAAACAGAAAAAGTTAAAAGGAAATATAGTGTAGAAGATGTCTCGCTCTTAAAACTAAATATTCATTATTGCTTCTATAATTGCAACTATAATTCCAATTCTTATTTCATTCTTTTAATAAGCAAAAATTTCTTTTGAGTCCTTCAAATTTGACTAATATAAATGAGATGTTTATAAGAAATAATTTATTAACACTGTATATAATAATGAAAGTTTCTGTTGATTTCCTTTTTAAATTAATTAATGATTTTAAAACAGTTCATTCAAATGTGAATACAATTACGAATATGATTTAATGTAAGTTTCATCTACGCTACCGTTTGAAATCAGAGATACAGTAAATATATTTTTATTTTTATTTCTCAATTAAACTCTAACTAACGACTTTAAACATTTTAAATCATAAGTGAACTTGAGAGGAGATAAACCTTTTCATATTTCATAGATTTGGAGTATAAAAAAACATATACTCCTACATCGAATTTTCAAACTACTTAGCCTTAAATATTCTAATTGATATTAAAAAGTAAAAAGAAAAACCTACAATATTTAGTTAAGCTAAGTTTATCTAACTGCTCAGTTTTCATTAATTTAAGTTCAGAAAAAATCCATTTAACTCAAAAAATATTAACATATTTTATGTCAATGTATTATGTGTATGTATTCGCTTTCCAAAAGGTTTATTATGCTATTCAACATAAACAAAATATTAGTTTTACTTAGTCAATTTAAACTTGATTGTTTCCAGATTTATAAGATTTAAAAAAAATCATTAATGGTTTAATTTTAATATTATTTTTACACTTATACATTATATTTAATATTTTATTGTAATGAATATTACTGTAAAATTAAAGTAGAATTTTATCATTATTATTATATATCTGTTTATGTAAATTATAAAAGTATATTGAACATAATCAAATTTATAATTAAATCTACATATAATATATATACAATTAATTGCATATAATTCAGTACAAATGGAATTATATATATTGATAAATCACAAATTACTTAAATATCACAAAAATAATAATAACTAATTACAAAAGACAAATAAACCTAATATGTAAGACAAAGAATGTCAATCATAGAAATAATATCATAGAAATATTGAGTTTAGTTGTGGGTATACAATTGCTGTTTAACATCTTCAACATGTCAATAGGTTTAATTTGTTAATAATCCATCGCATTTAACACAATAATTAGTTTCTAAAAATCCATTTAACAATATTACAAAATTATACGAAAAGTAGAATACGAGTTAAATAAATATCATAATTCTAACTTAATTAAAAATAAAACCTTCATTTAACAATTACTAACAATTTCAAAAAATATCTAAGAAATATAAACAATACATATAAGAATTTAATAATTAATTCAATTCAAAGCAAATCTTTATCCTATAAATATAAGGTGTGGTTATTAAATAACGAAGCTGACGAAGTAAAACATTTTATTCTGATATCATATATATTTAATTATTATCATTTTTAATAAATACACCTCCACTATCCCTTCAACACTCCAAACGAATCTTCCATTGCTCGAAACAGCGCTGGAAGTTTTCTGCTGCAGCTCTTTCACCACGAATGTCGTTTCTCTTTCACTGCTTCAGAGGACATAAATCTCGTTCCTTTTAATACCGGTTTCAACTTAGGAAAGAGATAGAAATCTCATGGCCCAAGTCCAGCGAATAAAGAGGGTGGTCTAACACAGGGATGCTGTACTTGACTAGAAACCTCTTAACAGCCAATGTGGAATGAATTGGCGCATTATTTTGGACCAAACATTTGCCATACAAATTATTTGCCAAATTCCGCTGTATCAGTATTTGCATGAATACTTAACCAATAGTAACAAATTGAAACAGATTACCGAGTATTTTGATATTGTCATCCATTTTTGACATGGTAGGGAAGGCATGAATTATCCTTAAAGTCTTCTCCGCCATCTCGAAAATGCTTAAATCACTCAAAAACATATGCATATGATAAACATTCATTGCCTTACACGTCTTTCAATAAATTATAACTTTCAGTAGCAAGTTTTTCAAAGTTCCATCAGAAATTTTGCAACTATTCGTTGCTCATTTATCATTTACCCAGTGAAGCAAAAATAAAAACACTAATACGAACTAAAATTACAGTTATACGGTTTTGTTTACCGAAGTGAGACGCATTGCATTCGAAAGAGAAGGCTGAAATTTAAACGGTTATTCGTCGCTTCCGCTTCATCTGTAACAGCGTCGGTCTTGTTATTTAATAGCTACACCTCGTATACCATTTGAAGTATGTTGTCTTTACATCCTTACTTTAAAAATTTATAACCGAAAAGTCTTATACGAATAATATATGTAATACACACACATACACACACAAACACACATACACACACATACATACACACACATAAACACACACACACAAACACACATACACACACACACATATATATAGAGAGAGAGAGTGAGAGAGAAAGAGAGACTGTTTATAACATATTATAGTTTCAAAGGGAGAAAAAAAATCCATATTGTGAATTAGATGTGAAAAAAAGGTCTTCTCCTTTCTTTACTTTATAAATTGACTATTAATTTTTTGGCAATTTCTCACTAAATTGCGTAGATTTGTTTTAATGGATAAATAGTTTTTACTCAATTTGAGTTTCCATTATATTCAAAATATTTTCTTTAAATGTAGTTTTCATTTAGTAATAGTTATATGGATTTTAGAATATAATTTTTGCAAATTCTGTTTCAAAAAATACAATGAAATATTTCAATTTTTCTTTACTTAATTTGCAGTCTTTATTTTATGTGTCTTCAAACACTTATTTAATCATTTAAAACTGCTTGAAAAACAAATGTCTTACCATTGCCTTCCCATTTTGAAGCCTTTCACATAGATTTCATTTATATAAAGGGAAAATATACATGTTTTTCTTAAATTATTATTTTTATGATGTTATTTTCGGCAATTTTGAGTTATTGATTAATTCAGTAGATACAAATAGTCCTCAAAAAGACTATATTTAATAATCAAACAATTGCTAAATGATTTTAAATACGCTTCGAATACTTTTATTATATGACCTAGAATTATTATGTCCTCTAATATTGCACATTATATTATGAACCATAATATAATTTTATATTTGTATCCTCCTATTAATAATAAATGTCTTTTATATTTGCTTTTCATTATCAAGTATCATTTCCATAGTTGTGGAATTTAGTATTTATATTTAATTTTAATAAATAAAATAGAGCTGAACCACTATTTAAATGTAATAATTTGAATTAAGATATATTTTTTTATTTCAAAACAGATTTTGAATGTTCATGGTTATAAGTGTTTATAAATATGCTGTTATAGAAAAATTAAAATTATTTCTGATGGATTTGAAACATTTTAAATAGGCGCAGAAATATTAGAATTTGAAGTAATATTTTCATTGTTTGTGTGTATGGATATATATTATATGAACGTTAAATTGAAATGCAATTACATATAATGGTTAAGTTTTATTTTAATTTTACACAAATAAATTGTTTGTAATAATATAATAAATGAGGAAGAGAGCGTTTTATTTTACATATCTTATTATATTAATACATAATACATAATTAAACATTTTCTAATGAATTACGCAATTCTAGATAACTATTGTAATTAAAGGGAATGTAATAATTTATTTATCAAGTAATAGAATAAATATGCTTTTGCATAAATTTATGAGAAATAATAAAATACTTAATCTAAAATGCCTTATTTCACTACTAATAACATCAAGTTTCATCAAAGAAAGAAAAATGTACATATATTGGTGAATTATCATTTAATATCATATCGTTTTATTTAGAAATAATATAATTTTAACTCTAGTTTTTAATATGGTGTGAGTTTCATCAAATAATGTTTCTGTGAAATATTCAAATGTGGTTTTAATTCAATTAAAATTGTAAATAATGTTAACTATTAATAATTATATGAGCTTCAAATCAAGGTTTCAAGCGACAAGTAGTTATAAAAGAACCATTATTTGCCATCGCATATTGTATGATAGTGAAATAAATTGAAACAACTTTCCATTTGAATGATAATAATTTTATTTGCCATAAATCAATATTTGAAATCTTTCATTTTCTTCGAAAATAAACAAATTTCGAAATTTTAATCGACAGTTTATCACTGTGACTTGGGATATCCTTTCATTTTAATAGGAGAATTTTTTCCATTTTCATTATTAGAAGAAACCCTGATTATTGGTAATAACACCTGACACAGTCAAGAAATGCACTGTTTTGTTCTATTATAAATTTGAAACAAAATCTCACGTTATTTATCTAATTCCTACATTTTAATGTGAAATGATGAATATCGGATTCACGAAAATAATCTGCAAACGTATTGAGCATTTTAATACCTACTTAGAATAAAATTACAGCATATATATATAGATATATATATATATATATACTCATGGACACACAAAAAATAGCACACCAAGAAATAATTGCGGGATCGTAACGAAACTTGGCACGAAGCTACATTTCGGGGAGATATGCAAATGATTAGAAATGCAGCGTGATTTCACATTATGTATAGCCGGTAGAGGGGGTTTAACGTCTTTCTCAATGGAACATAAAACAGTTAACCAAAGCTTGTTTGAGTGTGCGGAATCATTTAGAAAGGAAGAGCTGAGATACACATGCCTTTACGCCGTTTTCGAAGATAATATGAGCAGCTATCGCAGATTCAGAGGGGAGAATCAACGGCATGATGGAAGCTGAGTGGTCAGCTAGGCGAGTAGCTCGTCAATTAGGACACTTTGATTGTGTTGTGAGAAGGTGTTGGGACGAGTGGATCCTATAGATGTTATTTACACGAAGACCAAGCTCCGGAACCCCTCGACAGACCAGCCGTCGAGAAGACCGCCACAGCGTCAGAAATGCACGCGTACAGCCAACTGCTTCAACAACCGCCATCCAGGCACAGTAGCATCTTCACCAAAGGCCCCTGTGTCTTCTCAAACCATACAAAGGCACCTGGCTGAAGGACATTTGGGATCGCGGCTCCCAATACGTGTGCTACCCTTGACGCCCACCCATCGACGCCTCCGTTTGGAGTGGTGCCGCGCACGAGGAAACTGGACCGCAGCGGAATGGAACCAGATCGTATTTAGCGACGAATCAGATTTAATCTCAGCAGTGATGATAATCGGGTTCGTGTGAGGAGACCCCGTGGTGAACGCCTCAATCCTGCCTTTGCTTTACACACCGCTCCCACAGCTGGTGTGGAGGTACTGGGTTCCATTGCCTACAATACACGGTTATCCCTAGTATTGAGCCGTGGCACCATGACAGCCCAGCGGTATGTCCTTGACATCCTGAAATCACATGTGTTGCCACTCATGCAACGGCTTCCAGTAACCATTTTTCAACAAGACAATGCTCGGCTTATACGGCAAGGGTGTCACAAGAATGTCTCCGCACTGATATTACCCTTCTTTGGCCTTCACGATCCCCAGATTTGTCTCTAATCGAGTATATCCGGGATCATTTCAGACGTCGAGTTGGGCATCCTACGAGTTTGAACGAGCTAGAGTTAAGGTTACAGCAAATATAGAACATACATCATACAGAGATACATCATACAGTCTGAAAACATCATGCAGAACTTCTATGCCTCATTGCCTTATCGTATCGCATCGTGCATTCGCGCTACAGGGGGTTCAACAGGGTATTAAATCCTCCGTTCTTTTGTTTTTTTCTCTGAAATAAATAATCCTTTTCTTTGAATTTCTAATTATTTACAGAAATCAAAGTAGTCATTACATAAGTAAAATTTCGTTTCATTTTGACTACTCCTTCTCGGTGTGCTAATTTTTTTGTCCTTGAGTGTAGTTATATACTTCATTACTTGGGAAACATGCGAATTTGAGCATCTATTTTTTTAAAAAAATCTTCAAAAATGAAAAACTCATATGCAGTGAAAAAATAACCAATTTCGATGCTCTTAAAATAAGCAAATTCAAATTCCCCTGAAAATAAACTAATGTAGAAAGAATTCTAGTATCAAAAATTATTTCAATACTAATAAATTAATCCGTTACTTTTAATAATAAAAATTCAATTTACTTCTTATGGATATAATTAAAAATCACTGAGAAGGAGGGTTGAAAAAATGATTTTTTTTTTCGATTTTCGAAGGCAATTATTATTTGTGAGTATTATGATAATTTTTCAAAAATGTTAAAAAAGAAATTAAAGTTTTATATCGGAAAAAAGATTGAATCAGGTAGATATAACATAACTAGTAAGGTGCATTGTAAGGTTTGTGTGAAAGTGATAGAAAATAGAAAAACACATTACATATTTTCTACAAAACCTTAGAGGTGTTGGATTCTTTCTTAATATGTCATGATTTTATTCTTTTGTATTTATTCTACATATTCCTGTGAATCCACGTTTATTACTCAAAGTTAGTTAAGCAAATTTGGTATAAACAAAAGTAAGCTGCATTTCTAATTTTATACGTGATGCTATTCTTAGAATGCATTTGATAAACTAATTGATGATAGATTTCGTATGGAGAAATTGTTGCGTACCTCTATTGCAACTCATATGAATGTAACTTAATATATGACGAATTTGGAAAAGAGAAATTCCTAGCTTACGAATATGTGTGTGTTTCGTTCTATTTTACATTTAAATATTATAAAACACAATCATGTGGTATTGTAAGTAATATTTTTAAAAGAAACAATTTGATATTTTACTTTTCGATGTGTTTGCTAGTAATAAAGATTTATGCAAAGAATCTTGAAAATTCTTTATGTAATTTCAAAAAAAAATTAAATGTTTCTTAAATAATTGGAGGATTTATGCAAAAACATTCTTTTTATCTCAACTAAATATTTCGACGTTGAAAATGTTTTTATTGATTGATAATTTGAAATATTTTTCTCTGAATATAAACTATTTCCTAAATGCACAAAGAATTTACTTTTAATAAATCTTCTTAAGAAATACTTTCTCAATTGGAAATGTCAGAGAAATAAGATATTGGCAGTTGAAAGAATATGTAAAGGATAATTTGAAAAGTAGCTTTAAGAAGCCAGAATCTTAAAAAAATTAAAATTAATTCAGATATAATCCTCTTTGTTTTGTTAAAGTAACAACGCGTCTTTTTATTTTAATGTGAATTGACAAAACGATTACGTTTAACTTAAGAGTATGAAAAGTAGTTAAGAGTTTGTAAAGTTTCTAAAAGCATAATGTGGCTTACAGTAGTAGAAAAATTTATTTACGTTCCGTTTAAACAATAATAAATAGCTCAAGCATTTTTACACTGACATGAAATAATAGGTATTCTTCTGATAAGAGGAATTAAAATCTCATATTATGGATGTAAAGAGCTTAAAATATCATTATGAATGTTTACTTTTAATTTCTCCTGAAAACTGAAACATTATTATGAAAAAGTATCAGTTATACACACATAAAAATATAATATATTCTGAAAGGAAGAGCTTATTTAATTTAATTTTGCTTTTATATCATTACAAGAATTGCATATTTTAAGTTATACTCTTATTAATTTCAAATTTCTCAGAAATAGATTTCATAGATCTTTATACTAATGCTACAAAAGTATCTAAGTATCTTAGAAATAGATTCGATTACTTTAACTTATTTATCACCATTGATGTAATTATACTATTATACAATTATACACGGTTGCTAAAATATACTATTAAATTGTACCATGAAAATTATAATTAAGTTTTTCCGCATTTATGAAATGAAAAAAGTACCTTTAATTAATGACATTCAGAATGTTTATTAATTATATACTTAATTTCAGTGGTTGGTTCTTAAATGTTTTCTACATGAATGAAATTAATTGTTCTCAAATAGAGAAAGTTTTTTTCTATGACATAATTTCTATCTTAACTCAACGGAGAGAACAGCCTCTTCAACAATCTGAATGAATCGGAAACAACTGCCTCATTGTATTTTAGGTATTAGAATGGACTTATATGGTCATTAAAATTTCGTGATTCGCCTCCACAAATCTTCTTCCGCAATTAGCATCTGTATACATAGATCCTATTAAGTTGAGAAGTAGGACAGTCACAGGTTTAATGCAATTATTCAACAGTTTGAACGCTGGAGGACATGAAATTAATATGGATTAGATTTATTATAAAACTCTTTTGAGATTCTTAGGTATATAATTGTAAATAGTAGTGATGTACGTATTTTTAGGAACACGAAAGTTAATAGACGAATTATACATAATTTAATATTAGCGATACGTTATTACAGGCACTTCAATTCTTATAAAAATAATTTTTAAATAAGATACATTTTGTTCTTAATAATAATTAAAGTTAACTTGATTTATATGATTATGAATTTTCTTAAGTATGCGTTTTCAAATTTATCTGAAGTTTATTTATTTTATTTATTAAAAGGGGGGGGAAAAGCAACTTTTTTTTAAAAAATACGTGTAGAAAACTGAAAAACGTTTTATAAATGAAGCATCCGTGCTGTTGTTTAGAGAATTTAATACATCGCAATGAATGAGATTAGTTTTCCCAAATGACTTTTTCTCGAGTATTCTTGAACGTTTTTGTTCATTGTGACTCTAAAGCACTTTGGCTAAAATACAATTTCAAAGATGAAGCATTAATTTAAATGTTTTCTGTCAATTGGATAAATTGTCTAGGCATTCACTTTATTTTACTTATTTCTTTTCTAAGGAAAGTTTCGTTTATCTTAACATTCAAAATACGTATTTAATTAACTGTAAGGAATAAAGAAAAATTGTATGTGTGTGTTATCGTTATGCCAAATCTAGGAGTTATACTTATTATAATACGATATTGAATCAATTTGTCATTGATAACATTGTGTTGTGAATATCTTTGAGAATAACATGCAAATAGTTTAGCAATATTCTGAAAAGTCAACAGTTATCTTTCTTTAAAGATCTTAATATACCAAATACACTCTTATAATTCTAATATCTCATGGATTAAAATTTAGTTTTTGAAGAAAATACTATAAGAGTTGAATTATTTCTGCAAAGTTTTTGATTTGATGTAACAGGTTTTTTTCCCTTCCCATTTCTATCCTTCTATATTTTATAATTCCTATTTTACAAAATTCCTTTGATACTACGTATTCGTTGCATAACATTGTTAAAATGTTGTTTCTGAGCAACAAAAACACAGTTGCAATACACTGTATAGTATCCTTAAAATCTAATTCAAAATAAATGATTGATTAACTTGTCTATAATCCTATTTAATAGATATCTCTAACAATATACAAGTTTAGAACAAAATAATAGGAACACTTGTGAAGGAATACGCCTTTTTTATTTATAGGAGGTCGACCAACCCTTGACCTTAATTAAGCTTGTATTCGAGATCAGATTGAAAAATGAACGCCACAAATAAATCCTAAAGGAATTTTCGCCAAATCATACAGTTGTCACTAGTTCAAATAAGAGCATGGAAGAGGAGATGGAGCTAAGACTTTGTTCTCTCAAACCCTATTCAAGCTCGGCGATGGTGAATGAGCGGATTGATTACACTTTAGTAAATGCTCCATTTGGTTATCAAGCTCCTCTAACGATGTTTGAGCTCAAGGAGGTAAAGCTAATAAACGGGTGCTGTTATCTCGCCATGCAGGATTTTCTTAAGAAACAAAATTAAGCATAAAGCACAAATGTGAGAATTCTTCTATAAACTTAATTACGATACCCCTTAGGGAGATAAGTAGTTACAAGTCACTTTAAGATACACTTCGTCATAGACCCTACATCATACATCATAGTAGATACAATCAATATGAAATGCTTGTACAGCTGTTTTCATGCCAAACAAACGACCGGTGACCTTGAATAACGTAAATTGTGATTCGTCTAACCAGATGACCTGTTTCTGTTGCTTCTCCATCCACTTCTTGTAGTCTCAGCTTCCCTAGAGTCACTTCATATCAATACGAGGTGAAACCAACGGCTTTGAGAATTAACATTCCTCCAATATTGGTCACAGAAATTCAGTTCGCGTTGTATATATTTGGTGGATACGGAGCTCTGTCGATGGGTGTTCTTCTCGGAGGTTATTTGATGCAGTGTATCCGTGTTTTTTTAGAAGATTAGCATCTTCAACACTCGCCTGTCCTGATGTTAAACTTTGACTTTCGTCTGCTGTTCTGCGTCTCAGAGGAGCCAATTTCCTAAATTTGTGAGATGGAAGTCAAAGCCCTAGACATAATGGTCATTGCAACTCATACGATGTTGGTTGTTCTCCACATGCATGCTTCAGTCAGAGCTGCATTGATCCCGGCTCTTATCACGTGAAACAGGTTGGATATGACAGCACTTTTCTGGAAAAGTAATTTCATCACACAAGTCTGAAGCAATCAATTGCTTTACAGATGCTTTTCCTTTTACCGCCACTAATTTGCATACTTTTAAGACATCTGGCAGAGTTAAATTAGATGGTCGATATATTACGCATTCCTAAATGGGATTCATCTTATTTTGTTATATACCTACCTGTACATGCAGGTTATAGTTTCTAACCTGAGTTTTTAATCTACAACTTTCAAGCAGCACAATAACAGAGAAATATCCTAAATGATGAGTACGAGAAACTAAAACACTAAATAAAGAATTTTAAATTTACTCATGAACATAGATGATTGAAGCATTTAAAAAAACTGCAATTACTATTTCATGGTAATAGTTTTCTTTTAAACTCCACACTATGTTTAATTTCTTTTCTATTGTAATCGTCTATCTTCTGTGTGACGACTAATAGATAATCCAAACTCTAACGATTTTCCTGGGATGATACCGAATGACATGGGGCAGATAGAAACCCTCAGGTACAATTAAGAGGTTGGCTAGGAAATACATGAAATAGCTTTTCAAGGCCTTTTATTGTGCGATGGATCGATCGTAACAAGGTCTAGACAATTTCCTACGCATCACTTTCGATTTCTTACGATGAAATTATTGAGTTTATGATAACCGGAAGACTTTGGTGGTAGATTAGAAACTTACTCATAATTTCTAAGCTTATGTCAAGAATTAATCAAAAGGGACATTTATAGTAAGATTGACATTCTTGGATTATTTATGAGTATTGGTATTAAACTTTACTTATTTCTATTTCTGAAGACATTTCACTAATTTGAAATCAATAATATGAAATATAATACAATTAAAAGAACTTCTTAATAAATATAATAAGGTATTAAATAATAAACAAAAAAAATTAAGCATTTTCATAAACTTCTTTTATGTCTTATAAGACCATAAATGCATTTGTAATTATTATGTTTATTAAGTTTGAAATTTCATCTCGATAATAGATTTTTGTATTTTTAATGTTGGAAAATGAACTTAATTTTATTTTACATTTCTCTGATCACTCCAATCTATTTGTCTAAAACTATTTTGCTAATTTTTTTATAAACTTTCCTTCTTTAATTATGAACATAAATTTATATACAACATATTATAGAAACTGGAACCGTAATTTATTTATTTTAGCTCATATCCTTCATTCCTAGTACATGGTAGTCAGAATATATTTCTGTAAAGATTTTATTTGCAGTGAATGGCGAAAAAATAGAATACAATTACCTAATATTTAGGATCATAGACCAAATTGCGAATAATATTTATTCTGAGCGGTGATATTGAATGTGAATTCTATCAAATATTTCAATCGGGATAATATGGCTTTTTGTACGTTTAATTCAACTTAATTTCATGCATGCTGTAAAAGTTGGAACAAGGAAATGCCAAATATTGCTTTTCTTATTAGTTGACTTGAAAGTCAAAATTATGTAACTCCTGAGTAATATCCAATTAAAATGGTTAATTCAAAATCTGAGCCAATTACTTCATTTAATTCAAGTCTGATCAAGATGTGGGGATTAATCATTTGAAGCAATCAAAAAAAATTTGCTATACATGTATTTTTCTAAATGTAGATGAAACCCTAATTCCATGCATTATACTATATTATACTGCATTCTAGAAATGCATTATATTATATTTGTTCCTTCTATTACACTACAAATAATTTATTAAATACGTATTTCTCAAATGACGAGAAATTACGTTAAAAACAGTTAAATTTTATTACAGTTTTTTTCGACAAAAATATGGTTATGAAGATACGTAAAGTATAATTTACCTTTTAAAAATTTTAATTGGTCTTTTCAAGATTAATAGTCATGTTAAATAAAATGCAATTAAATTGCTTTCTTTCGCTGGAAAATGTTTTTATTTACAACAAATATTATTCTCATAATTGTTTTTTCATTTAAAATACTATTCATGTTCATGAAGATTGTATTTTCACCAGAGAACAAATTATTTATTATCAATAGAAATAATCCAAAAGTACAAATGTATATTAGAAAATAGTTCAAACGCGATAACTAAAAGTTTTTTTTTTCGAAATTTGCAACAATTTAATTACTTTATCTAAAAAATATTTATGATTAGTAATGGAAACTTTCTATAAGAGTAAGCAGGACACTTTGTACAAATATCAAATGGCACAAGTTTTATTACATTATAATTTATTCTACATATTTAAGCTTCGATAGACATAAAATATGTGTTTAAATGTTTTTTTTATATATATCAAGCAATTTAATTCCATTTCAACGTAAAAAAAAAAATATTTATGTGCTTCTCCAATTATTCTTAAAACATTTATACGTTTTAAATGATATATTTATACACATTAACTTACACTCTTGAAGTTAATTTGTGGCACAGAGAAATATGTCTGAGCAATTACTTCATGTCATAAAATGTATATAATTATTGTATTTTAACTACTTAGCTCAAGGTATAATAAAGAATATTGAAAAATTAATAATTAACTTTTTGACTGGTACTTAATAAGGTAAAAAATCAACATTCAATAAATGACTCATTCACTATTAGTAATATCATAATATAATAACTTGGTTATTTTCATTTAATAATACAATAACTTTTGTAATTTAATTTTGTTTCAAACTAAATTTTGTGCATTTTGTGTGACCATTTAAATAGATGTGCCATATGTTTTCAAAAGTATTTTAAATCACTAGTTTTATTTAATTACTTTTGGCTTCTTAAAATTTTAATAAATTTCAATTTAACTTTAAAATTGGCTTAAATTATTTTGAAAAGTTAATTTTAATTGAAGAAACCATGTCAACAAAAGCTCTTTTAGCAAATGACTGATTAGTTTGTTCGTATAGTTTTTATTAATTATTTAAACAACATCTTCAATAAAAAAAAATTTAAATACTCTGCAGCATATATTTTTCATGTTTGAGTGCTAATCATATTAAGGGTATATTATAATATATAATTTTTTTTTTTCATATCCTGCAACAATTAAAGTAAGTGCCATTTTCTATCAGTAAAAATAATTAACAATCAACGTTTCAAAACGTAAGTATTAAAAAAAAGTTGCATTAGTTTTATAATAATAGAAACGATGATGTGAATCATTATTATTCTGCTAAATTAATATTTATTTTAAATTTTATAAGGACATTCACTTTCACAGTTCTAAGACACTATATTAATACTAGAGTAAATTTGAAATTTAATTATGGGGATTTTTATCTTTCGATTGAAAATATTGGACTGGGAGCAATTAATTAAGATAATTGTCCAAAACTCTAATCGGCAAAATAAACTCGTATCACAAAGTTTTCCATTTGACAAAGAGAAAAATATGAAAAAGTAAAAATCCTTATTTCAATTAATTATGCAAGTAAATCCACGTAAATAGCATCGCAAAGACGTCCTCTCAATGAAAGTGCATAGTAAAAAATGAGTTTCCTTTGTCAATCATTTTAATTAACGAAGAGACAATAATTTAACAAAGATTTGTGACTGAAAAGACTTTAATACTACAAATGGAAAACTCAAACATCTTTTATTTTAGTTTTAGTGTTTCTACATTCTAATTTTTATTACCATATACTTGTTTGTTCACAAATAAGAAATAGCAACTAAAAAACTTTGTTTCCAGTGACTACTTAATCATTAAGCTAAGTTTTCATATGTCTATTGAATATACTGGGTTATGCATGACCATATACAAGGGACCGATAAATGAACATCAAAATTAAACAACATATTTTGAATAATTCTCCTTAATTCGGTCAAGAGTATGAAATCTTTCCATTCAATATATTTGTATTTTTAACTATACAAATGCTCCAATTAAATTCTTATGAAGAAGGAATTCTTAAATCTTCCAAAAATAAATTTATTTATTTATTTTAAGTTTGTCTAATATGAATATAATAAATAAATACAAACACATAAACTAAATTCACGTACTGTTATATTTGTTATTAATAGAAAAGGGGAATTGAAATATGTAAAATTAGTATTTGATAAACGTTGGAATTTCTTGGTGTTTTGTTTTTCTTTAAAAAAAAATTTCGCATCATAAAAAAAATTAATATTATTGAAATTTGTGCCAATAAGAATTCTGAATATTTCTCTACTCTACTGATGCAATGTTCAACGTAATTTGATAGAGAATATTATCATTCAAAACATCATCGCAAATCCTACAATAATCTCAATACAACATCTTCAGATAATTTCAGCATGGACTTCATGAACTATGCAACTAATTATTAAACACACTATTATTCCAAAAGCAATCAAATTCAGTTGAAAAAACTTTTCTAAAATAGGAACTTTATCAATTGTTGAATTCTATTTACAAAAAGGGTTTCAATAAAAACTTTTCATGCTAAAAAGAATATACAGTGAAAACACATTTATGCTAATTATAGTAATCTCATATAAGAGCTAAATTTAAATAAAATATAAAGTTCATTTTAATACTTAATGCGTAACTGTATATATATATATATATATATATATATATATATATATATATA
>BMAW01037727.1:212672-287428 GCA_019974015.1 Nephila pilipes
AAAAAAGAGTCATGAATGAACTCTCATAATATAGCCTTGTTTACATGATCACTTTTAACCTAGTAAATACACCTTTCTTTCAGGTAATTAAAAAAATCACATAAGTATGTTATACATACAATGATAAAGAGATACAGTTATGTGTCTCAAATGAACACGTGAACAAGTATGAAGTTATATATATATATATATATATATATATATATATATATATATGTACAATTGATTATCAAAATAGGGGAAACACCTTAGATTTATAAAGAATCCTTTATTAGTATGGTGTAGGACTACTTTTGGCATGTAATAAAGCTTATACTTGTCTAGAAATCAATTCATACAAGGGCTGAATAGGTTTTAGAGAATACCATTCTTCAATGAGATATTGTGAAAGACGATTTGTCAAACCATAATACTTTCTTCCACTTATCAATCGATCAAGTGTTTGAGAGTGACACCACGATAGACGGCGTTTGGCATTAACATCTGTGACAAGTGGCTTGCT
Source organism: Nephila pilipes (assembly GCA_019974015.1). Lineage (NCBI taxonomy): Eukaryota > Metazoa > Arthropoda > Arachnida > Araneae > Nephilidae > Nephila > Nephila pilipes. The sequence continues at coordinate 213,175 of BMAW01037727.1, forward strand.
CTGTCGTAAATGTTTTGTTTATTAATGTGCCTAATAATTATAATCATTGACACTGGAGAATCCAGATGCTGATTGAATTCTGTGATCACTTTTGCTGCAGTTGTCCACTTTTTAGACATCACAATCCGCTTCAATACCCGTCGCTCTCTTTGATTGAGCTTCTCTTTCCGTCTAGTATTTTGCATTGAAGAGCTTCTCTTGCCGCGCTGTGTGTATGCTGTCATGACTTTAAACACTGTTCATCTAGAAACGTCTAATAGTTGAGTTGTTTCGGTCACATCTGCTCCAGCTAGACGGGCTCCTATAATTTGGCCTCTTTGAAAATCTGAGAGGTCCGACATTTGGAGCTTTTGAAAAAATCCAAGACTTACAGAATTTTAATAAAGCTACCACATAGTACCGGAATATATACATTTCTATTTTAAAAAATTGGTAACTATTATTATAGATTAAGGTATCCACCTACCTTTAAAACGCGAATTTTGGTCAAAAAGTCGATTTTTTTTATTCACGGTCTATTATTACCTTACATAGAACTTGAGTTATAAGCATTTTAACAATAGTAAGTGTCAAATTTTAGAACTGGAAGTAGCATTCTGCTACCGGACATGGAACTTTAATGTTTGTTTTTCATTGATATCTTACGTAATATTGCCATGAATATACCTTCCAACATACAAGATGAATTTCCCAAGATCCAAAATACAAATTAACTTTTTAAAGGTGTAATATGATAAAGAGTACTAAAGGAAGTTTTTGTTTGTTTGGAAACAATGAAATTGGGTGCATATGATGAAATTATACAATTTAACTGAGGGCATCAAGGCTGCTTAAATGTCTTAAATAAGCTTAACATTGAAATTCCGGGCTACTTTACTGTAAAGGGATACAAAATGTTGGATTACAATCGAATCAGGGAATTGAAGCCTGTTAAATGTTAAATGCCTGAATTGTTTTTCACAAGTGCCATTTTGCTGCTATTTTTATGCATTCTTTTAGCTTAAATATTAAAACAATTATTATTTATGCAAATTTTGCATTATATTTTAAGTTTTTATCCGTATCTTATAGTATATTGCATATAAAAAGTTATTTTTTCAATTATTTAAAAAAAAATCCTCTTTGAAGGTAGGCGGAAACCTTAATGCTTCTGAAGAGTATTAGAAATGTCACTTTTACTCAAAGGTATTTCAATTATATTGCTGGCCATTAAAATTACAACATGAAGGGAAGCAAATTCAAGAAAGGTATTTAAACATAATGGCATGGTATGAAGACAAAATGATTAAATTTTTAGCAGTTTGAGAATTTACAGTGGAGTGAAATTGTGGCGGTCGCGAAACGCGCGCGCGGCAGCGTAGATTCGAACCCTGGACCAAGGGATCCGAAGGCGATGGGCCTACCAATCAGGACGAAAAGATATCTCTTCGGGCTGGTTGAGTAAGGCCTTTTAACTTCTAACGTTGAAGAGCGTCGCTGCAATACTCCCCCTCCAGTATCAACGCAGCGTGATAATACGGAATGGAGATAAACGTGCGCCATTTTGTTCAGAAGGTCTTTTTGTCAGAAGGCGCCGAAACGTGCGTGTTCAAATCACGTCCGGGTCACCACTTGTGGCGGTCGTGAAACGGCAGCGTATATTCGAACCCTGGACCAAGGGATCCGAAGGCGACGGGCCTACCAATCAGGCCGAAAAGATATCCCTCCGGGCTGGTTGAGTAAGGCCTTTTAACCAGTGGCACTGCGGTAGAAGGAAGTCGCTACAAAATTAGTAGAAATAGCTGCCATCTCTAGCAGCTAAGATAGCCCTTATCCGGTTAAATATGGAGTCGAAATGGGCTTGGATGACAGAAATGTGCTACTCATTCCATGCTTCTTTAAGTCTACGCCATACTTCATCAACCGTATTATTTGGAGAGATGTGGTAGGGCAATCTCTCAGCAACTCACAAACAGAGGTTTTCAATGAGCGACATATCTGGAGACCATGCTGGTCAGGACAACTATCGAATATCCTGCATATGAGGATGGTCGGCACACGAAGTGAAACGTGTGGTATTGTGGGAAGATGGCGTCAGGCAAGCCTCGAAAACTGGCACAACCACTGGAAGTAAGATGATAGAAATTTACCAATCTGCATTCAAATTACCTGATGCTCGATCTGAACTAGAGATATGCATGTTGAATACCTAATGCCTGCCCCAAACATCACACTAGGTAAAGGGCCGCTATGTTGATGCTGAATGTAAGCATGTGACGAGCTGTGTCCTCAGAGCCTCCAGACATGTATACGGCATTCAAAATGCTACTCGCGTCTAAAAATACAATTGTGCCACTCTTGAATCCAGCTTTGCCATTCGGCACTCCAGAGTCACCGTTTCTCTCCTAGCTGCATTGTCAAGTGAAGCCAAAGTAAGAGTTGCTGTACAACAGTCTACGCTGCTGCAAACGTCACTGCACCATGCGAACAGACACTTGGCATCTTGAAAAGAAGCCCATTTCCTGACTAATGGCCCGTGATGAGGTTGTGCGGTTTTGCAAATGGGACCTCATAATATTTCTATCCTCTCGAGCGTTAGTCATGGAAGAGCATGGGGAATTTACATGCCGTTCAGACACACACTCTGTAACCCATTGATTCCATATATGCATGGAAGTAGTTGTATTTCACCCAGTGCTATTCGTGATATCTCGAAACGATAAGCCATATTCTCGGTAAGCAACGATCTTTCTTCTGACATATTCAGGCAAACCTTTCATCTTATTCTTCAAGACGTAACGCGATTTTCTGAAGAAATTCCTACCTTAGAAAGCGTTTTCGAATGATAAATCGACTATACAAATTTTCTTTTATGCAGTACTTCAAATGTTGTATCTACCTTCTACGTTATCCAAATGCCCTGAAATATTAATGATTTCCATATCCAATCCCCTTCTTCCTTTCATGTGATTTTGACATTCGTTAGATCATTCCTTCCTGGTGCTGCAATTTTAATTGAAACTAGTATAATATATAATTTCAGAAACACATAAATAATAATATAGACCTAGTTATCTCAAGAAACATACAATATAGGCGTTAAGGCTGTCATTATAATAAATGATAGTGGAATATAAATTTATAAATGAAAATAGTAGAAAAATATCTAGAAATTTTAAATTTTTTAAAATTTATTTTAAAAAAAACTCAAAACCTTTTCGAAAATTCAAAAATAGAGAATGTGTTTCATATTATAACAGGCTTCAGATTGTTAAGTTGGGTTATTCTAGAATTATACGCTTAAGTATTCTATTATCAAAACATATTTTATATAATATATATATATAAAATAAAACTATATTATTATCAAAACATATTTTAATTAAATGCTTATACCACCAATACTAAAAAATGAAAAAAAAATTGATAATTTGAATCCAAATGAAGAATTAATAAGTAAATTACACAAAAGGTAAAACACCTTTTTGAACCAAATGCAAAAGTTCAAACACCAAAACTCTTATTAGAAAAATCAAAAATTTTCAAATATAATGCTCCTCGCATATTACTATTACAATTAGTAATACAAATAAATTAAAATAATTTAAATTTTTACAGAGCACAAAATATTTAAATTTAGAAAAATTATTACTCACTTTATTTACTTATGTCATGAAAACGTTAGAAAAAACATATAAATTTTCTCAGAAATATGCTGCTTAGATAAACACTAACAATCTTCGCACTTGGAAAAAAATTTTGAAAAATTATTTTTAAATTTTTCCAGAAGGCAAACAGTAAATTCTAGAAATGCACTCACAAAAAAAAATAAGAGGCTAAAACACCAATGAAGTAAATTTTTATAAAATTACAACTTAGAACTTACAATATCAAAAAGGTTTTTAAAAGAAATCCTATAAGCCATAAGAAAATTTCTTTGGATGTTTTTTGAACATTTCTAGAATTTAGTGTTTGCATTCAAGTAACACTTAAAAAATTGTTTTTAAAAGTTTTGAGTTTGCATTCTGGCAGCGCAAAGAAAATTTTATTCCACGTGCAAAGATGGCTTATGTTTAGCTATGAAGCATGTTTTTGATTATTTTTTTTATGATTATTCTACCATTTTTATGACTTAAAATGAAAGCATTAATGTGCGTACTAAGCAATTAAATATATTTTCTAACTTTTAATTTTTTTCTGTTTCGTAAATTTTTAATTTTTATTTTTTGCCTTTCTATATGTAACTGTTTGTAATATTAATACACGTGGTGTGTTATTAATAGAAAATCCTGAGTTTACTTATAAGATTTTTTTTGTATTTGGTTATTAAAGATTTTTTCCCTTTTTGTGCGTTTCTCTTTTTAATATTATGTTTACTGATGAGAATACTTGGGTCTATAATTTTAGAATAACTTAGCTTTATCTAAACCCTGTTACAAATTTAAATATATAATTTTCTCAATTTTTGTAATTTCAAAACAAAATGTTAGGATATATATATATATATATATATATATATATATATATATATCTGTGTGTGCATGAGCACTCATTACCATAAGAATTTGCGCACTAAGAAAGAGTTCTCGGAATAAAATAAAATTTTACTTATGGAAGTACAACATTAATATAAGTAAGTGATTACAAATCATAGCAAAATGATCATTTACTGTAGAAAAATTTACAAATGAATGGAGATTTTAGTGCTATATTCGTTTAATTTTAGCATGAATGCATGATGTGATAGGTCAAGCATTGAGACATTCTAGTCCCCTATGATATCCTGTGATACATTGATCGACATTTGCTGCAAACGTGCTTTTAATTCGACCAAACCCGTAGGCTGTACAACTTGCAGTCATAAATGATTCCGGATATGCTCGATTGGTGATAAATGTGGGGGCTTACAGGTCAGAGGGGATGGAAATGTAGAGGAGGCAGTCCTGTGAAACTCTTGCTGTGTGTGATCAGGCATTCTTCTCATGAAAAATGACACCTGGAAGAATTTTTCGAGCTCTGTCACCATGAGTGGCAAAACATGTGGCTGAAGAATATCACGAGTTTACCTCTGGTCAGTCGTGGTGCCATAGATCAATATTTGGGGTGCTCGTGTGCAGTATAGCCAATGTAAGATTGGGATGTTCACAACGGTGCCTCTACATACTTACACAATTATCATTATTGTCCAAATTGAATCTGAATTTGTCGCTAAAGATTATCTAATTCCATATGGTTTCTGTTCAATCCATTCTAATGCGACACCACTCGAAACGGAGGCGATTGTGAGTGGCTGTCAATGGCAGTTCACGTAATGGGCACCGCGAAACCAATGTCCTTCAGTCAGGCGCCTTGCGATGGTACGGGCTTACACAGAGCCCCATAGTGAAGGTGCTGCTGGTGAATAGATGGTGGATAATGAGACAGTTGGTGCTATGCATGAGTATCGTATGATGTGATAGTTTTCTCGACTATTGGTCTGTCGAGGGTGTTCTGAGTATGGTCAAAGTGTTACAGACCTCCTTCTTGTCCACTGGTCCCAACACCTCCTCACAGTAAAATCAGAACGTCTTAGGAGGCGAACTACTCGTCAAGCTAACCACCTGGTTTTTTGATCCCTATGATTATTTCTCTCTCGAACTCTGACAGCTGCTCATATTGTTTCCGATGGTGGCATAATAGCATATGTAGTTAGAAAGCGTTCCTCTACAACAAATTAAATACACACTAACAAGTCTACTTACATGTTTATAATCCAAGGAGAACTAATTTCAAATTCTTTCGGTGGCATTACGCAATGCGCAAGCATGCTACATTTCAAATCATTTGTATACTTGCCTGAAACGTACATTCATATCCCGTTTTGTAGCAATAATACATTGGATATATCTATACTTTATTTTTGTAAGAAACTTTAGTAGTTCGTGAAGTAAGAACTGCTTATATATTTAATCAAAATTGAAAAAAAAATTAAATTAAAGTGCATTAAATCTAAATAATTAGGATCAGATTTATATCATATACATACAAATGCGCAATATCTTTGAAATGCAATTTCTTGATGTTTTTTCCATATTTGAATTTTTAATTTTTCTCCTAATTCGTTTCCTAAGTTTCGCATTTTGTGGATAATTCATAATTATATCTGAGCTAAATTTCATTTTAATATAACAATTTTATATTAGGTGTATTTGCATTTTCTGTTCATAGAAATAATGTTTTTGTTTATTTATAAGATTATTTTTCTGGCACGTAAGACTTATCAATTTATAAGACTAACAATATCCATAGATTATAATCCTCTTAGTACAAGATTTCTTCACTTCCAGTTTTCTTTTGAACATAAAGTTAACAAACTTTTTTTTCTTCCTCAAAAAAATTAATAAGTTTATATATGAATTAGAGAAATCAGGGAAATTATTTACGAAATATATTTTCTTTAAGAAATGAAGAAAGTTATGCACATGTTTAGTTTGTTTCGATGAACTCAAAAGATTAAAAAAAATTCACAACATATAAAAAATTTAAAAATTATTAATTTGATTTACTTCACAATTCAATCTTTTAAAAACTATGTATCATCTCTTAAAATATGTGATCTTATTTATTATTATTTTTTCGTGTGATAGTTAATAAGAATTGGAGGAAAAAAGGATAGAAACGGAAAGTAAAAGAATAATGCTACGTTGAACTTTGCTACCTAAATGAATCACTATCTATTTTGACTACAAATTTATGTGTCAGATATCTATAAATTAATTAATAAATTATGCATACATTTGTTTTGTTGAACTGAAAAGGCATTGTTTGAAGTAAATTCACACATTTAAAAATTGTTAATTTGATTCGCTTCAAAACGCAATCTTTTAAAAATAATGTATCAAATCTTAAGGTATGAGACCTTACTTAATATAATTTTGTCGTGTGATAGTTAATAAGAATTGGAGGGGGAAATTAGAAATGGAAAGTAAAACAAGAATGCTACGTAGAACTTTGTGACCTTAAAGAATAACTATCTAGAACTTTGTGACCTTAAAGAATAACTATCTATTTTGACTGCAAATTTATGTATTATATTTCTATATTTCATTTTAGAAAATTTTGCAAATGATTGTAATTTAAACCTTTTTTTTATTAGAATTTAAGAGTCATTTTTCAAAATAATTGCATTTAAATTTAATAAATATATTAATCAAATATAAGTAGTTATATAAAAGATCATTTGAAATTTTTTTATAATGTGTATTCTCTTCTTATTTTAGGATCAATTAGATATCTGGCTCTTTAAACTCAACTTGAAACGATGTATGACGACGATTATATCAACATCGAGGCAGAGATCGTTGAGCCGATGGATAACGATTTCATTCCAGTCACGCCCAATGCCTTTCAATTTTTGAACGACACTGCCCAGTTTTGCTCCACCAACTTCACTACCAATATTACAACATGCAATGGTACAGATATCTTTCCAAAGACCGATTATTCCTCAATAGAGCGTGTTGTTGCAATCGTAGTGCCAATTTTATTTGGTATTATAGTAATAGTAGGTCTGATTGGAAATACATTGGTCGTCATTGTTGTCGCTTGCAATCCTCAAATGCGATCGACTACAAATGTTCTAATTATCAATTTGGCTGTTGCGGATCTTCTTTTTATAATGTTTTGCGTACCCTTTACGGCTTTTGATTATGCTCTACCATACTGGCCTTTTGGAGATGTTTGGTGCAGAGTGGTTCAGTATCTGGTTATCGTATGTGCTTATGCTAGTATTTATACTCTGGTACTGATGTCTTTAGATCGTTTTTTGGCTGTTGTTCATCCAATTACTTCTATGTCTATTCGCACTGTTCAGAATGCATTCATTGCCATAGGTATCATGTGGGCTGTTATTGTTCTTGCATGCATTCCTGCACTGCAGTCACATGGTCAAATCTACTACACTTACCAAAATATCGAGTATTCCGTTTGCATGTTTCTGTCCACGGAAGGGTATAACTATGCAGCGTATCAGATTTGTTTCTTCCTTTCTTCCTACATCATCCCCCTGAGTCTGATATTCATTCTCTACGTCTTGATGTTAAAGCGTTTGTGGTTTGGAGTTGCACCAGGTGGCAGAATTAGTGCGGAAAGTTTGAAATCCAAGAAACGCGTGACCAGAATGGTGGTGATTGTAGTTGTCATTTTTGCTGTTTGCTGGTGTCCAATACAAATCGTTTTGGTGCTGAAAAGTGTCAATTCGTATGTTATGACCCCGATGAGACTTGTTGGGCAGATCACTGCTCATATCCTGGCTTATATGAATTCGTGTGTCAATCCAATCTTGTACGCTTTCCTATCTGATAATTTCAGAAAAGCATTCCACAAGGTCATAGCTTGTCACCAGAAACAGAAATCGTTGCCGTTCAGAAACAACCAGGAGAACAGAACTGAACGCGAAACAACACTTAACAATGGCACTTCCAAATTAACGGCAAATAACTCTTCAAATGATATACTGTAATTATTTTGCATTCAATGATTCCAGTATTTGTTCTTAATCGTTATTTTTGTTTTTACTTACATGTGTAAACTGAGAAAAGGACCACACTACCTAATAAAAGAAACTTAATCCTTGACAAGTTTTCAAAGGAAAACCATCTTTATCCTAGAATAAAATATCTTTCTTAAAATGAAACTATTTATGGTGCATTCGAGGTGCTTTTGTTGAATTCGTAAACTTTATTCAATTTATTCAATATATTATACAAGAACTGTATGTTTTTTTCCCTTACCCTCATGTTTTCTTAGTGATCAGTAAGACTACATATAAGAAGACGAATGAAAAGCGTTAAAGAGAGATTCATTCAATAATCATACAGAAATTCAGCTTTCTTACTACTGCTTTGGTACATCAAACCAAAATGAAAACTATTTCTAATACTACTGACCAAACATTCAACCGCATTTAAGGGTTACAGGCGTCTCAATCAATGGAATGATACTTTCCATAAACAATGGGTAAAACTCACTTTCACTTCCACACTCTAGGTGAAAAGTCAAGTACGTTACGTCATTATTTGACTAAAACGTCAAACCGTGAATTCAGAAAAGCTTTGAATGAACTTACGAATTTCGCATTTCAAACTGCTTTGGAATTCAAAAACTAAAGAATAAATCGATACTGATATGATATTAATGAAGATGATATGCAAAGTATTTGTCGACGTGCCTGAAATGTATCATGCCAAATTTTAAAATGATTTCAGCTACTTTAAGCCAATATATCTATCACAGCTTTTTATTTATTTTTTCCCATTTTCCCGAGTGTGGAGAATACATTGGAAAAACATAAGAAGAATAAATTTCTGTATCATTTCAGTGCATTCTTAGAAGTTATTTTTGAATGGAACTTCACTAATGTGGTGAAAATGAAACTTCACTAATGTGAAATTCATGCTTCGTAAAAGAATTTTTATACTTTACAGCAAAACATATGTATACAAAACTTTCATCAACATATACTTCATTTAAAAGTGATTTAAAAATGTTTTTGAAGTGCAGTTTTTATTTTTATGTAGTATATTAGTAATATATTATTGCTCACGACGGCATTCTTTATTAGATGAAGTAAAATATTCATTATTCTTTTAATTTTTTGCACTGAATTCTGATATTCTCGATATTTAATGGATTAAACTTAATTCTATGGCTCAAATACTATATAAAAACATACCTATTAGTGATAAGTGTATCTCTGTGTATTTGTGTTGTATATACATTGTATGTTGTATCAAATTTTTCAAAGAAAATGATATTCAATGTGTGCAATGTTAATGTAAAAACTGTGCTTTGTTGGTCATGACTGTATTTGTAATATTAATATAAATTATTATGTGATTTATTATGGATATCTGAGTGTCTGTACTCTTATACCTTTATTTATGGTAAATTTTATGAAATTTTTTTATTAATGAAATATTTATTTTCCCATATGACCTTTTTTTTATACCTGGAAAATATGTTTTTGACATCCTAAGCAGGATCTCTGAGAATTTAACATGCAATAAGAATTAAACATACATTTTAGCTTCCTTACATATATTTTAACATGCATTAAGAATTAATCATTCATTTTAGCTTCCTGACATATATTTTAGCATACATTTAGCATTAATTTCCAAACACTTTTAAAGTTTTATCTTCTACTTTTGTTAATTATCAACATTACTTTTTTCTTTGCTTTCTTTATTCTAAAGAAAAATAAGAGCATAATTTGTGCAACAAATTTCTTTTGAAGTTTGTTGTAAGATAACTGTGATTTGCAACCTCAAAATTAATCCTTTTGATTACTTTGTTCAAAGTAAAATATGTAAAAAATTATAATTATTTAAGAATATTCTTTCTTCCTAATAATTTGACTCATTCTTTTAATAGGATTTTCTTGTTAAACTTATTTCTTTAAAATACGTTCCATTTGCGTCATGTGTTCATATTATTTTTCTTTATTTTCTCGTAATATAATAAAACAATGTTGATGTGTCTCACTCTAATGCGCTGTAACACGTTTAATTTGTAGATTACAAAAGTATGTGTAAATGTGTGACTTTTGAGAGTCTTCACCAGTTATGATAACGCCATTGAGACACTTAATTTTTTATATTCATTTTATGACACTTATATTACTGCAACACTTAGTGTATCATAAAAACCATAGTTATACAAACCTGATATATTACGTTTCTCTTTTATTGCGGTAGTATTTGTATTCAAGGGGCTCTTCAAATGGTACTGCAATGGAAGAAAATCAGCTTTTATCCCATAACCTATGTATTTATGAGTTTGTGTAACTACGCGTATTTATGTTAGTCATATCAGTGTAAGTAGTATATGTATACATAACCAATATTTAAATTGTAACTGGTTTCTATATATATCTCGATATATATTTGTATGACGTGTAATAACTCGTGACTATATACTTATAATGTTGTATGTCTGAGTAATTATGTTTTGTGAAATAAATTATTGTTCCCCAAATGTGTCTATTTTGAGTTATTTTTAGATGTGATTATTAAATTAATTCATAATTTCCTGTAAGTATCAATAATATTTTGCTTAAAATATCAGATAAAATTAAAATGTTTTGTGTCCAGAAATATTATATAGTACGTTATATGTCTTAAATGTACATCATGTAGTATTGCATAATAAGCTAGCTTGCTAGGTAAAATTTTCAGACTTTCCTGGTCTTCGAACACGATTCTATCAATATCATAACGTACAACAGAACTTAATGAATTATATGCATTCCATAGTATTATTCAGTAAAATGTAATGCGTCTATTTTTAAAACAGGACAAAGTGTAAGAGTCGATAAAACACCAAAGCTGTAAAAGATCATCAGAAAAAGAAATAAAGCACCCTATCTTCCCATATATACCGGTAACATTTCTTGGAATTATGTGTTCAATGACGCAGCGTGGGTCCTTTATTTATGAATTCAAAAAAAGTAATAAAGTATTTAAAAAAAAGAAAAACAAAAATCACTGCCCGATGATAGTGAAACACCATGTATCAATAGCATTAAAATTCAAAAGATTTTCCAAACATGATTATGTTTATCAATTATTTTCATTTAAAATTTAGTAATTGAAGGTCGGTTTACAAAACATGCATAAAAACACCAAATTGGTAATTCAATACATTTAAAAATTAGGAATATCTATTTTATATAATATAACTTCAGCATGTATCTTTCGTTAAAGAATGTGTTTTCTGAGGGTATGATTTGTTTGTGTCTGCTCAGAACTTACTTATTACACAGTGTTTCAAAATGGACATCAAAATTTAAAATGGCAAACTTGTATACAGCTATACATTAAAAAGTGAAATAAGATAATTTTTAAATGCGTTTGGCATGGAACTGAATGCATTTTCTGGTGAGATATGTATTTCTATTTCAATAAAAATTGTCTAAGAGATGGCTGCTAATTCCCTTCTTGTATAAATAGTTATATTGTTCAGCATGATGATTCGTTCAAGTACATTATGTGATTTTATGCCTTATTCAGTTACTGAAGTCCTTCCTTCAAATACATCCCGAAAACATGGTTATTTTCTATAACCTATGTACTACTGTCTTTCAGCTATTTATTAAATCTGCCAAATATTTAACATTTTCATCTATTACTGTTTCACAGCTATACAGTGTTCGATAATATTTTAATCGATATTAAAAGATCGATAATATTTTAATCTAATATGCATTGGTGTAAGAAATTAAGAAAATTTTCATATTTTATCTAAGATCTCCGGAACTACTGGACAGATTTTAATACAACTTAGTGTGAATATAGTTGATATAATACAAACAAAATAAACATTCAACAATATAATAGATACACATGTTTGTGCGTAACACTCAAGGGAGTCTAAAGGTCTTAAAAAGCGGTTGCAGAATACACAAAAGAAATGGGTTAATAGGGGGGTATGGTCCTCTCTTACAGAAATACGCGATATATGTCATACTGGAAATAAGGTAGTTTATCAGTGCATGTAACAATTGGTCCCACTCATTCACCAACACTGTTTTCAGTTCTTGGATGATTCTCGGAGGGGATTGAGAGTTGCAAATGCCCTCCCCAGAGCGTCCCGGACATGCTCTATAGGACTGAGGTCTGGAAACCTGGCTGGCCAACCCATCCTGCGAATATCCTCTCTCTCGAGAAATTCGTCGAGCAGAAGAGCTGTATGTGGCCTAGCGTTATCGTTCATTAAGATGAACTCAGGCCCGCTGAACCCCGGAAAAAGCGAACATAAGGCTCAAAGACCTCAACCCTATACCTCACACCAGTCACAGAGCATCTGTCAAAGACGTGGAGAGGTGTACGTTCATCCAACTTGATGCCTGCCCAGACCATTACACCGCCACCGCCATAATTGTCTATTTCAAGGACATTGGAGGGTAGGTAGTGGGTCCCTGGCTCTTTCCATATGAAAGTATGGAGAGAATCAGTGTTTCGGCTAAAACAGAACTCGTCGGTGAATAGAACGGGTGCCCATTACTCCGTACTCCGATCACTATGCTGCCTGCACCATGCTAATCGGACTCTCTTGTTTAGACGTGAGCGGGACGCAAACAGCCGGTTTTCTGGCAAACAACCCTCTCTCATTCAGTCTTTTGGAAACAGTCACCCTTGTTCTATGACATCCTGTGGCTGCATACAGGTCCCGAGAGACCAGAGAAGATATAGCCTCTGTGTTACGCCTCGCTAAAATGGATAAATGGCGATCTTCTCTGGCCGTCATGGCTCTTGGACAACCATGCCCAGGCTTTCTCTCCATGGATCCAGTATTCTGGAACTGTTTCCATAGTTTACACACGACGCTTAGCGTTAAATTAAACTCTCTGCATATCTGGACTTGCGATTGGCCTGTCTCTAGCCTCTCCACAATTCCCTACCTCATTTCATCATCTAAACGTTAGTGGTTACTCAGTTTTACTGTTCCGATGTGAATTAAAACGATTGCTGCAAGATAACACCAAGAAATTCTTCGAGGTGTGCTAGGGAACGAAATCCGTCTTACCCTCCACGCGCTTATAAAGCCTGTTTTTCTGATGACTACACACACGTGTACGCTTCGTATTTGCCGTACAAGATTTGCATTTTTATTTAGAAGCAGTAGTTTTTCCTTCAAATCAGTTCTTTTCTTGCAATTCGATAAGATATGCAAATTCTCTTAATTTATTTCACCAGTGTATATACACACACACACACACATATATATATATATATATGTATAATATGTCTACACACATATATATATTTATTTATTTAATCTAATATATATAATTAATCCTATATGTATATATATATATATATGTGTGTGTGTGTGTGTGTGTGTAAACGACGTACCTAACATAGAAGGAGTTGACCGATGGAGACAAATAAATGGCGAATAGGAAAAATATGTTCAGAATAGAAAATGATTAAAATATCTGAAAAATTAAATGACTTATTTCAGTTACATAATTACAAAGTAACGAGCTCAATAAGATGTTCATCCACCTCTAGCCTGGATGCAAGCTGCCACACGACGTGGCATATAATGATGAAGCTCCCTGATAGTCTCCCGTGGTATTTCTTCTCAAGTTTGCTCCGACTGTCAATCTAGGTAATCAACATTCCAATAGTGACAGCAGTATCCGCATGCTGCCCTGGGTGTCTCCAGATACGTCGTCGAGGATCTGTAGGAGATCTTTCTCTAGCGTCTTATTAAAATTATTCCCTTTAAATTGTTGAATAAAGTTATGTAAGATCTAGTAATTAAGGGCACCGCGTCAAATATCTCATTTTATCATCATGATTCTTAAATCTGTGTACGAATGAAAGTATTATACACCTAAAACAAGGATAACCACCAGGGAAGTTCGTTTGCACTTTGTTTAAGACTAACACTAGAATGCATTCAAACAGATTTTGGTTACTACCTATTCGTTATGAATGACTATTTGCCTTAAAAAATTCCTTGAAATAACTGCTCATACATTCAAAAATTCGCTTGAAGGCTTACAGGGGATATCCCAACATCACAATGGAATACTCGTCATACCTTTAAAAACACTAACTCCTTTTGTGGAAAGAAACAAAAAGTATCAATCAAATTACTGAATTTGATATAGAATGGCATAAAAATAAATACAGTGAATAAGTGAATACTCTTACATTGTATTGAGAGGTTTTATATAAATCATTATATAAATTTTATTCTTGAATTCCATTTTAGACATTTGTACCTATTATAAAAATCAATGGGGGGGGGGAGACTAATGTCAGTCGCCTACTCGTTGTACCCTCGATTCTCACTAAATAACTGACTTCTTTTCGCCTTGAAAGTAGCTGTACCATTTTTTCTAGGCCATGTATTCTAGATAGTTCTATATTCAAGACAAGTGCAACTCAGTTGGAAGTTTTAATGATAAAAATTCTGTTTTCAGAACCAGATAAAAGCTGACTTTTCCGTAGCATTTTGGAATGCCTCGGAAAACATACGTTACTTAGATGTGCTTCTACCTGTATCCCAAGAGGTTGTGTGAAGAGATAATTTCCTTTTTGGAACTCTAACCTACCAGAAGCCGAAGCCAGATGGAAAGCGAGAAAAACTGGTAACATGGAGGACTGTATTATTCTCAGGAAATGTCAAGATATCCTACAGAAAACCATTATTGAGTCTAAGTGGACCAGTATCCTTTTATTCTTGGATAATTTGGATTTTAGGAGAGATGCCTTTTGAACACATGAGTTTTTGTTCCGATTAAACAATCAAAGAAAACTTAGAAACAAACCTCCAAAAGTTAGAACAAAATCAATTGTTTCTTCTGAGGGAAAGGATGAAGATTTTTGCAAATATTATGCAAAAATTTCAAATTTTGATACTTGTCATAAAATTCACCCTATCGCTACCGGAGGAGCAAAAAAGAAGTGCTTCTCTGGGCCCGCAATTTCTTTCCACAGAGTGTCATTCTGTGCCCAAACGATTTTAGATATTAAGCCTAATTCGCGAAAAAAAATTCATCTAAACAGGGCTATGCATTAGGATATTTTAGATTTTACACATACTGTTTAAAATGCATTCATTTTAATACAAACAGAAGAAAAACAATTTAATCGAAAATTATATGTTTCTTACATAAAATTATTGCATAACAATCATATCTTTTAAGAAAATACAAAATTTATTTACATTTGTTACATAAATTTGATGGTGTAATGATGTACCATTTCATGGAATATTAAGATATAAAAAAAAGTGTGTGAGAATCTTATTTTGCTGTATGGTATTTTCATAAGAAAAAAATTCTTCAATGCATAGTCCAACGTCACATGTCTTACACACGTATTTGTCAACTTTTGACGTTTCACGCAAGATTTTAAGCAAAAAAGCACATCTTCGTCCTTTTTTCAATATAATGGCTATGTACAGATTTGGATTATTTTCGCTAACAACACTGTCAAATTCTTTCATTAATTCTCCAATCTCAGTAATGGATAAATACTTTCTTTTCGTCATGATTGTCCCTACAAATAAAAACCGTTCGAATGAAACGAACAGCTGAGAACATATGTTACCAAAAGCTCTAACCTCCATAAAGGGTCATAAATTCTCCTTCGAACTTCTAAGAAACAAGCAAGAAAGAAAAAAGCAAACCGAAAGCAAGTGCAAACTTTAAATTATATCATTATATTTAAAGAGCCACGACGCGTGCTATTAACAATTACCCCCTCCTGATAGCCAGAAGTAAAATCCAAGCCCATATCAGCAAGGTCAACATTCCGATTAACCTATTACATCGATTTCACGGTCTGGTAACGCCATATAGTAGCATTAAAAAACAAATAAAACGTTCTCATCGAGCGTATCTGTATTGATACGTTGGTCTGTAACAGGCACTCTCGGAGCGTATCTATTATGATACGCTGGGAACAGGTGAGCAAACGTGAGGGTATCGCATGTGATACGTTGGGAGTGAACGTGTTAAAAATAGTGATCTCACTCCACCATCACTCCCTAAAAACTCTGATTCTGATCTCCTTTTAAATAATGACTTCACCGAGACAGAACTAAATGTTGGTTTGAATGCCCTTGTTAAGGGAAACAGACCAGTTTCTGATGGCATATTGCATGTTTTTTTTTTTTTTTTCACCTTGGTCCTTCGGCAAAAAATACCTTACTGAGACCTATAAACTGTACCTGGAAGACAGGCTTAACGAGTTCCAGAAGGAAAGCAGAGGTGATTCCAATTTTGAAGTCTAAAAAATGTTCCACAATATTTAAATAGCTATCAACAGATATAATTGACGAGTGCTATGTGTAAGTTAACTGAAAGACGGATTTCAAATTATGCTGAAGAAGAAAATTCTGTCCGAGTGTCAAGCTGGGTTTCGAAAACTTAGGAATAACTCTGAACAGATTACTGATCTATCACAGGAAATAAAAGATGATTTTCACTGGAAAAAAGTAATGTGTAATTTTTGTGGATTTTGAAACAACTTTTAACACCTTGGAGAAGAAAGTTCTTAACATAATTCATTGCAAATAATGCAAGTAGTAATATTTATAGATGGATAAAATCATTCCTGGATAAGAGTTTTATACCTAAATACGAAAATAGGATATCTGGATCTCAGCAAATAAAGAAGGAATTACCTCAGGGATTGGTCCTGATCCCATTGTCTTTAAACAGATGAAAAATGATTTTGTTGATGCTATTTGCATCCCTGAGCCTGCGGTGTAGACTTTGCTTTTTGCAGACGATCTTGTAATTTGGATGACAGATGGTGATTTTGAATGTGTGGAAAAATATTCCAATCAGCACTATTGTTTTTAGAAAGATGGACAGCCGACAATGAGATGAAATAAATCCGGACAAGACCAACTTTCAACTCTTCACGCTCAGCACAAAGCATCATGCTATTAACCTAATTTACAAGGATCAAATATTAAAAATGAACTGAAAATAGTACATACTTGACTTGGACTTGGGTTCAAAATTAAACTGGACTAGTCAGATTAAAAAGGCTGTTGACAGAAACGAACGCAGTTCTAAACTTCTAAAAACATTTGGTCGGTACAACCTGGGGTTCCACCCATGATGTCCTTTGAATCGCTTATAAAAGCTATGTAAGGCCTGCAGTTGAATATGTTTGTAAGGCAGTTATAACAATCTCCTAGACAAATTCGAAAGCATTGGATGTTTTCCAAAATCGTATTCTGAGATTTATTGCAGGTGGCACAATAGCACCTGATGCTATAGATTATTCAGTAACTGATACTATAGAACTCCAAGCTAGTTTGGTACTCTTGTGTGACAGAAGATGACAAATGGCTTTGAATGTTACTGAAACAATTTATAAAAGAAAGGAAAATTTTCTGAATCACTATTGGTCGGCTGGGGAGAGGAAGAACTCTCAAAAAGTTATCTTTCTTGAATTAAGAAACTACATGACAGTCTTGTTTTTACTTTAACAACTCAAATTCCCTTTCTTGATCCTT
Source organism: Nephila pilipes (assembly GCA_019974015.1). Taxonomy (NCBI): domain Eukaryota; kingdom Metazoa; phylum Arthropoda; class Arachnida; order Araneae; family Nephilidae; genus Nephila; species Nephila pilipes. Next base: position 231,187 of record BMAW01037727.1, read on the forward strand.
GGTACTCACTGAAAAGTCTTAAACTTGCAGATGGTTATTGGGATCTTGTTTTAGATATTAGAAAGAAATACTCTCTCGATTCTGATTTGAAATATACTGCTTTAGCTAGTATTCATGAACGTTTCCCAATTGATTTCTGGCTTCATATCTACACTGATTGTTCAGCTGCAGGGCTTATTAAAATGACTGGAACTGGGGCTTACTCTACAGAATTTACATTGTCTTCTTCCATTGGAAAATACTTTGATAATTTAGATGGTGAACTAGCCCCTATCTTTTTAGCTTTGGTTAAAATAAGCGGAGTAAAGAGAAAATTAATATCTTTTTCGTTGATTCCAAGGAGGCAATTACTCTCTTAACAACTTTTCATCACTGTAATTGTGAGATCTCTAGGAACTGCAAGGAAAAAATAGGCAATCTGTTGAACACTAAGAACATCATTGTCATGCAGTGGATTCTAAGCCATTGCGGGATACATGGAAATATGAGAAGGCATATATTTTGGCTAAAGATTGACTTCAAATGATGCAAACAAATCCTCCTCTGCCTCTGCGACATATAATAAGAATATATCCTCTTCTCTCAAATCTAACGGTCTCCGCATGTACAGTGAAAAGACCTTCAGGAAAAAATGATAATTCCCATCAAATAAGTCACCAAGAATTTCCTGTTTCTTAACTAGAGAAGGTACAGTGGCTTGCCTTAAACTTGCTATGGGTCATGACTATCTATAGAGCCACCCGTACAAGATTGGATTCACGAACTTAAATATTTGTTCTTTTTGCGACTATAGCGTAGTCTTGACTGGAGAACACCTCATCTTATGCCCTACCATCATCAATGCTTTTAACTATTTTAACTCGTCATCAGTGTATGTTACTTACAACATTTTTACTGACTGATTGTATTTCACTATTTCAAAACTATCGACTAAACAAATCAAAATCTTCGAAATGACGAGATGAATGTCTTTTTCACATTTTAATGAAATCATGCACACGCACAGTATTTATCAGAATTTACATTCTCATACAAAACTTTCATTACAAGCATCAATCTATTACAAAACGTTTGACTACACTGTGTACCAAAACAAAAAATAAAACGTTTTTTCTCCCCGTCTGGCACCGGCACCCTGGCGCCCTCACACATCAAGTTTCGTAATGCAACCCTCCCGTACTCTGTTAAGAGTACACTAAATATTGATAAAACAATCAAACACACTAAGAATTACATCACAAATGATCACAAACATGAAATACAGCACAACAATGAGCTAAATATAAAGTTTTATACATCAAATTATTTCAAATGGATAAATCAATTGAATTGGGCATCTGTACTAACCCTTGGCAGTTCGAACAAGGCAATAACGTATATGGCCTTCACAACCAATAATAACGTCTTCATTTACATCGAGAGGCCACAAGTATTTAGATTTAGTAGTCACTTATATTAATACTACTTCGCCCCATTTAAAATCCTTTTCCAGAGTTGGAGTTACAAAATAATAGGTATTTCTCAACTGCATCGAATAATTATTTTTCCATTTTACCCAGATTTAATGTAAAAGTTTAGTTTGATACAATATTCGTTGAGACAAATTTAACTATGAAGAAAGTTCATTACAAAAAATGTTTACAAAATGTACAGGGTAACTAAGATTTTCCTGCCCTGGAAACAAAAAATTGGCTGGATTAAGAAGTAATGATTCATTCAAATCATTAATTGTATAAGTTAAGGGTATATGATTCAATACAAGTTCAATTTCGGCAGGAATAGTCGTCATTTCTTTAAAGTTAAGATGCGCATTAATGAGAATTTTCCTTAAAGGCTTTTAAAACTTCTCATGGGCCGTTCGTCGAGGCAACCTCACCAAAGGGCATCTGAAGCAATAAACTGCCATTTTATCTCATGTATGACTACAAATTTCTTTAAATCCAAAACAACTATAATTTTGGAAAATTCTTTCAAGATGTTATTTGTTGTTTTGAATTTCTTAGCATTATCCGAAATGACTACTTTACAATCACCCCTTCTAGCTAAAATCGTTTTAAAGACGAAATATAGCTTTCCGTTGTCATATCAGTTATTAGCTCGATGTGAAGAGCACGTGTGACAGAACAAGTAAACAAGGCTGTATACGATTTTTGTTGACTGTCTTTCTCAGAACGAAGAATAACGAGATCAGTAAAATCGATTACGGTCAACGTAAAATGGGGATTTTCAAGAACTCTATTTTTGGAAGTTGTTTTGTTATTTCTTGGGCAGGTTTCAAATAGTATTTTCTACAAATCAAACAGTTTTTCAAAGCCCTTTTGACAATCTGTCAACCCTTCGGAATCCAATGTCTGCTTCGAACTTTAGCAAGGGTCACCCACCATGGCAAATTTTGTTATGTTCTCTAAAAATTAACAACTCAGTAAATTTTTAATGGTTTGGCAAGAGTATCAGGTAAATTTCATTAAAAGAAAATTGACTTTCTTCAAGTCTGCCCTTAACATGCGTTATTATCATCTAAAAATGGAGATAACTTATAATCAGGCGAGGTCTTAGAAACCAGGTTAACACCTTTAATACATTACAATTCGGAAGAGTAGACAAGATTTTGTTCATATTTTATCCTATCTTATTCCACTTCCAAAAGTTCAGATACATTACAAGGTCCAATTTATATTGGTAGTTTCTTGACAAATGTTTTTTAAAAAAAACTGTAATTTTTAACTTATTCAAATCTAAAACTTTCTATCCTACTATCTATGGATTTACGCAGTTCGTCTTTGGTTTGTGGCTGAACAATTGACCTACCAGTTCACCAATTTCAACATCAAATTCTGACAAACGATTCGTTATTTTAGAAATTAATTTTATAATCTGTCCTCTATGAGTGGTGCACTGCTTTTTAAACCTCTCTAAATCCCTTTTCTCAGCCAATATTCTAACAATAGAACGTAGTTATACAAGTTAACAACAATTCCAGACAACAAATTCTAAGAACTTCAAATTAAATATACAGCTCTAACATCGGTAATTCAATTATATATTCAACAAATAAATACCGCTATTCAAATTTCACTTCAACTATACAAATCAAATAACTATCACAATCAAATTCTAAACAATACAAAACCAATACAATTTACTCAACAACAAAATTTTTCAAAAACGTAATTACAAAACCAGTACTACTTGTTAAACAACACTTTGTGACATTGGGCTATTCGCGGTTTCTCTTCACTAACCTTGGGGATTTTCTATTGTGATTGATTGCTTTCGCTAAACAACCTTTGCCCAACCAAAAATGAAACGTGATACGTAAAGTTATTATGTAAGGCAGTTAGGAATGAAGTGAAGTTGCTAGGTTTGGAAATATATATAAACTACATCTGAAGGAAGATCTGAGAGAGACGCTGTAGGTGAGATGAGGTGAAGCTGAAGTGTCAGATAAGAGAAAGGAGGAATTAAAGTCTATAGTAATGGGTTCGAGCAAGGATTGCTGTAGAAAGATTTGGCCTAGTGTTTACAACAGTTGTTCCAGAGTCTGAGTTGCAGCCGAGGAAGGACTAGGAGTAAGAGTCTGTAAGATTACTATTGGTGGGTTGAATTAAGGTATTAGAAAGCTTACCCGAGAGAGCACAATCTTTTCTGTTATAGTAAATATATACTAATAAATTATGAAAGCTGTTTTGGTGGTTCTGTAATTAATTTGTCGTAGTGTTTAATAATTGAATCTAGCGATGGCACAAGGGGACGCCGGGGTCGGGCGGGCGTCACAACTTTTCCAAATACAAAATTTTGACTCAACCCACTATTCGACGTTCGAAAGTTTTCAAAACTGTGATTCAGTCTGTTCAAATTCAATCGCTTTCGGTTCATATGTTCCCGTCCGGTGCACCAAATATTTCACTACTGCAATACAACTAACTAAGCAAATCCAAAACTTCGAAATGACGAGATATCTTCTTCCCATTTTAATAAAATCATGCATACGCATAGTACTTATCAGAATTTATATTATCTTACAAAACTTTCCTTACAAGCATTATTCTATTACAAAACTTTAGACTACACTTCCAATCTAAATAAACCAATGTTTCTTCTCTCCGTCTGGCGCTGGCACCCTTACAATCATGTTTCGTAACAGCTTGTATCGTTCTTCACTGTATTGGGCTGCTCGTCGACTCATGAAAGAAACGGAGATTTACACAAGATGAAAAAAAAAAAGTAAATAAAATAAAAATGTAAATTAAGATGTACTATTTCATCAAATAGACCACTTTTAATATAGATTGGTAAATTCTTATCTTCAAATAGAAATTAATTTTTTTTAAAACTTACACGGAAATTCTCCATTAACGTTTGAGATGTGAAATATATTCATGACATAGTTTTGGTTCCCATTCAGTATTTGTAAATTTTTTATTATAGAACTATTGAGTAGCATAGAAGAAAATACTATGCTGACATTTGGGGTATAAAAAGTTCATCTGCCAACTATCTTATTTTGTCTGAAAGGATTTATTGTTTAACCAGTTTTATAATCACTATGTTTCATCGTCATTGTGAAAGGCCCAATGCAGTTCTAAGAACTTTGGTGTATATTATATCTAACAGTTTGAGCCGATTATCTGATAATTGATTTATTGAAAGACGATTAATAAAAGATACTGCGTATACTATTGTTGTTTAATTTAATTAAGTGTTTAACTCTCGAAAAGTACTGCTTACATATCATTCCATTAAAGGCAAAAATTTAATTTCCATAATTAAGGGTGTAAATAATTTTTCAAAGCTTTGTTTTTCCTCTTATTAAATATGTAAAGATTTTGATTCGGCTTGAAAAATTATATTCCGAAATATTTGATTGAGCATTGACATGGGAGTGAGATTACTGTCAACATAGTGTCAGGAATTGTTAAACTATTTTATTTGGAAGTTCCGCTGTTGTAATTTTATTATGGATTTAAAGAAGTTTCTAATAATCACATCATTGTGTTATACTTTCTTAAGTATTTTAAAAAAAATTACTTATAATATCTAGAGACTGATGATAAAAGTAGATATATATATCTTTGGCAAATATTGAGCATTTTACTCCTTTTTACAATATTTTGAAAAGATAATGCATATATAGTATATAATATGGATAAGATCACATTACCTTGAGGTACTCATATTCCAACAAACTTTCTTCAGTGAGGAACAGCCCTTTTTTCTTATTTGAAATGATCTCAATATGTCAAAAGTATGTATCCATAGTTTTTATGCATCGATATAATGCAATTTTTCCTATGATTCCGATTTCAAGACACTTGGACCATCGACATAAACTAAAGAGTATGCCCTCTTTATATTCAGTTTGAAATAAAGAGGGCATACTCTTTATTTCAAACAGAATATTTTTTTCAGTTTGGCGTATTCAATAGCTTTGTGTACGACAAATGTTGTGGTTTTGCTGTCTTCAAGTAGTAAAAATACATAATAAGGAGAAGGAGATTTAGTTCGTTTGTTAGAAGTAAGAGAAGTATCCGGCTAAATTTCATTCTAATATTTTTGAAAATCTTGAAGTTAAAGATATTGGTCTATATGAATATATTTGAATTTAATCTTTGCAGGGATTTGGTATCGAAAGAATTATTACATGCTCTTTTAAGGTTAAGGTACTATTGAATTCTTAAATAAGTAATAAAAGCAGTTTATAACAACAATACGCTGGCTATTATTTAGATTTTTGAGATAAATGGCAATAAACTAGTCTGCACCTGGAGTTTTTGTTTGTTGAACAGCCCTATTTAATTCAGAAATGTGGAACGATTTTTTATGTATAACTTATCTTTTACTGAGAAAATCCAATGGTAGCGACACTTGGGAAGAATTATTGGATGGAATAAAGTCAGTGAAAATATTAGTCTGAACTTGATGTTGTCTTATATACATATTATTTACTTAAAGAATATGTAAAATTGATTCTGAAAATTTTTGAATAAAGATTGTTTTTAAGGATGTTGTAAAAAGTTTTTGGATTTGGCGCTTTGTTACTTATTGTTTCCTAGTATATTCTCTATACTTTCTTTTTTATGTGAAATCTAAATTTATATGAATATTGCTGATGTAAATATACCATAGTTGAAAAAAATATCATGAACACAGCCTTTATTCTAATACTTTTTGAGAAATTATTGCAGGTGCTGTTCCATCATGGTGGAAATAATCTGCTTGATATTTCAGTTTTTCGAATATTATTTTTTAACTTCTGTAGAAACCATATCAGTGATATTTATCTTGTCATCTTCTAGTTTACTCTAAGCAATATAAGCACTTCATCTTACTTATTTACTCTTTTTACTATTCGCTTATTTTGTTTAACTATTGAGAATTCTGTAATGATAGAAAAGTGATCACTTTCAAATGAACTGTCCAAGACGTAGCTATAAGTGTATTCTGAAACAGTTCATGAATATATTGCGGATTCTATTAAGGAAGTTATATGTATTGTATTTCGATACGTGGGAATAATGGTATTGTGGATAGTAAAATTTGAATCTTTTAGCCAATCAACCAAATCATAGTAATATTTCGAAGATTGAGTCGATCGGGTGATGGAGATGGAAATCATCAAAAATGAAGATCGGTTTTGTCAGCGATTCCAAATATTTTTTTACTGATGCGATATTAAGATCCCTTGCGTAATAGATATTAATTATAATAAAATGCGATGTTGCTGATAACAATTTTAACTACAAATATTTATAATTCTTGCGTTTCCACTATATATTTAGAAATTTAGTGTGCAGATAAATTCCTCTGCACTGCTATGAACAGTTCTCTTTTTGGTCTGTCTCTTCTATCTAATCTAAAATTTGTTTTGTTGGGAATATTTATGTTACCTTTGCTAGTCAAGAATGTTTCCTGATATCTGTTTGTGTAAATGAGGAGGGATATTTAACGAAATGGAGTTGTTGATCATAGCTCTATATTTCCACGACAAAAAAGTTCATAGACGTTTTAATCTTATAAGTTTTATCATTTCCTTGGAAAAACAGCATAAAGGAATACAGATTTCTTTATCCTATGTTGGAGATCAATATCCACCAAACCAAAATATAAGGAGGGCAGTTATTTCAATACACATTTATTTAAGGACTCCACGTGCCAATCACATATAATCGAATATTTATACAATTTACAAAACTATACAAGCTTCCAAACAATCCATATTTTAATTCAACCCGCTTATGCGGTCAGGAGCAATTATATCCAATACAAGAAAAAAACCCGCCTTAAGTGGTCAAGATCCAATAGCATTCTTCGAAATATTACCCGTGAACCCATGCGCTCTCACTCACACGAGACAAGGCGCCTCCTGGCCTCGTCTCGTGTGAGTGAGTAATTTATTTCCAACACCCTACGAACATATTAAAAATTTAAGATACATATAAGCAAACAAAACCTGTTTTAGTTTTTATCCTTTTTTGTGTTACTTCATGAATCGTTAGAAATGAACATGCCGGATAATAGTTTATTAGCGTTTTTCATTATTTGTAGAGCTTGTGTTCTTATGATTAGGGATATAGTACATGTCCTTAAGTTCGAGGTGTTATACAAACTGGTAAACTGTTTTAGGGAATTTTTAAAACCATCCAACAGTAATCATGTCTGCTTTTCTAATACGGTTTGAAAGGAGAATGCTATTTTTTTTTTCAAAGTTTTGATCTAAAAGTTCCTGCATATTATTACCTTGCGAATTAGTTCTCAATATTGTGGGATACCTTTCAATATTATTATAACGAAATCTTCTCTCTTCCGGAAATGTTAAGTGTTGTCTACTCTTTAGTTCCAATAATGCATCTCTTTAGCGAATATAAGACATTGTGGAGAGTTAGTAAATAGTTTCCTTAAAATCCGATGTTACACTTATCACCCGTGCACTTTCCTTAATGAAATATGTCGCAATTTACACAAGTTTCAGGCTATTTGCAAAATCAAGATAGATGTAGAAAGCTGAAACATTTGTAACATTGTTTGTGATTATCTACGAGATTAACTTAGTGGTTTGTGAGGTAAAGCTTAAAATTTTCTGGAAGTGTCATTCCCAGGATAGATATTAACACCAGAGAAAATTTGGGGCATGTTCTATTTCTTGCCAAATGAAGAACTAAACAATATATACGCTGTTTCTCACTTATATTTCTTAATTTAAACTTTCCAGAGACACGATAATATTATGCAGGTAGATCAGAAATCACGAAGTACTTTCCTTCTATATGATACTAGCCCTAATTAAACATTCATTAAACGTTTTTAAAGATAATATCTGTATTGCTTAATCATAGCCTGTGACAGAAAATCTTTTATCTCCGATTCTAGTAAAGGAAATATATGGGATTTATGTTTCAGAATTTTGCTTTTTACTTCACTGTATAATTGTTGTGAATTATTTTCAGAATATATGTTTTTATTGGTTAACCTTCTGAAATTTATTTATTAAGCTTATTTTTCCTTGTCCAGCTCGTATCACAAGTTTCTTTTCTTTTTTTAATGCTTTAAAATACTTTGTATTTTCTACTTTCATCACATCATTCATTGTTAACGATAATTGGTTATCCATGTCCTAAAATTCGAATGATTTAGTTTGAGTTTGTTCATAAAATAAAATTAAAATAACATAAAATGCTTATCGTATTACTGGAAATATATATATAAAGGATGATATCTCACTCTATGAAAGTACTGAATTTAAAAAAAAAAACTCAAACTTCAGATCTTAGCGAGGAAAAGACCCTTCAGATAGACAAAACTTGAACCATTGAGCTCTGAGGCATTACCCCTTTCATCTTCACATTCGAACTTTTCCTATCTAATAGAAAAAAGAACAACTAATTCGCAAATGCACAAAGTAATTAACGTTGAAAATCAGATACCAACCTTCCTTTGTCCAGTATTTTTGTCTATTACAGATCGTTCTTCGATGCTTATATCAACAATCTTCCCGCTCTTTTTTGTCAAGTGGTGAAACAATCATTCCGGTATCTGGCTACGAAAACAAAACACTTCCTCGGCTGTAATGAGAGTTGTCAAAATGATGGATCACCCAAAAGAACACTTTCAACCATAGATGCCAACATCTATCAATGTATAAAAAAATTCATCATTATATGTGTAACTGTGAGTTTTGCTTAATTTCGATAATTAGAATGTATGTTGTACCCTTTGTTTCATTTGGATCAGATATGTAATGAATAAGTAGTGTTTTTGGATGCATTAAATTATATTTCTGTTTAATATAATAAATGAATAATATCAATTTAATTATGGACTGCATTTTTAAATTTGCTTGATTTTATCTCTTTATTACTATTTTAAATTAATTTTATTATTTATTAAGAAATTACAATAAATTACTTGCCACTTGTAACAGAATTGACACTTTCTTCGTCAAACACATAAATAATCATTAAGGAATCTAGTAATGGAAACAGAAACAATTTTTCGTTTTAAAATTTTCTTCCAAATGATGAGAGAAATGTCGAAAAGTATCTAATTAGAGCTAATTAACATGCAATAAATAAATTAATTCACTATTACAAGTATAACTTGGAACATGTAAAATATTTAAGTTTGTGTTTTATTAAGAAAATTATAATACGAAAATTATTTCTTATGTATATTTGGTTCAAATTAAAATTAATAGTATTTCCAATAATATATGTTTTTTTTCAGTGTACTTGAAGGAAAAAAAAATATCGGTTCGTTTTTCTTTTCTGACATACTTTTCAATGCAGAATATGTGAAGATTACTTTAGCTTAGTGATACATCTGCATAAAATGAAATAAATATACAGTAAAAATATATAAATAATGATGTAATTTCAGAAAGAAAATAATATTTAATAAATATCTTACATAAGTTATAATAAGAAAACGCCTATTTAGCAGGTTTTTCTTTTAGAAGAAAATTCTTAATTTTAGGAACTGTGTTAACCTTTTAAAAATGCAATTAATTCATTGATTTCGTCCACTTTAGTATACGCTGGAGACGTATGTATTTGGTATTATATTTATTTTTAACTGACAGTAGACACGAAAAAGAAAAAAAAATGCATACGAATTAAAGTTTCTTAACTATAAATTTATATTAGGTTTTTTTTCCGTTTTAACATATTTTTCTTAAAAAAAATATTTAACTTGATGAAATGCTACTTAAACTTCTTGTTTTTAAGGAATAAACATTTATCTTCATTCATTTTACAGCAATCCACAGTAAGGAGAAAAAATTAAAAAAAGAGAGTGAAAACGGAAGAAAAATGTACGATCAACTTGATCTCTTCTGTAATTTTCGACTTTTTGTTTGTTTTCCTTTCTACTGTTATTTCCTTCTAAAAAAGTAATTTTGTTATTTTATTTCTTAAAAGTACGAAAGACGTTTTATGAAATGAAATTGAGTAAGTAATGTGAAAGTGTCTTTTAATAATAAGACAAGTTAAAAACATAAAAAAGTTGGAAGTTTCCAAACTTTAATAAGCAAGCATTTTAATCTCCAAAGACATGTAGTTCCATGGTAATTACATCTCTTTTTTGACGCATTTTAGCTCAAAATTGAATTCGAAAAAGTTATTTTTCAACGAAATGATAAAATGTCAGTAAACTGTATAAATATCTTATTAGCTTGCTCGTTCTTTCATTTCTTTGTCATGAAAACAAGTGATTCTTTATTAAAACTTTTTAAAAATAAATTAAAAAGTTTTTTCTTAAAATTACATGGGGCATTCAAAGTTTTATCATGAACAGAACCACCATCTTACTTTCCTTTATTTTTATAACCTCTAAATTTATTTTTCTATCTTTCACGCATTTCTTTAGCAATAGTAGAGTCATACTGAAACTGAAATACTTAATTCAAATATAATTTTTATTTATTTTTTCCCTAAGTAGCTTTCTATAGTAAGATAAAATATTAAACTTTAATTAGGAATCCGAGATTTATTGGAGCAATTGAATCACATATTAAAATTGATTGAGCATCAATAATAGTAATAAATGGAGAATATACAGTAATTATAAGACAAACTGTTCCATCAGTGAATCAAACTTTAATATATTATATTTTACTCTTTGCTCGAATTTGCACTGAATAAACCTTTCAGACAACATTTAAATAAATATTCTCTGAAGTCTTGTGAATATATAAATGTGGTGAAAGTCTTAAACTCACGATTATTTTTTTCTTTTTTAATACTATTGATAATATTGGAAGAGTTTGAAAAGGCAAAAATCCAAATTGATTTGTTGTTGTTTTTGTGTCCATGGACATCATAAAAATATCAAGCTCTATGGAGCAATATCAATATCAAATGTCCCTAAAAGTATCCAAGACAGCGGCTGCCAGCTCTGATGCTTCAGGTCTGTATAAGGTATCCTGTAGGGGGTGAAAGAGTAGAATAAGCCGAGTTTAAGTAATTTTGGCGCAACAGATGGGCATTCCAAGATATGCCTTGGCTTAAGCTGGACTTCAGGATAGGATATATAGCACTGTCCATGGGAAAAGGTGTTTCTGATAAGAAAACTAACTGATATTATAAAACTATTCAGAATTATTACATTTAAAAGTAAAAACCTTCCCTTCAAAGAAACTGGTATAATAAAAAAGTTCATTAAGGAATGGATACAAATTTGCGGTTTAGCACAATTTCCAATGCTCCTGGAGTCAGGTTAAATGATTTTAATTCCTTAAATAATCTTTTTTATAATAATTGAAAATAGAAATTAATGGAGAGCTGACTAACTTCAATTCAATTCCTGCATATATCTTTCAGACAGTGATTCCCTATCCGGTCATATGATGACTGAATTTGAAATGTTAGTACCCATCTTTGTATTTTTAAATCCTTATTTCCAATGCTTCGTATAAAACTTCGTATCCTTTCTTTTTTAGACTTTTGTGTCTTCATTGCAACTAAAGAAACGTGATTTTCACGACACCTCATGGTTGTCCATTAAAATCGATTACATGCGAAAAAATGATGAAAGGTGCCAGACGTACATTTCAACGTAATCTCAATACAATTTGAGAGAAAGTCTTTAAATCTAAATATTTCATCTACAGAAAATATTACAATAAAATACTATTAGATGCAAAGCGCACCTCTTGGAAAAAGTTTCTTTTCTACGATTGATGCTGAAAAGGCTTGAATAATATCTAATCATTCAGGGTTAAAAGAATTTTTTTTAAAAAAAAAAAGTGGAGATCAGGGTATTCAGCTCTCAAATGGAAACTTCATTGAATCATTGGAATAAGAAATTAATTATATTCTTCAAAATATGTATGAAAAATATGTCCATTTCTACGAACATTTTCGTCAGGTATCTGAAACTGAACATTTTAATTGCACATTTATATACCATTAGATACTTTAGTTTATTACCTATCTTTAGAATATTTTGAAGATAATAGTTTTTAATAGAATCTCCCAATTTTTGCATAGAGAAAAAACTTTCTTAGCAGTGATCAATACGGATTTACAGCTCAAAAGAAGACACCCTATTGAGACTGAATGAAATTGTTCAAAAGAGAGAAAAGAAAAAATAAACATACTATTTTGGGTTTTGTTTTCTTGATACTAAAGATACTTCCGATCATGCGTTGTGGTCTTGTATTCTTAATTTTTTAAATACACATGTCTTTCCACCAGCTTCTTCCCTCTGAGTTTAGAATTTTTGAGAATCAGGACAGTAAAATTGAAGTTATGCTACTTCTCCTCAATTCTTCATTTTGAAAAGGGATATTCCCAAGATTCAATGTCTTGGAATTCTTCTTGTTGAATGTTATTCTTCATGATCTTCTTTCAAAGCACCAAAGTTTTTTCTGTTGTGGTATTATTGCCTTAACTGAGGTGTTTCTTCTCTCTTTCTTGGGCAAGAACTTTTTATCTAATTTTCTTAAAGTTCGAAATCCTATCACACTTAGTTTCTGACTGGTACAAGCAATTCAAGCTGGAATTTAATTTTGCGAAATCCAATGTTATTAGGAAATGGTACATACCACATTATATCTCTCATTTATTATTGTATTGTATCACTTTAACTTCATAAAAAGAAACTAAATATATGGGACCACTTGGTAATAAATATACCTGGAGGAAACACATTGTCTGAATTTGAAATAAATGTGATAAACTACTACAAGGATTAATTGGCATTATCAGTAACGTTAACAGTATTAATTCCAATGTTCATGCCTTCATATATAAGTAAGATATAGTGCCTTTCACTAATTATGGCCTTAGAATTTAGAATCCTACTATTTATAAGGAGACCAATTTTAATCTCCTTCAGCGCATCAAGAGACAAATTTCATTGCATATCATCGTGGTTATTGTGCAATTAGTTATGCAACAGATTTTACCGTTTCTGTATTTCATCCCATTGGTATATTTATCCTCCGAAATATTAATTTCAATCATAATCCCTGTAAGACAGCTGTATCAAACAAAGATTACTCAACTCCAATTTCCTATCTCTCTCATCCATCAGAATAGAGTACTATGCACTCAATTAGATACCACGGTAAGATAGAAAAAAGATTTTCTTATTATTTGCTTTATAAATGGCAGCAACATTAATAATGTTTGTTTTGAATTTGTAATTTTTTATAATGGTATTGAAATTGAACATCATGATTTCAGAATTCGTGATGAATATACTTTTTTCATTGTGGTACTTTTAAGTACTAACCGTTCTACAATTAAATGGATCATACCACGTAATGGTGTTTCTAAGTATTTGGTTTGTCTAGACTACTTTTCTTCCTTAGAAACACTAAAAATATTACATCATACAATAATATCATTTTAGAAATTCAAATAGAAGAAAGGAAAAGAAAACTTAAAGATCTTAAGGGCAGGGATATCTTTGTGTCCTTCACTTTTGCTTGCGCCGTACAGGAATTCTTGGAAAGAAAAGAACTTATTTCTTCACTAAGACTGCAATAATTTTTCCGTTAATATTTATCCTCAAATCCTTTAATAAGAGAAAATCTAAAGAATCTGTTGTTTCAATTTCATACAATTTATATATATATTTTTGATAGGCTCCTTTTGCACTGGCAAAGAAGCTTTATGAGACCATTGCAGATATATTTTCATTTTTCTTTTGCATACACGTTTTGAAATCACCTATTTCCTTATGGCCATGGTAATTTTAAAGGAGGTCTCAACAGACTTCACCTGTTTTCTTCTAAATTTTTCTGTAGAGTGTTTGCGGTGAGTAAAGTGTTGAACATATGATTATTTTCTACTCAAAGTTAAAAAAAATTGCTTGTTAATTAAACTGCATGCTTTCAAAATCAACTGGCAATAATATTGTTTTTTCGACTTATTTCTGGTTTGTAGCATATTTGATTTTTTAAATTCATTGCTTTGATCTTATGATTGCATCGTTTGATCTTTGTACCTTTATTATTTTTTTTTCATTCATTTTCATCACATAATTCTTTTTGTAATTTTTGCTTAACAAACAGTATTTTCTTTTGTTTGTTTAATGTTTTTAATTATATCTGAAAGTCCCATGTGATACATGTGGTTCACAAAAATTACAATATATTATTTTAGTGAAGAAAAAATAACTGTGTATAACTGTTAACTTCAAAATAAATTTGATAGAATGAACTGTTTTTATATTAAAAGCTGTAATATAATTTGGTAGAATTGTTACAAAATATTAATTATTTTACTATCGGAATGCATGATAAGGACTGTTTTGATTTTTTTATGTGTTTAAAATCTACAAAACTACTGCTTTTATACAATATAGTAATACAAAAATTGCACATGTGATTACATTTTAAAAGGAAATGTAAATATTTCAAGTTAAAATATTTCGTAAAAGTTCTGTTAAAGATTTTTTTTTTTAAAAAATAAGTTGAATGGGATTTAAGATGAATTTCTTTTGGTTAAAATTTGAGGTTACTTTGTTGCGTTACTTGAATTGCGAACGTCACATTGTAAGAAATTGTAACTGATGTAAATTAGCATTCAAATAAAGGAATAGCAGGGATTAGGAAATGATCAGGGAGAGATATTGGAGGTATTAAAGAGATTGGGAATAAGAAGAGATAGAAGAAGTGTGTGTGTAGCGAAATTTTTGAGAATTCCATATTGGTGCGTGTGATCTTCTAACAATGTATACTTAATTCAGATAATTATAACCAGAAATCTTTTGAACTACGAACTAGTTTCTACAACTCATTTGTTGTAATTACGATAAGAAAAATTCTCTGTTTAATTCTTTGGTTGCGATTAGGTGAACGCTACAAATAAGTAATACATTTTAATTTTGATCTTTATCAGATGAAATAAAATTAATCAAAGATTTTCTTAAATAATTATTTGTGGTATTTCGTTGCTTTTAATGTTAATGATGAGACCCATAAGCTCCTAATTATTTTATTTATATATGTTTAATTTACGTGTTATCTCTCGTGAAATTAATTAAATTCGTGCAATGAGTACATTTTGAAGTACACAATAATACTGGTATATAAATATTAACCATCAAATTCTTTTTATTCAATAGCAATTGTGTATCCAAAATAATTGGGCTATAGTTTTAGTGAATCACAAAATATCGTAGCTGACCATTTTTCAAACTTTTATTCTAAAAGCTTTTGCGTATATGTTTCATGTATGCTTTCCCCAATACTGAACTTCATTTTCAAAAATATAACATAATAAATTTCTCCAAAATGTTTTTTTAGACTGAAATGAAACATATAAAAAATTAATTATTTTTTTTACTTATCAATCTTTGTTTTACTTTAAATTTTATGAGATTAAATTCTATGACAATCAAAAAATGAATCAAAATGAATAAAACTATTTAGAATTTTAAACAGTTGTGAAGTAAACATTTTAGCCTCAAAAGTTTCTAACGACTTCATGTAATTTGACTTACTTCTTGGAATGTTTTGAGTTCAAACTATTTTGAAATTGATTTGCCATCACCAGCCTGCAAAAGAGCTGTGGAATAGATCACGTAATACTATAAATTAAATAAAAAAAGCTCTATATAATGCAATCTAAAGAAAAGAGTTCCTTTTGTGGAAAAGAACTCTTCTTCATAACGCATTACATGGATCGATTTCGATCTTCATGCAATAGGATTATCTTCAACTTAATTTTTTAAACAGTATGATTAAAATTACGATTTATTAAAATAATAGTTCACTTTATTATCATCATTGGTATTAACATAATACAGTTAAGAAAAGCTATTAGTTCAGCAGAAATGAATAAAATTTATACAAAAATACTCGTATGTTTAACAGTTCTTTAAGAACACTGACTTGTACAAAACTTTTCTTTGTCTTATTCAAATTAAAATTTACTTTTCTCTCATTATTTAATTAATAAAAGTTTCATAATATTACAAAACTTCAAACAAGAGTCACATTTTTTTTTATCATTCCTGTATTTAAGAGTTCAATTTGCTCAACAGTTTCACTTACGGTAATTCATTTTTTATCATTATTGCATTACATTCGTGTTTACAAAGTGCTAAATGCATTACATTCATGTTTACCATTCGTAAATATAAAATATATTGGAATCCCAAATGAGGAAAACTAAGATTACAAAGGGAATCACGTCAATTCACAGACCAATTGAATAGATATTATCTTCTGTGTGAGACTTGAATCGGTGTATTTTATCATGTTTCTAAGGAGGGTCATTGTTTTTATTACATTTTAAGCTGATTTGCTACCATACCATTTTAATATACAATTACTTTTAGGCAGAGTTTTCAGCTTGCTTAAATTTGTGAATGAATTTGATTTGAGGTTTCCTGTTGTAAAATATTTCAGTATTTCAGCAATGGAGGTGAGAATTCATTTCTGAAGTAATCATAATTTTACTAGACACTTTTCGCAGTTAAATTAAAATAATAAGTAAATAAAAATGTCTTAAAAGTAATTTTATATCCTTCTTTAAAACACTTTTCTTATGTTTTCTCAATCCCAACGCATAAGAATACTCAGAATCTCAACATATATCAGTAAACTTCAGACATCTTAGAAATCTCTTTCATAATATGAAATTTCAACAAAGAAATCGAAAATGAAAAAAGAAATGTTTTTTACAGACTTATATATATTTTAATCACTTGAATAAAACAAAATCTGTTATCATTTAATATATTTAATAAATATATTAAATTTAGCATAATTATTTTTTATATTAACCTTGCCAAAATCAATAATTCGATATTAATTTTATATCGCAGTTAGAAGAAATATTAATTTTTTTTACATAATAAAGAATCCAAAAAAACAAAATTATTTTCATAAATTTACTTTTCGTTTATTTTACAACGCTGAAAAATGATTTATCGCGTTTTGTTCCTTTGGAAATTTCCAAAAGTGAGAACAATTTCTCAGATAAAGTAATATCATCTTTAAATTACTATCGTTTCTACATATAAGTATTCAAATTCAAAGAGGTAAAAAACATTTAATATGAAAACACTTGAGAAGAGGAAATTGAAAACACGTTGAGAGAAAAGCTTCTCCTATCTGCAACCTACAAAGGGAAACATGTCTTATTTTGTATTTTAGAATATTCATCTAAGGAAGAGAAACTTAACGTTATTCTCTTGATTTTCGAAAAAGAAGAAAGCTATATGTTTTTGCGAGAAATGTGGAGTACCATACGGAGAAAATACAATGGAATAGAAAAAAAATCAAAAGCTTAAAAAAGAAAAGCAAAAAAGGAGTCTTTGAAGGAATATCAGAGAAAAAGTGCTTGTGGTGGCAAAAACATTAAAAGAAAAAAAAAAGAGAAAAAAAAGCATTTCACAGAAATGAAATGGAATGTTTTTGTTTTGCTACTCAAGTGTTGAAATGAAAATAAAAATACTGTACTTTAAAAAAAAAATTCTAAGCTTTCGAAAACTTTTTTTAGAAAGGATATATCTAAGGAAGTGGCAAACAATAAAAATTACTGTAACTCAATTACTAGTTTTCTAAACATCCATTTGATGGCCTGTGTTGAATGCTTGTTTATTCCCTCAATGAATATAAAATTTCTTAGTAAAGTGCACATAATATATCCTAAACCATTTTAAAAATTGACGAATGTGTTACAAAAAAGATATATGCATTATAACAAAATAAAAAGATATATAAAGATATATATATATATCAAGAATATATATAAAGATATATATAAAAAAGTATATACATTATAACAAAATAGTACTTTAAAAAAGAATCATAAAAACGGAAAATATGTATATCCTTATGTAAACTTTGGATGATTATCATTCTAAAATACCATTTATGTAGCAGTGTGGGTGTATTACAAATTTCATTAATGATATCTATGTTAATTAGTCTCACTAAGGTATACAAGATATTTCTACAATTATTACATTTATATCTATTTGAGTTAAAATGTGAAAAACTGTGAAATAAAAAAAATTAAATCATTAAAATTATCTCAGTATCAAAATAATGTGTCTTATTTGCCTTGTTATAACATCTTGTTATAAAACATAATAAATATTATTGTAACCCGTAACTGGAGATATGAATTTCCTTACGCAGTCAGATATAGAGTCAAAACACAGAGACATATAGTTATTTTGCTTTTTTGTCTTTTGTAAACAGCATCGGAATTTATTTTGGAACCGCAATATAATCTGAAAAATGAGTAATTCTCAAAAATATTAAAAATGTTAAATGTTGTGAAGATATTATAAGAAAAAACTAAGCAACATTTTAATGAATGCTTACTTCATTTAGATATTATGGGATGGCATTAATGTTAATAACTGTGTTAGAATTCAGCAAACAAAACTGAAGAATACAATATTTTATAATGTTGCCTTAAGAATAGTTCTTAGTTATTTTTGATTTTTATATCATTCAAATTTTCCTGGGGCAGATGGTTACGGAACATTTTTCACATACTCAGTGTTTACAAGAATGGCATAGAGTAGATATTTTCCTTTTCAACTATTTTGGGCAAATGCTACAATATTTTCTGGTAGATAATTTTCCACTACTATCTGCATGTGCTTTTTTCTCTCCTTCACCAAGTATATTTGTAATTGAAAATCTCACTTCCTCCCACCCTGTTGAACACGTGTATTTGTTAACCACCTTTCTAACTCTTCACTGGCGAGATGCTTTGCAAGGTTCTTCAGAAAATCTAGCCTATATTATCGCGTGGCCTGGTAAATAATAATTGCGTTAACTGAACTTATATCCACATGGTGAAAGAATATAGCAATTGGACACCTTCTGGAACTCCAGCCAGTGCAATGTATGAAACAATTTTCATCCAAGGCCTTCACTGTATTGATATTAATGTGACTGGAATTTCTCTTAATCGTTTTTCTCTCATTGTTGGGTCATCAAACCTCAAGCATTCGTGCAGAACTGCTAAGCATTTCACACTCGTTATACGCCGGAAAATGTCTGGACCCATATCATCTGTTTCAAAGAGTGAACTGATATCGTCATGGTTTGATTAAAATGCAGTAGTGTGAAACATTAGAGCCATAAGGCCGCGTTACTCCACTATATCCAAATCATGTAAATCTGACTTATCTTGATCTTAATATTTTTTGCATAATGCAGCAAATATAAGATTTACATATTTCACAATCATAAGCAACATTTTGGTCCAGAAATTGTAGGTCCAATCCTTATTTTTAGTCAGACATCCGTCGAAAATTTGGACGAATTATGGACAGCTTCAAAACAATATTGTGGTTTTGTGTCTTATAATGTGAACTCACTAACAGCTTCTTGAACCACTTGAATCTATTTTTTTTTTTTTTTCGTTTTCCATTGTAATAATTTCCCATGTCAAAAATATCGTCTTCCTCTTCTGAATCTACGTTCGAATTTTCTTCACATTCTTGTTCGCTTTCTTCATGATTGCGTATAATCCATTCTGCATCGCTAACATCAGCATCATCTTTCGACACTTCGTATTCTTCAAACCATTGCATTGCAGTTTTGCCAAAATCTGGATCACATGGTCGAATTCTTTTCCTGGGAGGTCCTGGTGGAGTATTACCTATTTATTTTTATATAGATACAACAATATATTATTCTAGACAAAGGAAGCGAATTGCAACATGAAATACGTAGAAATTAACTGGAGCGTTACATACATTTTCAATTAGTTTCAGAGACGTTGAGTAAATGTGACTCTATAAATAGCAAAATAAATTTTGAAAAAGTATATCTCAATTATACGCACGTGATCAAATTTGATCTTCTGTCGATATACTGATAAAATATCTACTTAAAAGTACTGAGGAGATGATTGTATTCAAGGACAAAAGCCGCTTGATAATCAAAGTCAATTAACAACGCGGAGTCATTTTGCCTCCAGTATTTAGTTACCGGTTAAGACTTTATAGTGTTTCTGAATTTTCAATACTTTCTACCAATTATTTACCAATTCAAATAGAATAACATACGCCTTTAATACTTAAGAACTTTTTCCCCTTATGTGATGCGTTTTTTGAAAAGGTTATTTCTGATATATTTATAGCGTATTCAAAACGTTTCGAGACTGATAGCACATACACAATATTACCAGAAAGATCTATTTTCGTTTAAAACAAGGCTTTTACATCGTCTTTTAATAATTGAATACAACATTTTAGACAAGTGTTGGATCCGTAAACGTATTTTAGAAAGCCTCTTTCCCAACACTATTGAGTTTCAATGTCTTCGTCGATTTATTAATTTCTCTATACTCGTACTACTGCATGTTTATCTTTAGTTTTAACTTCGGAAATCAAAACAGTCTAAGAAACTGATCTACTGAGTACAGAGATGGTTGCAGAACTTAATGTATCTTCTGTGCCAAAATATGTTGTTCCATGATGGAGTAAAACGGTGTTTAAGAATTGTTATGCAAGAAGTTCCAATTCCCATAGTCCAGTAAATAGGATCTCAAACGAAAAATTCATTTCAAATACAGATCCAAGACATAATTGTAGAATAGCTCAGTCACAATGGAGCATTAAATTCTGCTGCACATTAGCTCAATATTTTCATCATTTCGATTCTAACATAGATGATCTAATCTCTCATGGCCATCGGTCGAGTCTCTTTCAGCTTAAATAATCGAAACACACATAATGTGGAATACATTTGCGTAATTTGAGTAATTTTACACGCGGATGTACTGTAACTTTTTGAACAAACACACATACATACACTCATATATATATATATATATAACACATCAATCAATAACTCCCGAGGCTAACCCAGAGATGGCGCTCGTAGTAAACCAGTAACCAGGTCTTTCTAGAGTACTAACCTTTGCTTGAAACGTGTCAAAATTTTAAGTCGATCGGACCAGAAACAGCTGAGATATCGAGGTTGGAGTAAAGTTGTTTTGTGGTTTGTTTAAAAAATGGGAAAAAAAACGAGTTTCGTGTTCTGATAAAACATTGTTTTTTAATGGGTAAAAACACCGTGCAAGCGAAACAATGGATTGAAAAATGTTACCCGGACTCTTGTCCATCAAAAGCAACGATTTGTCGGTGGTTTGCCGAGTTTAAACGGGGTCGTACCGACACAAATGACGCGGAACGCTCGGGTAGACCTGTGGAAGCCGTTACACAGGAAAATGTGAGTGAAGTGACAAATATTATAATTAAAGATCGTAAAGTGAAGCTCCGTGAGTTTGCTGAGATGACACAGATATCATATGGAAGTGTATTTACTATCCTTTATAAAAATTTGAGCATGAAAAAGGTTTTTTCCAAGTGGGTGCCGCGATTGCTTTCGATGGAACAAAAACAGCAACGAGTCGATGATTCAGAAAGCTGTTTATTGCTATTTACTCGCAACAAAAAAGATTTCTTGCGAAAAAAAAAAAAGATTTGGAAAAGCGTTGGAACGATTGTATCACCCTAAAAGGTGATTAACAAAAGGTGTTATGTTGATGAATAAAAAAAAAAATTGCAAAAAAAATGTTGTTTTCAATGTTAGTCTCGGGAGTTATTGATTGATGTTTTATATATATATATATATATATATATATATATATATATACGTATATATATATATATAACCATGTTTATAAAATGATAAAGATATATCAAAGACACAGTAATTATGAAATCATATAAATGAATTGGAATTTAATGTTGTTTCAACCATGTAATGAAAACCAACATTTGAAATGGAAACATGTAGCACAGAATATCTAACACAGAATCATTATGCACTCAGTATAACATTTTAAATACATTTTTTACAAATTTATTATTTATTAACTAACTTTCATAATTATTTAATACTGATAAATTCCACATCTTTTCTTTTCAATCCATGTTTTGTTGTTCCTAATAAAGTAATTAATATTGATGAGAAACTTGTATTTCCTATCTTAAAAAGCTTAATTTCGACATCAGTGATCATTCTTAGAATAAAATAACACCAAATAACAAACCTATGATGTTAACGTCAACCTCATGTTATGTTCTTTTAAAGTGAACATGAAAAATACATCATTTAAGAAAATAAATAGAGTATGGTGGTGTCCAAAATTGAAAACAAAAACCTTTAATAATGACTGGAATATATGTAATTTAATTAACAACTCAAAATGAAAGGAAAAGGAGTCTCTATTGTGATGAGAAAACTGGAAAAAAAATTTATGTAATTACGGAAGAGAGAAATTTTCAGTGAATGCTCTTTATCTCGATTAACGTTAATGTTATTAGTAAAATCCTTAATTTTTAGCTATTTAAGATTTTTTTTTTGAAATTTAAGAGGAAAAGAATGCAAATTTCAATTTGCAGAAATTTCAATTTTTTAAAATTGAAAATTTACCTCTTTTTTGAGCAATTTGCATAAATTTGGTCAATCATATATAAAAATACTTTTTATTTTTATCTTCATCAGTTTTCTTAATATTTGAATGATATTTAATTTAGTACATTATTGTCTGTTTTTCTGAGTTTTATTTAGATGCTTAAAAGTTAATATTTCAGGACAGATTTTGAAGATCTGGATATTATTATTAAATATTTTCATAAGTATAAAAAACTTATACCTGTATATATTGCTGACCGTATATATTCGTATAATAAATCTGGTTACTGGACGAGAAATAGCAGAATATGCGAGTGATTGTTTTTCTTTATCAATTAAATTAATGTTTTGCATTTCTTATCTATTATATTAGATTAAGGATTTGAAATAAATTGAAAGTCATTCAAATAATATTTTTAAATTTATTTGTATATGAAAATTTTCCTAATTATATAAAATAGTAGTTTTTTTTTTCTCTTGAATCGTAGATAATTTAGATGTTAAAACTGTTTTTAAGAAGAAATTATCTGAGTAATTAAGATATTTGTGGCATTATACATTAATAATTTGCACTTAAAACATATCATATAGAATTTTTTTAATCATTATAATACACTGACGGACAATGAAATTAGTGTATACAAAAAGGGAAGAAAGCCAAATTGCGAAACTTGCACCTTATATGTAGTTGTGGTTTTTCTGTTTGTCCACTAATCTTTTCTACACGTTTCATAGAACTGAATTTGTGATCTTAGATGCGTAATGTGTACTACCTTTATCATAGAATCGTAAGTATCATAGAATCATCGACAGTTGGGCCAAGACAGAGCGATATAAGACACCACATATTGGTGACCTGTGGTGTTTAGACATGAATTCCGCTTCATTTTAGGACAGCAGATCACCCCGTATGGATATCAAAAGCATCCAAGTGAATGGTACTATCCCACTCTCACTATTATGCTACACAATTCCCTCACTGTAGGTATAATACACCTGCAGTACACTATGTGGGGAGCGGGAGGTTACCAGCTCGAAATTTGTAGGCGTAATAGACTGCAGATAACTATGTGTGGGAAAAGATATGTATATTCTAATTATACAGGTATGATAACCTGGGACCAAAACTTATGATAGCTTCTTTACACTGATGGGAATACATGAGACTAATGACATAGCTTTGTGTGGATAATCCCGATGTATTTCTTTTGCAGACTGATATTCTAAATACAGTTTACCTGTAAAATTTTACATATCCATACACGGCCTAAGTACTCAGGGTTTTCTATGTCAGGTTCAGGCACTTCCTTGACCTGCCCGCTTTGTGTACATGTGCCCTTATTGAGCCTAGCTGAGATCAGCTGAATTATCAAGTACCTCTGTTGCATTCTATGCATGATTTTAAAGTGTATATTCACTATTTGTGAGCCTAAAGCCCTAATACACATTAGACGTTATTCATTTCAACACTGGAGCATATTTCGATATGTATCCAAATCAGAGATGGTCTGGCAAGATATTACAGATGCCTGGAAACGTGGCCATGCACTGATAGGTCTATTTCATGTTTGGATCAAGAGTATACTTGATTTTCGTCATTCTCTAATGTAAATTTCATTTTAGTCCAATAACTCTTTCTTGAAACGCTATCTTTGTTTTCCTTGTGTGTATATCATTGAAAAATGTTGAACAAGTGCGAGGATATGATTGTGATCACGAACATGAGTAGATTCAAACATATTAACTGCCGTGCTCAAATCCCTCCCGTTGGCATGATGTGGAAGTTAGGAGGGAGGGGTGTCAATTCAGATATTATCCTCGCGTCACTCGACAGAGGTTCAAAATTACAAGGTTCGTCTCCAATAACCCTCGTGTTGCTTCTAGTGCGACGTTAATAAAACCAACTAAACCAATCAAACATATTACCATTTCAAATAAGATATTTTCTGTAAGATTTCATCGTTTTGAATTTTATTCAAACAACGTACAGTAACTTTTATATTCCACTGATTAAGAATAGTTCTTTCTTCTTCGTATCAAATTATTGTTTTTTAATTATTTTGATTAATCTAAAATCAACATAGTTAAACTGAATGCTATTACATTATGCAATTAATCCATTTTTCTTTTTTTAGAGTAAGTTTTCACTAAAAAAATTACATTTTGTGCATAAATTAGTATCTAAGAACTCGCTCTGCAATTAAATATGTCTAATTTATTTTGTTTCAAATAAAATTAAATTACTCTTCACATGTAGTTAAGATTACAATTTCAAATTTTTCTTCTTATGATTTAATTCATTTCCATTTTAGGATAATGGGTTTTAAAATGAACAATTATCTTGTTTTGAGTATTTGAATTGGATAATTTATATCATCTCTTTAAGAAATAAATAAACAAAAACAATTTATTGTTTTGTATAAGAATTAATCTGAAATCTCTTGAAAATTTAACAATCTCTACTTTCGTCAACAAAGTTATACTTAATACCTGATTTTCAAAATTCAGACTATAATTTTGACAAAAATTATGTTTCTTGCTATTAAAATAACTACCTGAATAAAAGTGCAAAACATGACAGTGTTACTTATTAATTATTGAACCAAAATTTTGAGCGAATTTTTTTATTTCCACTTTTTACCAAATCCATGAAGTACACTTGAGATG
The DNA here is from genome assembly GCA_019974015.1 of Nephila pilipes. NCBI lineage: Eukaryota > Metazoa > Arthropoda > Arachnida > Araneae > Nephilidae > Nephila > Nephila pilipes. Next base: position 256,703 of record BMAW01037727.1, read on the forward strand.
AATTCTTTCACAAGGAGAAAAATTAATTCGTTGAGAAATTCAGATTTAAATGAACTCATTAGTTTTATCTTATTATTTTGGTCACATAAAATGGATGAAGAAAAGTGTCCAGTGTCGTAAAAGCAAGACAAAAAAAGTAGAAAACTTTTTAATCCCTCAAAGTTCAGAAGTCATAGTTATTCTTTAAGGACATAAAAATGAGAAATAATGAATCGTTGAACAATTTAACTCATAAATTAATTGAACTATTCTGCTTGAGAATTAGTCTATTCAGAGTTAGTGAATCTAAATAAATATTTCTGAAAGAAGTAATTTATGTTTGAATAGTTCCTATTATGCTTCAAACATTCTACAATCTCTGTCAAGATAAATGCTTGAACACTGTCATCATCACATGCATCAAAAATGAATACAACATATACAAAAGAACTTTAATTTATAAGATACATTCATATTTCGCTATATTTCTTTGAATATTTCAAATATTGATATGCAAATGAATACTACGCATAGCAATGGGATATATTAATATTTAAATTATATTATACACTTATAGATTAACGCATTTTTTCTTTATATTTTTAAGATTTAAAGTCATAAATTTGGAAAAATTAAGTACTATATCTTAACGTAATGTGCTAAATATGTTATACTGCATATCAACAAGAATCTTAATTATAAATTTTAAATCACCACGAAGATCATTTTAAAAATTTCATTACTATGTCCAAAAGCTTTTACCAAAATTTGAATATGAAATCATAGGAAATCCATTTTGAACTGTATCATATTTTATTTTTAATTTACAGATTACTTTTCCAGAATAATTTTGTTAAATATATGGCACACACACGCACTATTTTTGTATATATATATATATATATATATATATATATATATATAATCCAGCTAGGTTACAAAAATACAAAAGAATATATACGTAATCTAATACTTAAAATATTAAGATTGAAAGTCAAAATTATTTAAATAAGAATTAAATTAAATAAAGTAGAATTAATAATACTTTTAAATAAATACACAAGCATTAGTCTTTCACTATTGCAGGGAGAAAAAAGAAGTGCTTCTCTGGGCCCGCGGCTCCTTACCACAGAGTTTCACTCCGTGCCCAGGCCATTTTAGATATTATGCCTAATTCACGAAAATAATTCCTCTAAAAACGGCTATTCCTTAGAAAATTTGGTTTTTATATATAATATTTAAAATGCATCACACTTAATAAATAAGAAAGAAGAAAAGATTTGATCGAAAATTTTATGTGTTATACATAAAATTATTACATAAAAAATTATATCTTTTAAGTAAATACTAAATATACTTACATTTGTTACATATATTTTATGGTATAATGATGTACCAATACATGGAATATTAAGATACAAAAAATGAATCTTATTTTGCTGTATAGCAATTTTATAAAAAAAAATTTCTCCAACGTCATATGTCTTACACACGTATTTGTCAACTTTTGACGCTTCACGCAAGATTTTGAGAAATATAGCACATCTTCGTCCTTTTTCGATTTAATGACTATATACAGATTTGTATTATTTTCCCTAAATTCCTTATCCGATTCATTTATTAATTCGTAAACCTCAGTATCAGATAAATACTTTCTTTCGCCATGACTGTTGCTACAAATGAAAAACGACCAAATGAAACGAACAGTTGAGAGCATCTGCTACTAAAAGCCCTAACAACCATAAATATCCATAATTTGTCATTCGAACTTGTAAGAAGCAAACAAGAAAGAAAAAAGCAAGCGAAAGCAAATGCACCTTTTAAATCATGTCATTACATTTAAAGAGCCGCGCCGCACCATTGAGCCCATTTGGTCACTTAATGCACTTGAATATTAACAACTGACTTCTAATCTGAGTATGTGGGGAAACCCTAGGATGCCATACAAGGAATTTTTTAATTGATCTCAATGATATATATATATATATATATATATATATATATATATATATATATATATATGTATGTATGTATATCTATATATGTATATCTATATATGTATATCTATATATGTATATCTATATATCTATATATATATATATGCATATATATATATATATCATTTAGCCTTTTCACTGTCAATTTTTCTTTCAGAGAAAAATAAAATAAGTAGATTAACCATAATACAAATAGCGGCAGAAAACTCCTTATGAAAATTACAAGAGAGGGAGGAGAAAGAGGAATTAGTAGAAACAGTTTCTATCTAGTACTAAAATTGGTCACGAAAATGCAGTGGAAAGGTAAGTTAGATTTACTCTGATCAGTATTGAGCAATATGTAATAAAATAATAAACACTCATACATAATTTGCAAATGGCCCATACAGTTCTTTTCCTTATCTTTTTTCTCTTTTGCACAAGATACGCATCTTCTGTAAATATTGACCCAATTTATATTCTACTTCTTTGTCGTAACTGTCTAATTTATCATCCAAATCATCATAACTTGTTTTCCGTAAGTTCATTTAAAACTACCTGCGAGTCATATTGTCTCGGTGATAGTAAAATAATCGAAGCACGTTAGACAGATTCTAAAGTCGAATTAAAGAAATTTTTATTCGGCTCTTCTAATCTAATTCTATTTATCTTTGAAAGTAAATGAATGCTTTCAAACACTGCAAATAATCTCATGCTGGCTTCTGAGATGCTGTAAGGCGTGCGCTTGGGTCTTGGAAGTTCTTAGCTTTCTTAGATATTTTAGGTTGGATCTGAGGTCCTTACGATAATCACTGGTAAGTTCCTCAAGTAAATGGTAACTAATATACTGTCAAAATTCTTACCAACCAAATGAGTCCCCCCTGCAGTTTTTCTGAATACAAAAAGAAGCCTTTTTGAATGGTTAGGATACATTCTTCAAACGTTCTATCACCTAATCAAAAATGAGGATATTCTTCTTACTTTAAATTTTTATCAAAGTTTAAGAATCCAGATAAGCAGCAAAAGGATCTCTGATAATTTTAAAAACATTCATTCCAGCTATCTTTCCAACATATTCAGTGACTTATCTGTAAGAACAATTGAAATAAGATGTGTGATTGACGACATTGAACGGTGAGTTCTGAAGAATCTCCTTGAATAATTAGATCTACTACTCCCTAGATTTTCATTTGAAATGTGTCTTCCTCTCCTTCAAACTGCCTCCGAACTTGGTCTTTCATTTCTTTAATATTTTCCTTTCAAACCTAAGAGTTGACTTCTCAACTCTTCCAGTTATTGCCCAGTTCTGATTCCGTGGCTTTCATTTCCTCTTGTCTTTTAAATTTATAAATTGGCTCCTGATGATTTTTTCTAGCAGGTGATTAACACTTCTTTTGACATTGTTACAAAATTTTGTTTTGTGGGAGTACGGCGAAAACAGTCTAATAAGGTAGGCAACGGATAGTGACGCTTTATTCACAAATATTCTGGACACGAAGAACAAGTAGCAAAACTTATACAGATTTACGGCACTTGTAGATATCAGCGATACAACAGAGACATAACAGCGCTTGAAATACACGCAAATTACATACACAAACATATAGAAAATTACTAGTGAGCAGTTAGAGCACTTACAAGAGTATTCAGCTCCTCAGACAAAACTCCAAATTACGGCTAAAACAAATTCCGCAAGTCTACTTATTTAGAGCTGTCCTGATCTGGTGGGAATCCACAAGGAAAATTTCGGAAGAATCCATAACTCATCTGTCAATTTAGATTTCGAGAAAATTTAAACTTTTAGGAAAACCATTATTTCGTCTCCAATTGCTGAGTTTATATTCACTCTCACACACAAAGCCTTGCACGCCGATAAGTTTTAACTCAAGACAAAAAAAAAAAAAAAAACTAAATGCGCTTAATTTTGGTTATTATATTTTGAACTCTATATTTCGTAAGAAACAAAAGTTTTCAAAAAGTCATGATTGCTCTAAACAATGCTATTTGTATGAAACAAACAGATAATTTTACGTTTCAAGCTAAAGTGAATTATGAAACTGTCTCTGAAAGTAAACTAACATTCGAAATGAAATTAAAAAAAGAAGATTCACTAAGAAATTATAACCTTTTTATAAAAAACGTATGCAAATTTTCTACTTGTAATAAAAATGATTTGAATAAGGATGGTTTGTTGGGGGTGAATAGAATTAATAATGGAACCTCAAACCACATGTTCTCCAATATTGCTCAGCTCCTAGATACTATATATATTATTTCTACTCGATAGGTTTAAAGTTCAAAATTTGAATTTTTTGAAGTGATTTATTGATCCCTTCTATATATTTCTGTACTGGAAAAAAAATCAAAATTACTCATTAATAGTGAGAAAATAAATAAATGAATTCGTGTATAAAATTAAATTATTTCATAATTTTACTACATTTAAGTAGTTTTATATTCTATTAATACATGGAAAGAAAATAAGCAATATATGAATTCTTTATATTTTGACGTAGCATCATTTGTTTAGAATGTAGAGAATTAAAACTAAAATAAGAAATTCTCCAAATAAATTAATAAATTTACATTAATTAAATTAAAAGTTTAATTAATAAAATTAAAGTTTTAAAATTGCATGTTTTCATAGAATGAGTTTCGACACGTACTCAATAATATTGAGATGTTTGTTTAACACACGCTAGTTCAATATATAACATTTGTAACTTTAAAGTGATCATGAGGTTAGCTTAAAATATATTTTACCGTTATCCATCCTTTAAATTGGAATTGATACAATTTTCATGCTATCTAAATGGATTTGTAAGACTTTTCTTTTTGTTTAAACTATAACTGCACCACATTTTAAATAAATTTAATTTCGTCCTTAGTCAAAATATCTAAAGAAATAAGATTATTTATAACTATTAATTTAAATTCTAAATTGCTTCCAAAACTGAATTCAAATGCTCTTAGGAAACAATTCCGAAACTGGAAGTTTCTCTACTTATGCAACACTAAATAGTTTCTAATGATAAGTCTAAAAATTTTAATAATGTCTAAGAAACTCTATTTCAATTTTCAAAATTATTTTTTCGCTTAATATTCATGTCAGGAAGCAAATTATGTTACAAAAAATAAGTAATTCTCAAGACATTTGCCAAAAGAAAAAAAATCCATATTAAATGAGGATGAAAGAAGAGTTACTTTAAATACGAGAAGTTTAAGAAAAGAAACGGGTTTTTTTGTACAATTTTAATTCAAAGGCTTTTAATAAGACAGAGAGAGAGGACTCCATGACTCTTAACTTGGCACACAAATGATTACTTTTTAAACTTTTTATGTAGTGTAAATTGAATGTCACATGTTTATTTTCCTACATGAAAATTATATTCTGTAAAGGCGAGTATAACTATGTATAGTTAACTTATATATGACAAAAACCTAAAACATTTTAGCTATAGGATTTAGAATATAAAATATGGGGAAAATATGTCTACTAATATATAGAGTAATATAAATTTGTTCAGAGAATTGTAAGAGTCCGTTACAAGAACCTAAAAGTGCATTATGGTTGTATACAGTTAAAATAAAGAATTTCATGAAAACTTATAGAGTTACTTCAAAGATCAAGTAGTAATGTAGTTCTGATAAAATTTTAATACATCTAAAGATTATCTATGACCACACATAAATCAAACATCAAATTGAATCGAAAAAGCATTAATTATTTTTTATCACAGTATTTGTTTTCTTAACTGACTAATTCTTGTACAAAAGTAGACTTTCATGATGAAATACAAAGTCTATTTTCTTATCGCTTTCTATTTTCAAAACGAAAATATCCATAACGTGCTTCCTTAGTACTTTTCACGGTGCCATATTGTACATTCTATCGTATTTTCGTGTGTACATAATGTACCAATGAAAATTATAAATCAAGATGAATACATAGAGAAGTGGCCTTCAAATATTGTTTTAATTTTTGAATACGATGGTAATATTACAGATATTAGACAAATGAGATATTTCTTTTAGAAAAACGAAATCAGAGTTCTTTGTAAAATAAATTTTATTTTCGTAAAAGAAGGTAATACATACTTTTATAAGAATTTAGCTTTCACAATCGATTTTCTGATAGAAATAGTAGAAATTCTGTTATTTATTTACCTCTTGTAAATTCAAAGATGGGTATGATGTCTAAGAATTCCCTTTTCACATTTTAACGATTTAAACAAAGAAGTATTTTTATTTTAACAAAATTAAAATAAAAAAAAGGTTATATATCTTTCGCATATTTAGAAAATGATATTGAAGTAAGTTTCTTTTTTCATGGACAAAAGTACCAATGCATGTGGCAAATATGATAGTTGTAAATATGACCAAAATGGAAATTATAAATATCAATTTCTTGACTCTCATTCTCCAATTTTTCAGTTACAAAATAAATAATAAATAAACCAAAACAAATAAAGTATAGCTAATTTCAATTTCCTTTCCACATGAAAGCCTGAAATGTAAGCTATGTGTACACGTAATACATTTTGCATTATTAAGCTTATGAAGAATTCTATGCATATAGCAAAAATAATTGTTTACTTGTTCCCGAGATACTAAAGTGCAAAATATTTTACAAGACCTCTTTTGTTTAGAATTAGAACATAAGATACCGATGATAATTTATTAAAAGATGACTAGAGGGAAATGACAGAGACTTTTATATGAAAATTGTAAGAATTTTTTTCAATTTTTTTTCATTTTTATTACACATCCCGGAGCCAAACTGAGTAATCTTAGACTGACAGATGATAAATACTGATAAGTAACACAACTAAAATTGAAATTTTAAATGAACAAATGGAATTGAACTCAAATTCAAATTTCACACATCATGGTTTTATGTTTAAATTAATATTTAAGTATAATTTAATATACATAAATGTTTAATAATAAATGAAGAAAATTAATGTGTGTGTGGAATTTTTCGGATTAAGAAATTGTATCTATAGAATGGATTTGTTAACAAAAAAGGTTAAACTAAATGAACACTTGCAGTCATTATATATCTTTTGAATATGAGTTATATTTATTAATATTAGTAGCTGAATATAGCAGTTGGATAAAAAAAGTACAATTTTATTTTTGAAATTAATATTATAAAAGTTCATATATTGAAACGTATGTTTAATTAAGTTACATGTTTATTTAAAACATTTACAAAGAAGTACGTATGTTATTAAAATATTTTTTTTATTTTTCTAGTCTCCTTTTGCTTATTAATAACTTAAATCGTAGATTTTTGTAACAAATTAATAATTTGTTTTTGTTTAAATGTTTTAAATAAACAATTCTTTAAATTGGCTAAGGTAATATTGGGTTGGCAACTAAGTAATTGTGGATTTCACTCATAGATGGCTTCAGTTGAATTTTTAGGTTTGCAGACGTAGTACAAATGTAAAACACATTTTGTTATTTGATAGTTGGCAATTCAGCTGTCAATCAGTAAAAAAAGTTTTTTGATCGGTTGCGTAGTTTTCGCTTACCTTTCGTTGAAGAATGAAAAATCAAAAGGAACATTTTCGTCATATTTTGCTTTTTTATTTCCGCAAAGGGAAAAACGCATCACAAGCTCATAAAAAGTTATGTGATGCTTATGGTGACGAAGCCTTAAAAGAACGGCAGTGTCAAAATTGATTTGCCAAATTTCGTTCTGGTGATTTTTCACTCCAAGATGAAAAACGCTCTGGTCGTCCAGTTGAAGTTGATGACGCCCAAATCAAAGCAATAATCGATTCGGATCGTCACAGTACAACACGTGAGATGGCAGAGAAGCTTCATGTATCACATACACGCATTGAAAGTCACTTAAAACAACTTGGCTATGTTCAAAACTCGATATATGGGTTCCTCACGAACTGAAAGAAACGCATTTAATGCAACGCATTAACAGCTGCGAGTTGCTAAAGAAACGTAATGAAAATGATCCATTTTTAAAACGACTGATAATTGGCGATGAAAAATGGGTTGTTTACAACAATATCAAGCGGAAAAGATCGTGGAGCAGGCCAGGTGAACTCACTCAAACAACATCAAAAGCTGATATTCATCAAAAGAAGGTTTTGTTATCAGTTTGGTGGGATTACAAAGGAATTGTCAACTTTGAACTCTTGCCACCCAACCGAACGATCAATTCTGATGTCTACATTGAACAACTAACGAAATTAAACAATGCAGTTGAAAAAAAGTGGCTCGAATTGACAAATCGAAAAGGTGTTGTATTCCATCATGACAATGCAAGGCCACACACATTTTTGGTCACTCGGCAAAAATTATTGGAGCTTGGTTGGGATGTTTTGCCACATCCACCATATAGTCCTGATCTTGCACCATATGACTACTTTTTATTTCGATCTTTACAAAACTCCTTGAATGGTAAAAATTTCAATAACGATGATGATGTCAAATCGTACCTGATTCAGTTATTTGCTAATAAAAACCAGAAGTTTTATGAACGTGGGATTTTGATGCTGCCTGAAAGATGGCAAAAGGTCATTGATCAAAAAGGGCAATACATTACGGAATAAAGTTATTTAGTTCCATGAAAAAATTGCCTTTGATTTTCTAAAAAAAATCCGCAATTACTTAGTTGCCAACCCAATATTTTGTTTACTTGACATATAATCATGTTCTTTAAAAACCACTTATTATTTTATTTGTATAAAGTCCTTTAGGTCACATATTTCGATTAGTAAAATATTTGAACTTAGAAAGGGTTAATGATTCTATAAGAAACTTCAAAATAAAGTTTATTCATAATCAAAGTTTAAATGCTCGAATAATTAGGCATTTATGAAGGGAATAATCAAAGTATCTCACAAAAATTTATGTTTCAGTTTTATGATTGAACTATAATTTAGGAATGAATATGGTATGAAATGTATAAGGTATCCAACGGGACAACATAGTTATATTTTAAAACATGAATTTTAATAAGAATATGAAATTCTTGAAGAATATGAAATTGACATTAACATACAAACGGCATAAAGAATTTAATGCTCTGTACAACAAATATTACGTCGATATGAACAAATATTATGTAGATATTTGTTAGGTATCTGTGGAAAGATTCATCATTTAGTAAAACATATTCTTAATTGTTAAATTTTTACAAACTTCAATCATTACCTTTAAGCTGAATATGTTAAGAATATAATTTATACTGTTTTGCTTTTCGGAAATTCCAAATAAACTCATCAGATTATACTTAAACGATATACTCATTAGATTATATTTAACCGATTATATATATATATATATATATATATATATATATATATATATCATAAGGATTTATTGTAACTTAAGTCTTATTTTTAGAATTCAAAGTGTTTGAAAACCTTATTTATGTATTATTTTAAAATGTACATTTAATCCTAAATAGCAATTCTAGTTTCGTTAACAATATCTCTATTAAAAATTATATATGAAGAACTTCTTTTGGTTAGTAGTTTCCTGTATGATATAAGAATATCATTAGATTTATGAAATAGTTTTAGACCTAGATGTAGATTTGAAGAAAAGAAATAGTGCTAATAATTCGAAAAATTGTTGATTGTCTTACGGAAACTTTCAACAATTCAGAATTTTAGTCTCTTGTTTTTAATTTACAAATTCTTGTTATACATGTGTTATAAGATAATGTTGTTATTTAAAAAAATAGTGAAAATCTTCCTATTTACATCCCAGATAGACTCATTAAGTGAGTGACGTAGATAAAAATATTTTTATTAATTAAAATGCTTTTTAAATAATAATTTTAATATTATCTTCAATTATGTGTACAATAAGGGTTTCAGAAAGAAAAACTAAAATAAAAAAAGCAGGAAAAGAATTACTTAAAAATTGGCACAATATTTTCCTCCAGGATTAAGTGCCATAAATTCAATCTTGCTTACCCACTCACTAAAAACTAAGGGTACATTTATTAAAGAGAAACTTATATTTTCTCAGAAATTTCCAGACATACACTTTTCATGTGATGAATAGCATAAACACAACTGGACTCCTGCCAGAGACTTTTCTGTGTGACCTACTTATATAATATAATATAAATTTCTGAGAATTTAAAAATAAAGTTAAACATATTTACTGTTATATTTTGTCTTAATTAATCATAAGGAAAATTTTAATTTGTTGGTTATTACTGACAAAATTCTCTCTAAAAGCAAAGAATTTTACACTAATAGGTGAAAAAGTATAGAATTTCTGATAAAATTGAGAATCAGTATTAGGGATTGTGTGAGATTTATAGTTTTTTTTTTATCGCTCATTAACACGGAAATGTATAACGTTTGTCATCAACGAAATACGATTTTTATGTTTAAATGTCTTACAAAAATGTATTTAGTCTTTTAATTAATGTCGTGGCATGGACAATTATCAGTAAGATATTAAAATTTCAGAAACATTTGATAGAAATCAATTATATAACAGTAAATTACATCTATAAAGGATCCCTGAAACTGGTACGTTTACTGACCATTTAAAAGCAGTAGATTAACTGCAATTTTTTTAAAGAAATATAAGCTTTGAGGTTTGTTTGGTTTTATTAATGTCGCACTAGAAGTAACACGAGGGCTATTGGAGACGGATATCGTAATTTTGAACCTCGGTCAAGTGACGAGGACGACACCTGAGCTGGCATTCCCTCTCCTAACTTCCCCCCCCCCAACGGGGGGACTTTGGGCCCCCACATATTTAAAGTGCTTCAGCCCCGGTTACATGGTTGGCGTTTAGTTGCCAAGGCTCGAACCTACGACTCAACGAAAACCCGCCGGGCACGAGTCTGAAACCATGCCCACTAGGTTACCGCAGCTACAATCAACTTATGAAAATTTATATTTTGAAATACTGAACCACATTTAAAGTAGCCATGGTTTTGTAACCAAGCTGATATTTGCATTTGTTTCTTATTCTTGCAATTCTTAAAAAACTCGTATTTTGTATAAGGATCGGAGGAATTTAAACTGAAGCATCTCTTATTATTTCAAATACCAGTCTTAGAAACAGATTTCGCAAAATATGAAACTCAAGACTTGAATCACTTGGAAATTATAGTAACTTGGGGTCTCCTGAGTGTAAATGTAGAAGTTTTCTTATGGTTCGATTTTTCACCAAATTTATACAACAGAAAGACACTTAAATCAATAACTGTAATAAATATAATTGCAGATTCTATTTTATTTTATAATTTGGATAACTTGGAAAAATATTGTCAGTTTGAATGATTATTCACTTTTGTCTTCAAAATAATTTCCAGTTTCAGTTCAAACTTGATCCATTGCATGACACTTATTGTTTACATTCACTAATTATCCACATTTTAACTAATCAAAATACACCAGATCAGAAATTTTCTCTCAAGCACAAATAATATTTCTTTCATTCAAATTTTCTTTCGAAATTCCTTTAGGTAATTTTCTAAACAACAATAATATCGCTTTTACTTAAATGACAATGTAGGAGTAAATGTGAAGAGATTATATAGGAATTGTTCATTTTAAATCCTAAATAAGGAATTGAGTAATTTCTTAAATTTTAATATCGCTTTAAAAAGCCTTTGAAACCCATTTATCTCTCTTATTCATTTTGTCAAATACTTTTTTAAATATTCTTGAGTTCTTAATCAAGAAATGTCAGTTATGTTAATAATTAATGTAGTGTTATGTTCTTATTATAAGGAAGTAATGCGTTTAACACTGCAGAGTTTATTTACATTACCTAAGTATTATAATTACCAAATAAAAACTGGTTATTTCACAATAATTTCATTTGCTATAAAAGATTACTGTACTTCTGTTCTAATGCATAAATTATATAAAATTATCTTTTATACATATATATATAAAGTAATTCTAATTTAAAACATTTTATACTTGGTCAAGTGCGATTTTTATATTTATATGACTTTTTTTTGAAATTATAAAAATTATAAAGTGACACAAATAATAAGTAATAGTACACATAAGATACTAATTAGATGTAATTATCTTATATACTTTCGCATATTAAATGCATCTAAGTATAATAAAAAAGATTTTAAAATATAATATAGTCAAAAAATACTGAAATTTTATTTTAACAATCTTCTTCTATGTATGATTCAGAGTCGTGAAGCAATTTAGCCTTACTATTGATTAATTGAAACGGATTTAACGGCGAAAAAACCGGTCGTGTTCTCTGACAGTGTTTTTGTTGTATACCGTTTTCTAATGTTTCTAATTTAGACTTCTGGTTCAATGTGTGCTATTAATTTTCTGATATTTGTTTTCTTTTTAGAACGTTTTTCTATTCAATTCAAATTATCGATTTGACTGTTTCGTATCATTTCTGTGATACTATCAAGTTTCCAAAAACAAAACTTGATTTTAGTTTCTTTTTCATGGAATTATATTTTTATGAGCCATTAGACTACCATGCGGTCCTCTCAGAACTATTGTATTTATTTATGAACAACTATTGTATAACTCAGAACTATTGTATTATCAAGTATATTTTATCAATTAAAAGATTCGTAAGTTTTTGTTATTAATTAAATGAAACATCTTTCGATCCTGAACATCCATCCCGGAAAATAAGTGTGCAATTCTTTATAAGTTTGCCAAGTGCATTTTGGAATTTTCTTGAATGTATTGAGCAGCTGTCTGAATTTTTCAATTAGTTTAAATTAAATCTCTTTAACAATAATTTTTTCACGTGACCATAATAATTTCCTTTTTTTCACGGGCTATTATCTGCGTGATATGTTGTTGATGTAAACCCAACAGATGCGAGACCTAAATTTCTTTTTGAAGGTAATATCCTGCTATCTTTTCACTCAAATAGTACCTTAAAATCATAATTATGAAGATACTTCATTCTATTCTCGGTATTCTAATACTTTCCATTAAAAGTTCTGGAGCCAATCTAATTTGAAAAGTTTATTTTTCTAGTTAAAAGTTCTCTCTCCGTCTTTTTTTCCCCTTCCAATTCAAATTCTTCTTTCCATTTTCACTCTTTATTAAATTCCTCAAATATCATTTTGACTAATTATTCTTATCAATCACTCTAAAAATTATTTTCTTTTAATGTTATCATTTTCATATAAAATGAGTAATTTCTAAATTTTTATTTTTCCTTAATTCTAATTAAGTCTTCCTTTTTTTCCTTTTGCTAATTTAACCTTACCTTTAGGGGAAGCAAAAGATAATACTGGAACGTTAAGGTTAACAAAATATTTTTGCATATCTGAGAACTTAAACTATGTGAATCTCAATATGATAGATTATTATGAGTCATAAATATCAGACTAGTCTAAAACAAGACTTTTTCTTTCTCGAATAAATAATATAACAGTATTCTTATAAAATCAAAACACAATAAACAGAAGCAAACCATTATAAAATCCTTATATTTTAAAATCAAAATTTAATAAGTTAAAAGAATTAAGTACCTTTCTTTGTAAATTCAAACTGAAAATGAAATTGGATATAATTCTTAGTATTTTAAGTCTAATTTTTCTTAAGATTTGTAACTAAATTGGGAAAACATGCTCATTCAACAAGAATATGAACATGAAAATTTGTATTTGAAAGTCAAAACTGAATGTGTGATTTTTTTTATAAAATCACAAAACAATTTATATTACTTCACCAAAAGGCACAAAGAAATAGAAGTACAGTAAATTATGAGAATATGTTGCTAATTCTTATACAAATGCAAAATAATTCAGAAAAATACACAATTCCACAAATCAAAACTACTCAAGAATTTCCTAAAAACTGTTTTAAATTGTCAATGAACTCGGCGATCTTCTTGCGAAACCCCGGTTATAACACAAAATTATTAATTTGTAAATTACCAAGTTCATACAATTAAAATGAAATTATACTGTATCTATAGAAATTTTTCTAGAAATCATAAGAACCACACAAAATTAGTATTAGCTTAGTGAAAAGTCCAGACAGTCAGGACTTGGGAGTTGAGTTTCCAATTTCCAGATAAGACATAACCAGAGATCCAAAGTCTCGAGATAAAGTTGTACAAACTCCCAGAAGAAATATAAAACCACAGTATTAATTTCAGTCAATTTCTTGACTAAATTAAGTGCTTAACACATTTCTTAAATTAACTACCGTTCTCTTTCAAAACTAATAAAGGCAGGATGCACATCTAAATTTAACCACAGCCCAGAAGCCCCTAAAAAATTGATCGTTATGCAGGCTCACTTCCACTTTTTACTATTACAAATACTTTTCTTCAAAGCTTTATCAAAGACGGCAGGATGTCTTTCTTCAAATAAATAAATCCAGTAATATAGGACGCGCTTCCCAAATTTACCACTGTGCAGGATACACTTAGATAATCTTCTTTAAAGTTATTTTTAAGAGCGTAGCATATCCTTCTTCAGTTTTATAAATCCAGTAGAGCACACAAAGAAAGCACTTTTTTCAAAATGAAAAAGGACAGTATTGCACAACGTACTTTTTAAGACGCTAATATCCATCTGCAGAGACCACTTATATTCTTAACAATTATCGGTATAGTTATGCATCACAATTCAATAGAAAAAAAGACTTACAAATTAATAAATTAAAATTTGTCACATCTTTATTATTCCAAAATTTCATAAAAACCCATTTAATATTAGAACAGTCACTAATGATTAAATTACTACAAAAAGTATTACGAGATACTTTCAGTAAATAAACTGCTATTGTGAAAAATAGTTTAGATATTATTGATAAAATAAAATATACAGATTTATTTATTATTCATTGGTAGAGTTTGATGATGATACCTAATATTTGTGTCTATATTGTTCGATATACATAATTTATTTAAAGCACTATTAATTATTCATAATTATACATATTATAAATGAATTCATTGTGAATAATTATTTTGAATTTTTAGCTAAAATTGTACTTCGACAAAACTGTATAACATATAAAGATAAAATTTTAAGAAAACTGATAGTATTCCCTAAAGTGGACCAGCGAGTATTAGTTTGACGAATATCTACTTACACTTTTATGCACAGAATTATATCGGTAAAGATAATTTTATTATATATAAATATATTGATGGTCTACGTGTTTTAATTACAATTAGACATCTGAAAAAAAAACTTATTGCTTTCCTTACGTATATAATTCAAATTCAAATTAATGATAGTAAATGCTAAAAAAATATTTATACATACATTTGAAAATTATTTGTAATAAAATTATTAGTAACAGAGAGTCACCTTCAATGTTTTACTTATATGGTACCTTTCTGGAATATTTCCTTTTAAATTTCTATTTTTAAAATTTAATAATTAATTATATTATTTGAAATACCGATTTAATAAGTTGGAATGAAATAAAATATTTTTTTAAAGTTTATAATTCAATGAGTTGCAGCAAATAATCCAATTAATTTATTAGTAAAGATTTAACAAGATGGATACGAATTTATAATAATAGGGACGTATATTTGTGTCTATATTGTATATGAGTGCACACACACACACACACACACACACACACACACACACACACATATATATATGTGTGTGTGTGTGTGTGTGTGTGTGTGCGTGCGTGCGTGCGTGCGTGTTGGATATCAATGCATATTTGCTTTCCCGTCCTCCAACATAAAATATACTACGCCGCGCCTTGTAAGCTCCATCTGCACGTGCACGCAAGGGATGGTGAAGTTCTCCCAAGAGCTAATACCTCACTATTACTCCTACTAAACTGCTGTTTGTAGAAAATGCAACACCATGAAGGAATCATCAGAATCAAATGAAATTCGCAGCAAATGTCAATTATAGGATATTATGCAAATTAATAAAGTTTCAGAGCCAATAGCAGCAATAGCAGCTCGTATGCAGCGGAACAGTTCCACAGTGATGCGAGTTTGGAAGCAGTGGACCGACGAGCACCGAACAACTCGAAAAACAGGCACTGGACGACAGAAGGTGACGTCAGAGCGCGATGATCGACACCTGCTCCGCATGGCGGTGAATGATCGCACAGCTTCCTCCAGGCAGCTGGCAGCACGTTGGTCTACTGCTACAGGTGTACAATTGTCGGCTTCGTCAATTCGTCGTCGTCTGCTGCGCCGTGGATTGCGTGCAAGGGTGCCTTTATACAGGATTCCCCTCACGGCGAATCATCGACGGCTGCGTCGGCAGTGGGCTCTTGAGCACAGAGACAGGCGAGCTGATTGGCACCAAGTTGTCTTTTCAGATGAATCATGCTTCAATTTGTGGACCCATGATGGCCGTGTTCGTGTTAGACGTTATACCGGTCAACGCTGCCTTCCTGAGTGTATTATTGAACGACATAGTGGTCGAACACCCGGAGTTATGGTCTGGGGTGCGATTTCGTATCATGGACGATCCAATTTGATACGAATTGAGGGTAATCTCAATAGCAACAGGTACGTCCGTGAAGTGCTACAGCCCGAAGTCGTTCCTTTCCTTCAAGGCATCCCTGGAGCTATCTTTCAGCAGGATAATGCACGCCCACATGTTGCGCGGACTGTTCGAGACTTCTGTTCAGCACAACGCATGCAACTTCTTCCTTGGCCTGCTTATTCACCGGATATGTCGCCTATTGAGCACGTGTGGGATATGGTTGGTCGGCGTCTCGCTCGTGATCCGCGTCCTGCAGTTTCCAAAGACGAACTTTGGTTGCGCATACAAGCGATATGGAATTCTCTTCCTCAAGCAGATATTCAACATCTGTTTGACTCCATGCCACGTCGTATAGCAGCACTTATTGCAGCGCATGGTGGCTGCACCAAATACTGATTTCGGACGCTTAATTTGTTTCTTTTGTTTTGAAAATTTCATCATTTATTTGTATCAGTACAAGTCGTTTCTGCATTAAATTTCATTTGATTCTGATGATTCTTTCATGGTGTTGCATTTTCTACAAACAGCAGTATATTAATGCTGCTGAATCTCCAAGCGTGAAGCCCAGGCTGCCACGCTGACTTTCATATATATGTCTTTTCAATGATGTAAATAAACCACGTTTTCGTAATTGTGCCATAGATCTCCCTGCGTTTACTTCCAACAATGTTTGCGGGCCTAGAAACCGAAACGAAAAAAACCATTAGCAGTGCACATTTCAAAAGAATCTATCTGAAAAGGCACTTCGTCTAACCCTTTCACTATAGGAGGGAGAAAAAAAAAGCTTTTCTGGGTCCGTGTTTCCTTACCGCGGAGTGACAAGCTGTGCCCAGAGGATTTTGAATATTATGCCTATTTCGCGAAAAAGTTTTCTCTAAAATCGGCTATTCATTAAAATATTTCGGTTTTTACATATGTTATTTAGAATGCATTACACTTAATATATACAAAAGAAAATGTTTTTTCATAAAATTATTACATAAAAAAACCATATCTTATAAGATAATACAAAATATACTTACAATTGTTACATAAATTTCATGGTGTAGTGATATACCACTGCATGGAATATTAAGCTATAAAAAATTAATCTTATTTTGCTGTATGGTATTTTTATGAGAAAAAAAATTCTTCAATGCATAGTCTAACGTCACAAGTCTTACACACATATTTTGTTAACTTTTGACTCTTCACAAAAGTTTTGAGCAAGAGGAATATATTCTTCGTCCTATTTTTTCATTTAATGGCTATGTTCATATTTGGATTAAAATTCATTCATTAATTCGCAAATCTCAGTATCAGATAAATATTTTTTTTTTTTTTTCCCCCCCCCAAAAAAAAAAAAAAAAAAAAAAAAAAAAACGAAAGAATGAAACGAACATCTGGGAGCATCTGCTACAAAACGTCCTAACCCCCATAAACATCCATAAATTCTCATTCGAAATTCTAAGATGCAGGCAAGAAAGAAAAAATCAAACCGAATAAAATGCACCCTTTAAATCATGTCATTACATTTAAAGAGCCATAACACGTGTTTTTAACAATTACCCCCTCCTGATAGCTAGAAGTGAAATCCAAGTCCATAACACGAAAGTAAACACTCCAAATAACCTCTGTATATAGATTTCGCGGTATTGTAACGCCACATTAAAAAAATCAAATAAAACTTAAGCTTATCACTATTGATACTTTTGCCAGCAGCAGGCATTCTTGGAGCATATCTAACTTGATACGCTTGTCACAAGAAAGAGACCGCGACAGTATCGTATGTGATACGCTGAGAGTGAACGAGCTAAAGAACTACGCAAAAAGGTTGAAACTGATTATGGCGCAACTCAACGCTATAGAGAAGCTGAATAAATAAAATTACAATACGAGGGAGTTGCAAGGCGATAAAAAAATTACCATTGTGATTACATCAATGGCTACTAAGTTAATCCTAACGTAGTTGCCATTCCAGACGCTATTGAAAAGCTACAGAGATGGACTGCAATCGATCAAAAAGCTCATGCAGACATTATTTTATATATCATCCCATGTGAATTTTGTCATGTAAGACATTGCACAATTTCCAACGATGTATAGATGAAGCTAAAAGCTGTATTCGAATCGAAAGGACCTGCTAAAAAGACTTCTTTATAAAAACAACTATTGTTCCAGAAAATAACCGACACAAAAACAATGTCGGAACACCTTAAATAATTTTTCGAATAGTAGATAAGCAGAAAGAAAGACAGTTGGATATTGCCGATTATCTCTTATCCATTTTACTTCTATACAACATTCCAGACCATTTCGAAAATTTCCAATGTGCCATTGAATCCAGAGACAAACTGCCGAATCCCGAAATTCTCAAAATAAAATTGCAGGAAGAATTTGAAGCACGATGACCCCTCAACAAAGCGGAGTTGCAGAAAGACCAAATAGTACTTTAGTTGAAATGGCTAGATATCTTTTAATCCAATATGGACTAAATTCTGACTTCTGGGTGGAAGAAATACATTTTTCCATTTATATACGTAATCGCTCGCCTATCAAGAGTTTCCAGAATTCGACTCCATACGAATTCTTTTTTGGCATAAAGCCAAGTGTGTCATAATTTTAAAATGCTCCGACAAAGAGCATATGGGATGAATAAACGATTGAAAGGCAAATTTGAGTCGAGATCAAATGAACATACCATCTTCTGGTTAGTTCATATTTGGAGGGGGCCTGGCGCTCTTAAACTTTTTTTTTGGCGATAATTTGCCAATGTGGTTACCATGCAGGTTTGTTTCTGGTAACCCTAGAAAATCTATAAAAGGGGATTCGACGCTTTGTTTAATCCTTTTTACGCTGGATTGGATACAAACGTTGTTAATCACTGAGGTACCGCCATTTTTGAAAATCCGTTGTACTTTGAAAATGTTAACATCAAGTGAATCGTTTAAAATAATTTTTTTTTTGCGGATGGTGAAAAAAAATCTGCAATTGAAATTTTGATGGCTTCGTTCTGGAAACGGATGTTTTTTCCATAAAATGTGTTTTCTTTAAAAGACGTGATCGGCTGAACAGCGTCCGTTGGAAGCCTTGAAATTGGATCGTTTTGTAACATTTTGGTTCCTCCGAAAGGGGAGAAAATCTGCGTTTGGATAGAATTAGATATTTGAAAGTTGTTATTTAATCCGATTACGATTTGTGAACATGGTTTGCATACATTCGTCCGTCGAAAGTGGATCGTTTTGCTTAGTTTTCCAGAAAGGGAGAAAATTAGCGTTCAGAAAATAATATAAATTCTAATAATAACGGTTTTAAAGCAGTTCATTGAATATTAGGGAATCGACTACTATTTTCATGTTCGTGGGTGCAGATTTATCTTCTGAATCAGGTCAATAAATTTTAACCATTCGTTTTCTCGATGTTTCCTCTTTCTATATGCTATGTATATTTACTTTTGTTCATTAAAACTGAAATTCCACATGCGTTGCTTTGTCTTCTAGACACAACGATTTCTGCATTTTTTTCCCATTGAATACGCGTACTTACTTCAAAATTTGCCTTTTTGGCACCATCTTTTCTCGCTTTCAATTTGAAATACCCGCCTTGGTGCCATTTTGTTACTTCATCACTTGCCTTTCAGAAGCTCCGGAATTGAAACACCCGCTTTGGCGCCATCTTAACGCGATTTAAAAAAAAATCGCCAAGGGGCTCCATTCAAATTGGCTTTAACCTATCATCTCATATTCAACGGAATCGAAGGCATATCGGCTGTATGATTAGAAAACCAGAAAAATAATAGCAATCCGAAATGTGAGATATATTGACAAATTTGAAAATCATCTGCCAGCGTCAGAAATGGAATTCATTACCCTGTCTGACGAAAAGCAAAATTCTGCTCTTAGCTACTATACGTCATCCGACCTTGATGATATAACAAAAAGAGAAGCAATATCATAAAACTCCTAAATAGAAAACGAAACTTCGGATAACTGTGACGTCATGCCTCCTGATAGAAGCGTTTGTCAAGACGCTCCAGAAAGGCGTCTTTACAAACTCTCGTTTGTAAAGTCTCGTTTGCTGTTTAAGAACAGCAAACGAGGTAATACAAAAAAGGAATATGGACAAGTTTCTATAATTACGGATTGTTTTTAAACAAACCCTAGCGTTTTAGGGGCTCTCGCTGGATCGAACAAAATAGCTTAAAAATGCTATGAAGTAAGAACACGGTGTATTAATTAAAGAAAATGCATAGATATTAGTTCCAAGACCCAAACATAAAAAGGGTTTAGGATCAAAATGGGTTCCAAAAACAAAGTTGAAAGAAGATGGAAATGTTGAAAAATTAAAAGCAAGAATTGTTGCAAAAGGTTAAGCTCAAAAACCTAGAATAGATTTTAGCGAGATTTTTTTTCCAATTGCAAGATTAAAATTAATCCGAACTTTTATTGCTTACGCAGTGGAAAACAAAATTACTGTATATCAATTAGACTTTGGATTGGCATATGTAAATGAAGATCTGAATGAAAATATATTTATGGATCAACCAGAAGAATTTCGGTTTCTCCTTATAAATATCAAGTTTGTTTACTAAACCGTTCTCTTTATGGTCTCAAATAATTAGGGAGACAATGGTACAACAAATTGGACACTAAATTTAAATATCTTGGGTTTAAATCATTAAATGCTGAAAAATGTGTTTATCATATGAAATCATCTTCTGTTGAAGCAATCATCATTGTATATGTTGTTGATTTAATAGTGTTTACAAGCAGCAAAAAAGTTTATGAAAATATTTGTGGTGAGTTAGCAAAAGCTTTCATTATGAAAGACCTAGGACTATTGCCTTCCTGCTCAGGAAATGAATCCAAACAAGATAAAAACAATTTAACAATATCTCAATGAAAGTAAATTGATAATATCTTGCACAAGTACAAAATGTAAGATGTAAAAACTGTTGCATCTATACGGATACAAGCATTAAATTAATTAAAGAGATGTCACCACAGAATGAAGAAAAAATATCGGAAATGCAAAACTTACCTTTCCGAATTTTAATTAGATTCCTAATGTATCTGTTTGTCCCCATAAAACCAGACATTACTTAAGCTGTCATTTTTATTAGTCAGTTCAACAACAATCCAGTGAAAATGCATTGGATGGCAGCAAATAGAATCTTCAGGTACTTCAAAGGAACTAAAAATGAAGGATTGAATTACAAACAATGTGCAAAACCATTAATAGGATTTGTCAATTCTGACTGGGATTCAGATACCAAAGACAGGCAATCTTGCACAGGATATGTCTTCATGTATATTGAAGAAACAATTTCTTGAGAATAAAAAAAAACCACGAACTGTTGCATTATCAACCACAGAAGCAGAATATATGGCTCTTTCAGAAGCTCCAAAAGAGATCTTTACCTACAAAGATTTCTCAATAAACTTTCATAACAAGAGACAGATATATTGAAAACTATGGTGTTTACTGTCAATCAATCATCTCAAAAACTTACGAAAAACCCAGTTTATCCTTCTCTCGCAAAACATATTTAAATTCGTCATCATTTTGTGCGACAGGTAAATGAAAATAATTTGTTCAATCTAAGATATTTACCATCGAATGCTGATATGTTAACAAAATGTTAAAATAGTAATAAGTATAAGGTATGTAGCAAATTAAATGTATTAACATGTACCTCTTATTAATCTTTTCATATCTATATATATTTAAAAGTGCTTATGTTATATTTTTAAGACATTATAATAATCATTAGAAAATAGCATAATTGTGATTATATTTGAAATAAACATTGAAAGGGGGGATTGTTGGATATCAATGCATATTTGCTTTCTCTTCCCCAAGCTTAAAATAAATTGCTCCGCACCATGCAAGCTCCGGCTGCGTATGCGCACAAAGGTGAAGTTCTCTCAAGCACTAATATGTCACTATTACTCTTACTACAGATGCTGCTGAATCTCCAAACGTGAAGCCTAGGCTTTTATATATGTCTTTTTAATGATGTAAATAAACTAGCTTTTCGTAACTGGGCCATATTTCTCAATGCTTTTACTTCCAACTATATGAGTGTGTATGGAATTTCTTTTTATATACTTTTGGTTTACTTTTTCCATTTTTTTGCATACTTAGTTTATTTTTAGTGATCGCACTTATTTATAATATTTTTATAGAATCTTTTTGGCTTTGTTAATTATTTGTAAGATTTTTATTTTAATTCTAATTTTAACCTTCAGAGGATGAAACATATTTTTGGAGTAGTATCTCTAACAAATGTTTAAAAATTTTAGAATTTCTAATTTTAGCTGGTGTATTTGTCAAAAAATCGATTTTTTTAAATTTGATTTTTCGGTAAACGTTTTTTTTTAAATAACAATTATTTTTTGTAGGATAAGTATTTTATAGAAAATATCTTTAGGTATGTATAGTGAATAAATCAATATTGTTTTGGTGGTTAAAATCCCAGTAATATGGCGCCATACTGAAATAGAGATGTGTACATCAAAATGTTTAAGATGGTATTATATGTAAATGTTTTATTTAAAGTACTATCTTAATTGTGTGTAAATGATAGTATATTGCTTTTAATGTTTCTGTTCATTTGCTTTGGTTTGAGTGCATTTGTTTCATTGTTTTCTTTTTCAGAAGTTGAATTACTTTTTGGTTAACAAATTTTATTTATTAAAGAATAAATAAAATTTGTTAACCAAAAAGTCTATACTGTTAATGATAATATAGTTACCGAAGCTGTGATGGATTAATCTATTAGAACCATTATAAATAATTTTTTTTGATTTTTTTTTCATCAGAATTTCTTGCTTTGGGGGAACATTGAGTATATTTAACTTGGTTGTAATTTTAATAGTAATTTCTTTGAATCAAAGTTATTATATATGACATGTTATACTGAATTCTTTTGTATTGGTTTTATTAAATTTATAGCTTTTTAGCATTATGATATGCAATATAATATGTGTATTTATATATATATATATATATATATATATATATATATATATATATATATATACAAGCATATATGTATTTATATATATATATATATATATATATATATATCTTTGTTGTATTATAATAAGTATTAAACCATATTATTTTTAACTAGATAGTTTGGGTTATTTTGATATTTTAATGATTATTTAAATTTATTGAGTAGTATTTGTTGTTTATTTTATTTCTAATATTTTTATATATTTAAATTTGGTATTAATGATTATAGTTAACAACTTTTTAGAATGATTTTTTACATTTTGTATTTAAAACAATGTCTAGTTAATATTCATATTTCTTTTTAATCTTTAATTTTTAATATTATTTTTTCCGTTTTTATATATGTATATTAACTTTTTCTGAATTAATTATTCATTCCCTGCTTTTGATGAAATTATGTATTTACAAGAAAAAGAGAAGTATGTAAGAACAGATATAATGAATACAGCAGTCATATTCGAAATTCCAATATTAATTGTTTTACATATGTTTGCATTATATTGTAACATTTTTTTTTCGTTTCGAAGCACGTGCATTTTCAATATATCTACATCATTTCGCTATCAAAAAATATTTCCTTTAAAATAAGATTTACTGGCTTAAAACTGACGTGTCAACAGATTAGAATCAGTTTCGAATTTTCTTCTTTTTCATCTACCATGAAACATTTGGAAATAAAACGATATTCTTGTGCACTATCTAGCATTTTATGTACAATTAAATTTCTATTCACTCCAAAAACGAAACAAAATCGTAATATAATAAACACTACTTCGTACCTTTAATCTTGATGCTGAAATTTGCTTTATACGTTGTAGCACCGTATATAGAATACATAAATCAGAATAGTTACTCCTTTATTGTTTACTTTCCCATGGGATGCATAAATCCGTCGATACGTCGAAAAGAAATTATTCTTTGGAAAACGAATTATCATAACGCATATTTTTTTATGTCAGACAATGTATTCTTGAAAAATAATTTTCTCCCTAATATTATTCCACGTATTTTCTAAAGAATAAGTTATTTTTGAATAGAAATGTTCAGTTAACTAATTTTAAATAACTTTTTTTTGCTTAAACTATAGAATGATAAACTAACAAAAGATTTTCATTTTTTTTACCTCTAAGATCGGTTGATTTCGACTAACATTTAACTATGTATTAATGAATATAAATATATATGTATATATATATATGTGTGTGTGTAGAACTCTTAATATTTATTATTATTTATTTTAGTTGCAACAAGGGTTGTTCAGTATTTTAATGTATATATTTATGCTTATGTTCCTGATGAACAATTCCATTTTAAAAAGGTGCCATTAAACTTAGGAACTTGCTCCAGTGTTTTTTAAATATATGTTTACGGTATTTATCAAAATTTGATAAATAAAAATATAGTAATAATTTACATTTACAATTTAGTAATCTTATCCTAGATGAGGAAGAGTTTACGAGGAAAGTCCGTCAGTGAAGTTGCATCCAGTTTCAGTCATGAAATCCAATTCAATTCAAGAGCATTCATTTTCTAAAACAGAGTGCAGAATTTTCGGATCCTTTTTTGATCCGGTACTATATGTCTATGTCCCTGTAATAACATTATTGTAAGAAACGAGTTCAGAGATTTTTAGATCTTACTTTTTACATTCGAAAATTCATATCAAAATATTCTCGTTAATGAGTTATTATGTAATTAGGAAAGATATATTACAGAAAGTGGAAAGTATTAAGAAAATAATTAATAGTAAGAAAAGAAAGTTAAGTATCAAGAAACGAATGTTTGGATATTCTGTAACCAGACCGTTTGAGAGGCTGAAATAAATTTTTTCAAAAGTTCTGTTTTAAACATATTTAAACTAGGGGAAAGTTCTGAATTACAAACAGTCGCAAGACAATGCCGTTATGGTGCTGTACTGCTGCAAGAAGTAGATTATAGAAAATTAGATCAGGTTCACTAGATGTATAAGAAGACAAGTCTGTTGAAGAATAACTCAGACCTTTATGAGTTAAATGCTATTACTACTACCAAAGCTCCGATGAAATTGTTCAACATTAAGTAAAAAAATGCTCAGCTAAAAAATCTTGGTTAATAAAGTTTTAATTGCCTGTATGGTAAGATTGGCTTTACTGTTCGAAGAATGTTATAATGAAGTAACATACCGGCCAGATCAAAGAATGAAGCGTGTGAAGACTGAGCAGATATCCAGTCATGATGGTTGAGGATGATACGCTGTCCAACAGATTGAAAAATGGCCGAATTAAAAATGGATATTAGAGCACAGGATATCGAGAAATCACGAGATTATTGCGAAAGAGACGGAATATTTCACATATTTGTAAGCTAATGGGAACTCTCAGTTTCTACTAATACACGCAGATTAATTAATTAAAATAGTTTACGAAACAAATCACATCTCAGCCGCCAAAACGGAAAAAGAGGCTTAGCAAGAATGGTTCTTTCCGATTTCAAATAAACTTCTTAAAAATTTTTCTTCTTGTGTCTCTACATTCTATTCAGCAGGACACCAAGACAAGAAAGAGGATTTCTGATATACGAGAAGATTAATAACTTTTAAATACCCATCATGAAGATTTCAATCGTCCATTACCACAACCTAATCAAAATGAGTAACACATACTAAAGTTTATTGATGTCTTTGTGAAATTTCTCTAGGTTAAATCCAATAGACTATTTCTGTAAAAGAAGCTCTGACAAAACTTAAATTACAACAAAAGACATTTTGCACCATTAGATGAATAATGACCAACCGAAGTAAACAGCATTCACTTCGGAAACCTTTAGTGATTATTGCGTTGAAAAGAAATACAATTGTAAATAATCACTCAAGTGTCACAAGGAAATGGCCTATTTGAGATATTTGACTACACTCTCCTCTCTGTATTGCCAAAATTAACTTTTGGTGATCCTACAAAATAGTAGCACTATGTAGGCAGATTGCAAAGATTCTCGACACTTCTATCAGTCATAGTGCTAGGTAGACTTCATTTGATTTATTAACTATCGTCCGAATGAGATATTAAATAAATATAAAAATAGGGACCAGAGCTAAAACGAAGATAAAAGAAGAATTTCTGGTTTAAAGAGAAATCACCCGCCATGACTCTAAATTAAATATTATCTAGATTTAGTCTGATAAAAGGAAACATAATAAGGAGAGAAATATGACCCTCTAGTATCAAATTGGTAATTTAGTAGCTGTCTAATGTACAGAATTTGATGCAGGTGTCAAACTTAGATGTAAAATATTTTCCAATCATATAAATTAGTTAAAGTAAACACAGAAGTATAAAGTTGAGAAAGTGCCGATCAAATAAAAAAAAAAAATCTATTGATCCGAAGAAGTAATTTTACTCTGGCAGGAAAATATGATAAAAGAAATCAGATTCACAACTTCAGACTTATTTTTCTCTTTTATTTCTCCTGAATTGCTCATATTGTGTGCATGTTGATTTTTTTATTTTGTTTGAATAACTTATTTTTGTGAATAAATTCATCGATTTCATAGTATCTCCTTCAACTTTACGATTAGATAATTAATGTAGTTCATCTAGTTTTGAACAGAGACCTTCTCTATTCCTTGAATTATAAGATCATTACACCATTAAGTTTAAAAAGTTTTGCTTTCCCTTGCAACATGTCCTTTCATTAGACAACAAATTGTTTCGCTGGGATTCAGCTCTCCGCAGTGATAAGGGGGTAGTCTTAAGCCTTTATAACCAAATGCTTCTCAATTGCCACTACTCCATAACTGGCCTACAAATGCATTAATACATTTCAATATTAAATTGTTAATCATATTTTCGCTCCCCATAATTTTCTTTTTTTTTTCTTTTCGTTTTCCCCCCCCCCCCTTTTTTTTTTTGCTTTTGATAACCACTACTGAATTGCATTTGATTTTGGTACAGCATTTTCAAACCATTTCTAAAAATGCTTCCATCTATTTCTCCATGATAGTCAATAGATTTTATTCCTCTATGAATATTTGCCACATCCCGAACAAATCCTTCGTTTCTTCCAATGTGAGATATGATAAGACTCTTTCTTTTGTGTTTAGGTGTTAATCAAACCTATTTTTTAATTGGAAAAAGATGCTTCATAATTGCTTTTAATTTTTGTGTATTTCCACATACAACTCTAAGATTGTCCTTCATCCACCTAGGTCTCATCCAAATAGTTTAATGATGCATTTTCTTTCTTTAACTCCCTAATCCTTTACTTTTTACAACGTTTTTCTGAATTTCACTTGGTGTGTGTCATCAAATTTTCGATCGTTAATTTAACCAGCTTCCCATCAAGCTAGAGCTTTGAAATTTTGGGAATCGTTCGTACTCGTCTAACAATGCAATATTTAGACGTTTGCGACAAGTTTTAACTCATATTTTTTAAATAATGCAGTTTAGCCCAATCACTTGGCGCAATTTGAATAATTGCCAAACTTGGCGAATTTTTTTTTTTTTTTTTGGCTGAATGTTAAGTCCGCTTCGCGGACCAATTTAGCAACATTTGGCAAAATACCACCAAGTAATTCCTGTCTCCAAGAGTGGTTTGACTAAACTGTATTCCAACCATTTAATTTACCGGATTAATTAATTTTAATTAGTTTTAACGTTGTTATGTATTTCATTTGGTTTGTGTCTGTATGTATGTGTATCAGTGTGTCATCAAATTGTCTATTGTTAATTTAACCAACTTCCCATCAAGCTAGAGCTATGAAATTTCGGGAACCGTTCTTTTTTGCCTAACAATGCAATATTTAGATATTTGCGTCCAGTTTTAACTAATATTTTAATAATTTTTTTAATAAACTTTGCCACCATATAAAAAGTTGTTTTTAAAAACGTTGGTTTTTATTTCGAATTATTTTTAAATAATATCTGCGACATAAAATGATGTCTTATTTTTCAAGATGCCCAATCTATTTTTTTCCCCATTTTTCAAATGAAAATTTCATGACTTTCAATATCCTATATAAGGTAATCTAGCTAATGTTTTTTGAAAAAATATCGTATCATTGTTCAATTCCTTCAGAGCTTTGTCTAAAGCAGGAATCTCATGTTTTCGAAAAATCAATGAATTTTTCGTCTAATCCTTGGTAATACAAAATAATTATACTTGATTAGCCTTCTGAACTGAACAAGACGGGTTTTTTTCTTGAAGGAAAAGAAAAAAAGACATTCATTAAGTTCTTTAACTTTAGGCCTTCTTTTTTTTTTAAAAAAAAAAAAATAATAAGACGAGAAATTGTTCTCTTAGAAACACCAGATAGCTAGTTGGAAAACCTTTCCAACGATCTGTTTGATATATTATCAAGGGCTTTGTTCACTGTCGAGAATAAACATTAAAAATGTTTCTCTGGGCATCACTTCGGATTGATTTTCCTCGATTTTTCGATTTGATGGAGTATACATCGTGTTTAGCGACATTACTTCTTCATTCATATTTAGAATGTCAAACAAAAATGAAGAAATTAGCAGGATGGATAAAAATTTTAGTATGAATGATAGCAAAGACGCAAAGCGAACGGCATAGATTTGGTGATCTTGATAAGAATGTTACCTTGGAAACAAGTTTCCAGACAAACAGAAAGTCCAACACATCATTGTTGTTACTATATATCGACAGGACAATTGAAAAGTCCCCGGCCTACCATAGTAAAACACAGTTTTTTGGCAAAATTAGTTTTTTTTATTCAACATAATTCCCTTCAAGGGTGATACACTGATTATAGCGACCCTCCAACTTTTCGATACCATTTTTGTAGTACGATTTGTCCTTTGCTTCAAAATAGTCCTCAGTTTCGGCGATCACCTCTTCATTCGACGAAAATTTCTTCCCAGCGAGCATTCTTTTGAGATATGAGAACACGAAATAGTCGCTGGGGGCCAAATCTGGAGATGGAGGTGGATGAGGAAGCAATTCGAAGCCCAATTCATGGATTTTTGCCATTGTTTTCACTGACTTGTGACATGGTGCATTTTCTTGGTGATGCAGCTCTTTCCTTTTCTTCAAATGCGGCCGTTTTTCGGCGATTTCGTCCTTCAAACGGTCCAATAACGCTAGGTAATAGTCGATGTTGATGGTCCTTCCTTTTTCAAGGTAGTCAATGAAAATTATTCCATGCGCATCCCAAAATACAGACGCCATAACCTTACCAGTCGACTGTTGCGTTTTCCCACGCTTTGGAGCCAGTTCATCGTGTGCAGTCCACTCGGATGACTGTCGATTGGACTTCGGAGTGAAAGGATGGAGCCATGTTTCATCCATTGTGACATGTCGACGCAGAAACTTAGGTTTATTACGCTTGATCATCTTCAAACACTGCTCCGAATCATCAACTCGTCGTTGTTTTTGGTCAAAAGTGAGCTCGCGCGGCACCCACTTTGCACAGAGCTTTCTCATACCCAAATATTCGTGAATGATATGATGTACACGTTCAACTGATATCTTTAGATTGTCTGCTAGTTCATTCAATTTCAATTTACTTTCATTCAAAATCACTTTGTGGATCTTTTAAATGTTTTCGTCGGTAACAACCTCTTTTGGGAGTCCACCATCTTCGGTGCTCATTTCACCACATCTAAACTTTAAAACCAATCCTTGATGGTTGATTTTCCTGGAGCAGTGTCCGGAAACTCGGCATCAAGATAAGGTTTTGCTTCAACTGTATTTTTTCCCTTCAAAAAGCAATATTTTATCAACACGCGAAATTCTTTTTTATCCATTTTTTTCACAATAACAAAAGTTGCTTCACTCAAAATGCTATAATTCACAAAGTAATGATCCAACAGCAGTCAAATTTATACACGCATTTTTTGAGGGTTAGGGCTAACTAAAAGACAAATGGATTTATTTCTAGTAGCGCCATCTATGCGTCAGGCCGGGGACTTTTCAATTAACCTGTTAGATTAACATGTTAATAACTTGAAATATATTCTGAAATTCATAATTTCTATAATGTATGACATTTGTTTAAAATTTTCTTCGCAATTTTTTTAATTTTAAGTTTCAACACAACATATAACTACTTTCAAGATTGTTTGTACATTTTGCACCTTTCCCCAAATTGCAATGTTAAGGTGAAACGGAGTATTATCTCTTTATAAATACAGGTCTTTATACTAATATACAAATGAAGCTACTTCTTTCGGATATGATTTTAGAAATGAAACAAGAACGCCAAAAATCATATAAAAATATGTATATATATATATATATATATACACATATTTATATATATATATGTATATATATATATATATACATATTTATATATATATATATATATATATATATATATAA
>BMAW01037729.1:0-12155 GCA_019974015.1 Nephila pilipes
TGTGTGTGTGTGTGTGTGTGTGTGTGTGTGTGTGTGTGTCGTAACAAAGTACTATTAAACATTCTGTTGACTTGTTAAAATGCATTCCTTTCTTTTAAAATTATTATTTAATTAAATTTCAAACCAGTCGAAGTCAAGTTCACCCGGTGGGACATACAACTCCGCCGTTGAATAAACTGTACAAAAAGTCAGAAGAGTATAAGAGATCAAAAAAGGGCAGAAGAGAGAAAAGTTTCTCTCGTTTGGTGTTTTATAATAAGGATTTTTATTCTAGATCATATGTGATTAATGGAGGGATTTAAAGAGATTTTAGGTGCAGACAGAAAGTCTAGTATGGATCATCCAAACAGGTCTGAAGCCGTGTGAACTGCAATATCAGCAAATTTTTAAGAATGCATGATTGCTTTAATTAAGTTAAAAAAGAATATTTTCTAACATTAAAGAACAAAATAACTGTTAGATAAAATTTTGCCTTGTACACCTAATTTCATTCAAATAAATACTAATAATCTATATTTTATAAGATAAATAGATGTTCTATATGTTATATGTTCATGATTTTAATGTGTCTAGGAACCTCAATTTAAAAGTTAGAATCATACATATGTAGCGGTTAGCCTCAATATATTTCAATGATCCACCAGCATTTTAAGTGAAAAAAATTAAAAATTCGAATTAAAAACCAACGTTTTTAAAAACAGCGTTTTTATATGGCGACAAAGTTTATTAAAAAAATTATTGAAATAATAGTTAAAACTGGAAGCAAATATCTAAATATTGCATTCTTAGGCAAGTAAGAACAGTTCCCAAAATTTCAGAGCTCTAGCTTGATGGGAAGTCGGTTAAATTAACGATAGAAAACTTGATGACACAGTGATACACACACAGACAGATACACACCAAGTGAAATACATAAAAACGTTAAAACGAACTAAAATTAATTAATTCATCCGGTAAATTAAATGGATGGAATGCATTTTTACCCAACCACCCTTGGCGACAAGAATTACTTCGCGATATTTTGCTAAATGTGGCTACCCTGTTCCGTTTTACGGACTTAACGTTGAACAAAAAAAAAAAAAAAAACCAGCCATGTTTGGTGCAAATTTTTGAAATCGCGCCAAGTGATTGGGCTAAACTGCATTATTAAAGAAAATATTAATTAAAACTTATCGCAAATGTCTAAATATTGCATTGTTAGGAAAGTACGAACGATTCCCAAAATTTCAAAGCTCTAGCTTGATGGGAAGTTGGTTAAATTAACGATCGAAAATTTGATGACGTACACACACACACCAAGTGAAATTCAGAAAAACGTTGTAAAATAGTTTTATTGTGAGGAAATTTTTTTAAAAAAACATGTATCCCTCTTCGATCATATCTCCAGATCTTACATATTAATCTGAGCTGTAGGTGGCGCTGCTGTAGCATTGCGAGACAATTCCTTTTCCGAATAATATTAATGTTTCTATCCTTGTTTAATCTTTTCCTAAGAACTTTCTTTCAGAAAATACACATGTTTCACCACGAAAAAGAATGGAAGAAAAAGGAGCGTTAAATTCTTTGTTCAAAAATTTCTTAGGCATAAGAAAATTTAATTCATGTTGAAGGAACTTATTGCTTCCTGACTTAGTTCACTTTATAAATACTGAGTCCTAATTTTTCACGTTACCAAAAATCATAAGATTCGCAAAATCCCATAAACAAATATTGACATTACGTATACCATTTTTGTTCGGAGAAGTATTGACAAAAGGTAGCACAAATCCTTTTCAACAAATACTCTTGGGAGACACTTGCCAGCACGGTAAAATAGAGGAAGCACGTTATTTTTGGAATATAATTCGTGGGGATATAAATGTTTTCTAAACATTGTCTCTCTATAATTGAAAGCAAAGATTTGCATTTGAGAACAACAGTTTCTCTTAGTTTTATGAGTACGAATCTTTGAGTTTCGAAAAACATATCACAATTTAAATTTATTTATTGTTAGAATAGCGTCAGGAGTACGGTGTGAATATTCTAAATAATTGGTAACTCTTTGGAGAGATAAGAATGTACAACAGAATTGTGAGAAAAGAGTTTATATGATAGCGATAGAAATCTTAATAAATATTCACATCCGATGATTTCCATAGTTTTTAATCAGCTTTCTTTTTTCCTTACCTGTGGCGCAAAAGTTGGCAGAGAGTAGAATTTAATTGTTGCAAAATAATAGTCCTGTAGTAGAGAACGTTTTCCTATGTAAATAAAACGATACTGATTTATCTGGATATATCAGAACAGTGTGATTTATTCAAAATTTCTATCCTCAGCTAAAAGTGAGAAGATAATATTAGTATAATCAAATGCAAATCGGTTTTCATTTCCAGCTGTATGTACGTAAGCATGTATGTTACAAGAAAATGAGTAATCATTAATATTAATTAGACATACATTTTAAATTTTTCAAAATCATTGTTAAATTACAAATAATAACTTCCAAAAACAAAATTTAAGAAATTATTAAAACAAAAAAAAAAACCTAGAAGTGTTACAGAATTTAAAAAAATCAGTAAGAATCAAAATAACCACGCAATAAAATCATAAATATTATTATAAATTAAAAACAGACAAAATATTAATATGAAAGAAAGCCATAAGTTTACTTATTTACAAATTATACATAATGATTTTAATTTAAAAAATATATAAACCATTAATTAAAAATTAAAACTCAGTTAAATACAAAGCTACCTAATACATAGCAAATCTCAAGTAAAAAAGAAGAATTAATGCAAATGAAAAATGGAGGCATTATAATATGAATACTGTCCCATACTTTTGAATGGGAAAAATGTGTTTAAATCAGTATTATGGATCCAACCATCACAACTACAATAATTACATTATCATTAAAGGTATACACTAAGAATTATCAAAGTTACAGAAACAAATAGTTTCAAATTAGAAAAATAAAAACGGAAACCCAAACATATGATATATATATATATATATATATATATATGCACTGATACCTTGGTTACTACGAACCCCATATTTCACCTTGGGTAATTTTTTTCTGGTAGAAGGGGTGAACGTTAAGGAATCCGAAGTATGTGCCCCCAGGCCCAACAACCATGGCTGATTTGAGATCCCTTCAATCCATTGAATGACCACGACTGGTCACAGTTTCTAACGCCAACATTGATACAGACATGCCACACTAGATTTGGCAAAAATTGTATTACAAACATGTATGTCGTTTAACAAGAGGAGAGCATTTTGAACATTTGTGAGGACTTGAAAACTTTAAATTAATATTTCTACATGTATGTATCATTGGAACAGATCTAGTAATTTCATTTTACTTTGTAAAGCTTTGAAATTCCGGCAAACATTTGGTGATTCTCTCTCTCTCTCTCTCTTATACTATATATATAATTTTATTTAATGTATTATTAAAGGTAGAATTTTAGGATCAATTTCGACTTCAAGTCTGCTATCCTAAGTATTTCACAAATGAGGGTCAAATATCGGATTCATTCATATTTATCAAATAAATAAATTTGTAAGCACACATATAATTGCGATATTTTTGAGAGCTATTGACAGCGGCGTTCTACAACTATTGCTTTCATCGGAATGATATTCTCCAGGAGTCATTCATCTCCTTGGAATTGCTTCTCTACGTGATAAAATTGCTGGAATTCAAAAGTTAAATGTTCTTTTAATTTTTGTACACAAGATTCTCTACCCCTGCGTATAACTTCAAAATGAAACTGTATACGATGATTGATTTTGAAGAAAAAGTGATGAAATCTCTCAAAAGAAACAACACAATCGAAATATATCTTGAAAGAATATTTTCTCAAAAATTACTCTTACATATTTGAGGTTTAATTTTTCCATCCAAATGTTGTAGTCAGAGGCGGGAGTCAGATAATTTAATAATCTGTTCGCATTTTCAATGATTGTCTCATGCACAAAAAACGTGCAAATAAGTTTGTAACAAAAATTAAATTTAATAATACCAAATATAATAAATAAAACGGATAAAAACTATTACAATATTAAACTAACTATAACAAAAAACACTAAAATATATCTTATTATTTCAAACAATGAATAATTATATAAGATTCAAAACACTAGATGAATGTGGAGAAATGCCAAAAAAAGGAGTTTTAAATTAGATTCAGGGAGAGCTTTCATAAGAAAGAATTTTAAAATTGTAATAAAACAAAAAAAAATATTGAATAACTCGCGTGATAAAATTTTAATGCTGTTTCATTTCAGTTATTTTCATATTACTATGTTAACATCCTTTCTTCCTACTTTAATAGATTTTATCCTGCATTATTGGCAATCTAATTTATTTTTAAATCTAATTTTATTATTTTTTTGGGGGGTAATTATGCTAAAATACATTGTGCTTGGTATATTGCGAAAACATATCCAATTTAAACAAGTTAAAGATCTCATCTGTGTAGAAAAACATAAACACACTTTTTTTTTTACTACTTATATCTTACTTCCACATCAGATTGATAAACTTTCTTTTCATTTTCTTGTTTTACTTTCTAAGCTAATAATTTAATCATTTTACTTTTTCTTATTACTTAACTTTTAGTCTCTCTTTGGATCTTAATTACTTTTTTATCGTTTAAATTTTAAACAAATAAAAGGATTGTAGTTAACAGTAACGATAGATTCTATTCTTATATGTTTTTATTGCAATACGTCAATGTGCACTTCAGTATACTTTTAGCGCGTGAAGCAACTGTGACGAATTGCAGAGATCTCATTCTCTATGGGGTGTTTCTCTCTTAGTGAGGTACTTTGTGAGCAAATATCTTACACACTTTCCTCTTACAAAGCACCCTCTACAGGTAGACGACAACATCTGAAGCACAAATGTTATTTTTTTCATATATCCTCTTTTAAGATTTACATATATTTTTGCTTTCTGCAATAGAATCAGAATATCCTCCGCTTAAATAACATCAGAGTTTATTCATATTTGCAATTAATGAATCAGTTTGTAAAGCTATATGTGAACATGGTACGAGTCTTTCATTGTAGAATGACATCATTCTTCTTGTCTGAAACAAGGACGAAAAACCCGAGAAACATCTAATAATATTTATAATATGTAATTATAGAAAGTAATGAAAGAGAGAGAGAGAGAGAGATCTGTTATTAAAACTTCGTTATTATATAAACTTGGAAAAATAGATATTGGTAAAAGTTCTAGAAACTGTAAGTATATATTCTTTATCTTCAAAACTAAAAGGATAATTTAGATGAAATTTTTATCTGAATGAAATGTTTAATTTGATCATTTTAATTTGTATTTCATTATTAAAGGCTAAGTTATTGCAGAAAATTCATTGATTTTCGGAACGGATGTTGAACCAAAACCAGTCATAAAAATACCATCACTCTAGATAAATAATCATTCGTTTGATTTGAAATTGTGTACAAAAACTTAAAAGCTGAAACTTATGAGTTGATTATATGTAAACGTAACAACAGAACTTAAAGTTGATTATATATAAAGACTTATTTCATTGTGTATATAAGAGATATAGTATTTTTCATTTCATTAAAATAAATCAATCTTAAATTTTGATTTCTGTGTAGTTTATGGCAGATAAAAAACCTTTAGGCTTATATTCAATGAGTAACCAATGCTTACCATCAAAATATTTTGACTATAGGCTCAATAAACTCTCCCTTAAATAATTCTGTTCTTAAAATGAGAAGAACAGAAGTTTAGATTAATTCTTTTTAAAATGTTTTCAATAATTTTAAAAAATAATTTTAAGGTGAAATTCTGAATCAGACTGCACAATTTTCTAACTAACAAACTTTTTACAGCTTTTTAAAGATATTCATCTCAAACTAGAACTCAAAAGAAGTTAAATGAAAGTCGAACTTCCAGATCTGAAAAATACTGTACCATTGAGTTTCTTTCTAAACATTTCTTCCTGAATATTTGCTGCTGTAAATTTTAAAGTCACTGAACGCATCGAATAAGAAGAAAATAGAAGCTGTCTCAATTCAGTTTTCATTTAGGATCACCAGAATTTTAATTTTTCCTTCTGCAATTAAAACTAACACGCTCGATAGGCACAATTTTATTCCTAATCCCTTGGTAAAAACTAATGCAGTTTTCTCGGAAGAAATAAAAATAATAGCAACCTTTCAAACCTCTATCTTTATTTCCTAAGACGGATAGCACCAATTTAAAAATAGTTACTTTTGCAAATGTCTATTAGGAAAGAATAAAACGAAACTGAACTTCCATTTCGAAGAGAGAAGTAAGTTAATTAATTCCAGCATTGGCAGCCATAGCAAACAAAACAGTTTGCCTTTTTTAAAAAACACGTAATCGCTTCCTGTATAAATTCTTCCGTTTGATTTGTCGGAATTAAAAAGAAAAAGCTGTCTCGTTTCTTATTAGATAGTTCCACTGTTGACTGAGTTTGCGAATGAATTCAAAAACATTGCCTGAATCAATATTCGTAGACGTCCTGACAATGTATCGTTGGAAGTGTGGTTTCTATTTTAAGCGCAGAGTAAGCATTGAAGTACAACATAGGATTTCAAAATTGCCTTCATTGCTAAGAGTGGAATCCTTTGGTTGAAATGGATTAAATGTCGAAAAGAATGGCAGCTTCGAAATTTATTTTTAATAAGAAAAGAACAAAAAGGTTAAATATTTGGTTTCAGGTTCTCACTGGAAAGATTAGGATCCAGTTTTAAGAAACTGAACTATTTTTCTTTACAAAACTATGATTAAGATCTCGCTCAAATTTTCCTATTCATTTTTCTTTACAGCTTAATTTAGTAAGTCTAATACCATCAAATTTTCAAATGTACATTTTTTTGAGTAAGTGAGTGATATTTATATGAAATAAAAATGTGAATAAATACACTGCTATAGAAATTAGAATCCGATCCGAATTGCAAAATCTATACTCTTTGTGAATTAATGCTAGACATTATATTTCATCTAGATGTAAGAGAAATAATTGCTTTAAAAGGAGATTTTTCTCAATTATGATTTTAATTCAATTTCAGAAAAAATATGATTGCACAATTTTATTTTGATTTTCTCCTTAAGATTCTTAGAGATGATAAATGTTTGGGTAAACTTTTCAGGTAACAAAAATATTAATTATTTTTTTCTCAATCCATGTTTAGCTTTCATTCGGTTTTGTCATTAAAATTTACCAATTAAACTAACAGTAAAACATGTATTCAGAGCATATGCAACTATCTACTGTGCATAATTTCATGTCAAGCCTCAATCATCAATGGCAATGTGAAAAATATTATTGACGTTGAGTTCCACAGGCGCCTTGAGTGGTCCGAATATCGAAATCTGCGATATTACTTTGCAAAGATGTAGGTGAAAACATGATGTAGAGTGAGTTCCAAGAGAACTAATTACTATTGAATGAGCTGTGGAGATAGAATGTTCCCATTGTATCGTAGGCTATAGATAATCTGCGTCAAAGACTTTTGCATTGAACTCCCGTTTTTGTTCCCAACTTCCCATTCAAAGTCCTAATAATAAGTTTATTAATCCAAAGCAATAAATGAGCCAAATCTGGGTCATCGGCTTGGGTCAACTACATTCATGAACACCTGACTCTGCTACACAGGTGTGGCCGAGTTGAATCCTCTTTGTGAGGTATAGTGACCCATGACATTGATATATATGGGAATTTAGGACCTAGCCGTTTGACGTCCGACATCTGCGTGCACGTGGGTTAAATTTGGTATCGGCCGATTAGAGAGAATGGTGTTGGGGGGGGGGCAAAAAAGGAGTTTGTAAGTGACTGGATAGCCCATTCAAAAATGAAGATAAATTAAAGGAGGGCGTGAGACAGCCCTACCAGAGGATTTTAAAAAGGAAGAAAAAAAGAAGCTAGGGGATCCTGACTTAGAAAGAAAGAGGCGATCCCGCAAGAAGTTAGAGGCTATTTCCTGCTCTTGCGATTTTAGGACTAAAATTGATTTGCATACTGATATTAAGCTATTTGTGGTTTTATTTTAGCTGTATTTGTTTGTGACTTTGTGCGAATAGAAGCCAGGCGTAAACGCCTTCTAACTAGAATATAATTCATAGAATTGTAAAATAAAGAAGCATTTTTAAGCTGTGTGATCCCTTCAAGTTAACGTTTCATTCCACACATTCTGAGGTCACTACGTTACACCATTGGTTGTTGAAGATGGATACTGAAAGGTGGATGCGCTAATCGCAATGAAGATTTGTAGAGCTGTTTTTGGAAATGAAAAGGCGAGTTTCCATTGGCTGTCAGGTGGTGGACTGCTATTGGCTGAAGTAGATTCATAGTTTAGATAGTATAAATTAGGTAGGGAGAGCATGTACAGTATGAGAGGAAAGTTGCGGATAGGAGTTCAAAATTTAAGGGGAAAAAATCAAATTTAAGAAATTGATGATTTGTAGAGAATTATTTAAAAGAAATTTTTGCTTTTAGTGGGGAGGGGTGTAGGAATCAGAGTAGATTTGTCTAGGCCTTTTAATGTCATGATATATGGAGTAAAAATTTCAAGGTTTCCAATGTTGAAATTGTAGATGTTTTCAAGGAAGTTGAAGAAATTAATAACAATTTTTAAAAGTGTTTTCTTGGGACTATAATTTTGAAAGCTTTTAGAATTTCATTATGTTTTATGCATGTGGAGGATATAGAAAACATTACTAATGATGCACTTCGAGTATTTTCTAGTAACTTTATATTGCTTTCAGCAGAGAGTTCTCACACAGGACATGTGTATGAGATTATAGGATGCATAATGGTAGTATAAATAAGGAATTTATTGTTCAGATTCATGTAGAACTCCTTTTCATTAGGGGATAAATTTTATGAGATAATCTTCGGAACTTTTCACTCGTGTGTAAAACGTGTGATTTAAAAATGAGCTGTTCATTAAGAATTATTCCCACATATTTTGTGGATTGAGACCAAGGAATTTGAGTATCATGGAATTAAGAATGAATATGAACTTTAAAAATAACTTTAGCCAGAAAATTTGATTGAATAAAAGCAAAAAATATCTTAAAATTTCATTTGGATCTTTTTAAAATAAGTTTAATAAAATTCATAATCTAAATAAAAGTTACATATTGTGATTTTCTTTAAAAAAAACTTCTTAGAAACTTTAACAGCTTTAAGAACTAAATCATTATCATTTTTGTGAATTTATATGTAATTATTTCTATAAATATTCTAGGTCCTTCAAGTTTGTAGGTTTTATCAAACACATTAAACAAATATATCATTCTTAAAGATAACCTTTCTCCTAGCATTTTAAGCGAATTCGTATTAGTTTTAAAAAAAAAACATTCCGGGTTAGATGAAAGAGTGCATACGAATTTTTTTTTTTTATTTTAAGCAAATGAACCCTTCAAAATTAATTTGTTTGTGTAGCATTTTATTCGAATGCATATCTATCTCACTGAGCAAGAAATTACGGAAACATAATGAAAAAGAAGTCCGAGTTTCAATGTAGCGAGTGCTGATTTCAAGAATAAATTATTTAATTGAAGCAGTGCTTACCTTAGATTTCTTTAAATCTAACCAGACTTCCAATTCTTCGTGTGATCTTTTGTTAAGGCTCCAGTCTACCCGCCACTTTGATTTCGTGGACGTAATGTTAATTCTCCGGATTCTCACATCTTTACTATTTGATCAATTAGAATGCGATAAAGTGCATCTGAAAGAGCACAAAATAATGAAAGCTTCTGTGGAATTACATTTCCGCTCCAATTTTTAAAAATATTTTTAATTATTTTTAAAGACCAGAAAAATCGCAAACTAATCATTACAATAGACGTTAAATATTTTTAAAAATCAGAGGAAAAAAGTAATTCCTCAGATGCATTCATTATTTTGTGCTCTTTCAGATGCACTTTATCGCATTCTAATTGATCAAACAATAAAGATGTGAGAATTTAAGTCGAAAATCCGTAGAATTAACATTACGTCCACGAAATCAAAGTAGCGGGTAGACGGGAATCTTGAACTTATTATTATTATAGTTTCAAAATTCGCGAGCTATTTCACTCAAAATTGGAAATTCCTCACTCACAGTTAAGCACAACACTTTATCCATGTATTTGAAATTCCGCCTAACATTGGTAAAAATTAAAGACATTAAGGTGTGGCGACGTTTCGAGAAGGAAGAGCCTGCTCTTGTAACGTCCTCGACATTTGTCTGATGATCCAAATGACGAAGTCATTGACAAAAGCCCTTGTGCTTCTTCTCAGTGAGACGTTGATAAATCGTCAAATTCAGTATACAGAGAGTAATTTTTGAGAAAATAAAGAATTTTGATTCATGCTCATGAAATAACGAAATATGTTTCCTTTATATATTGTTTAAAATGTATTAATTTCATTATTCTTTTCTGGAAATAAATTACTGAAAAGGACAATTGAGATTTTTTTATATTTCATGGATTAAATACTTTTATTATCACTAATATAATTAAAATACATTTATGTCAAGTTATTATTATCAAATGTACTTGTAGGCGTTTGGAAAATATTTTTTTGAAGGCCTGCCCTGAAGTTCTACTTACAATAACCATCTCAATATTCTTATCATCAAACATGAATAAAACATTTCTCATCACTAATAAAGCATTTTCTTTGGAAAAACATAGCTATGTTTCAGTATTTATTTAATAAGAATAATATTGTACAATTAAATGACTAATCTTATCTGTTTATCAACGTTGCTCATGATTCTTTACCACGACTATTGGTGAAAGACCTTATAATTTTAAACCAATGCAAGTGAAGATTTTAGTTTATACTTTAATTTTTATTAACTTCGCACTAGAAGCAACACGAACTAGTAATTTTGAATCTAAGTCAAGTGACGAGTTTGATAACTGAGCTGGCACCACCCTCTTCTAACTTCCACATCACGCCAACGGGAGGACTTCGGGTCCCGATAGATTTATCGTGCATCAGCCCGGCTACACAGTAGGTCTTTGGTAGCCAAGAATCGAACCTGCGACTGAACGAATACCGCCAATCACGAATCCGAAACCATGACCACTAGGCTACCGTGGCCACAATGCAAGTGAAGAAGTTCGACATCTGAGTAAGCATTCACTCTCCAAACTTCCATTCCACGCCAACGTGAGGGATTTTAATCCTGGAGGATTAAATGTAAATCAGTTCCACTACACAACGATACTTGGTGGCCATAGAAGCTCAGGATTTTATTGTAACAACTCTATGATCGCTTGGCTCCCATAGCCGCCTTAAATTTTATCAATTCAAATCAAAATCAGTTTTCATTTTCTGCAAAAAAAATATCGCTTCCATTGCAATCGAAATAATATGAAATAAGTTTTATGAGCAAAGAATTAATTTTTTCTAAGTAACTGTGACTTGAATTTGTTAGTTTTTTGTGCTGACTTGTTCTGAATTAATCACATCCAGGGAACGAATCAAGTGATTAATTTAAAAACAATTAAAACAAGTTCTATCTTGGAATTATTTGGGCAGAGAAATTCCACCACGGATTAGCTTAATAAAGTTCGTTTCTCAAGCTGCCTACAGTAGCATTAAAGTCACAAATATATTTTGATGAATCTTTTTTCCTCCTTGGTAGCCAGAGATCCAAAACCCTCTGCCGTACTCCAGATGTAATAAATGAAAGCCACAGAAACATTACCTCAAAAACTAAGCAAAAATATACTTAGAAACAACACCCATCAATCCATACTATAGTGCATACACACTTCGGCGGAATGGAAATACTGAATGTTTGGCATCTGAAAATGCCACATTCTTTTGCTTCAAATAAACTTTTTTATGTAACATTAATGTAGTTTATTAAAAGAAATATTCAAAGTTTTCCACATCATATTTGTGTGTAAAATAGGAAATAATCATCAAGATATAAGTGACTCGTTTTCAGTTAAAGAAATTTGAATATTTATTCAGGAGTATTTTGGTTAAATATTAAAAACCCATCCTTGAAGGGCTTTAATCCAAAACATTAATCTTACACCTGTTCGTTAAGTTTTGCAATGAATTAAATAAATATAAGAATATAAATCGAGGTAATAAAGGTAAAGCTTGCTATTGTCCATTTCTTGATATTTCGTCCTTTACTTT
>BMAW01037733.1:0-16728 GCA_019974015.1 Nephila pilipes
TTGAAAACAATGAATAAGTGTGTGATTCTTTATCTGAGCCAAAAAAACGCAGACTTATATGTGACCCAATGCTTCTCGATTAATGTATTAGAAACACGTGACCTTTACGAAATTTAAGATTTTTTTTCCCTTAAATTATTTATTTATATTTATTTTTACAAGCAAACTGCTTTTGAGGATTGAATCTTCTATCAAAATTAAAATTTTAATAAAATTCTGGTGCTTTGATTAAACAAATAATGCTTGATAGCAAATACTAATCATTACTCTTTTTTCAAAACATGCAAACAATGTTATATTTTCTTAGTCTCTTATTCAACAATGAATATAGGTTGCTTTTTCCCGGTTAAAATCGTAATATTAAAAAAAAAAAAAAAAAAAAAAAAAAAGTTTTTAAAAATGACAGAAAAAAAGAATTTTTCTATTGTTTGTTGCAAACAAATATTTTCAAGTATTAACCCACCAATTTTTTTCAAGCTATATTTTTTATTCTTCATTTGTTGAAACACTTCGATTGAAACTCAATAGATCGGGCAAACACCTTCCAAGATCTGATGTAAATAATATGAACTCCATTTCTGCCTGCTTACAGCCTGCCATTCAAGATTCCCCCAAGGCAACGAAATCGCTTATCAAAGAGTCGGATCGAGTCGTAAAATGCCCAACCCTAGTGAGGGTTGTAGACCACCCGCGACTCAAGAGGGGGAAGGAACAGTAGCTTCTTGCATTTTCGAAGAGTTTGTGAATGGAAAGCGAAAACTTTTAGCGACCTTTAGATGTGCTTAAGTAGATCGCTTTCGGAATAGCTTTACACAAAAAAGTAAAACGCTTGGAGGGTTAAGATTTTCAATTATTACAAATGTATAATTTTTAAGCTTCTGTATTTCTTTACTTTTAAAAATCTCTAATGCATGAATAAAAATAATACCA
This sequence comes from Nephila pilipes, assembly GCA_019974015.1. NCBI lineage: Eukaryota > Metazoa > Arthropoda > Arachnida > Araneae > Nephilidae > Nephila > Nephila pilipes. The sequence goes on from BMAW01037733.1 coordinate 931, forward strand.
AAAATTAAACTTTTTTTTAAATCTATTAGTTTTTTTTTTCATAATTTCAAAGCCAGGTATTCAGGACAGCTTAAGCATGATACTCAGTTTTGTAATCTAAAGTATTGAAATACATCTGAATTTTAAATAACTGAACTACATCTTCTCTCAAAGAGAAGAAGAATGCGATTTCCCACTCAAACTCATATTTTTCAAACTTGATTTTTGAAAAATTAGTAATTAATAGCATCTGCACACATTTATATTTGTTCATACGTGTAAGTATCAACTGTACTTTTGTACAGATACTTTTGATTACTAATTATTTGAAGATTCAAATTTAAAAAATATTCATATATGTAAAATCCCTTATAATTTATCTTCTGTTAAAGGATAATTGAAGTACATGTAATTAAAATCCGGACATTTTTCGTAATCTTAACATTATACAACTACGAATTTTACATAAGCTACCCTGAAAATCTGCTTTTCAAATTACATAAAAAAATATTTATGTATGGTACATACAAAGTTAAAAATTATTAATCACATAAATTTACAATTCTATGAAAATTTAAAATGTAAAATTCAAAATCTAATAAATTTCATCGCCAGCATATTTTCATATATTCCGTAAGTTTTTTACAAATCAGTTAAAAACCGCACGTCATTAGCAAAAAATATGCTGAACAATTTGATGAATATAAAATAAAAATTTTACTTGGAAGCAAAGCTGAGATGCTAAAACTTCGGTATACAAAAAATTATGAGCATATGTACAATAGTTTCTGAAATAATTATTTTAAAATTCAGTTAGAAATTTGTTCGTTATATTATACGTAATATTAAATAAAGCGTCAACATAATAAAGTAATAGTGTGATGCATTCACAGATTATTAAAAATAGATATAAGTGACATTATCGCAAATGTTAAGAAATTTATAATTTTAAAATCAATTGTAATTTTAAATTAAACTGTACACTGTTATATATACACAATATTGTGTTTCACAAACAATTTTTTCTCAAATAACAAATTGTTCTGAAAGTAGGCATTAAGGTACTTTAAAGACATGTTATTTTGTTTAAGCATTTTATATAAAATATTTTTTTTTCTTATGTGTCTCTGATATTTTTAACATTTGTAACAATTAAAATTATTGCTTATATACGATTCTTTGCATTTTTTTGTAAATTGAATGAACACTTTGATTACAATTTTGTTTATTTGAGAACATATGAACACTGATTTATTTTATTCATGAAATACAAGTTTGAATAAATTGACTCTTTTTGCATTTGTTTTAAAATATGTATATTATATTGAAATTTAAACTACCCAAAATTATACCTGATTTGTTATAAACGAATTTTTGATCTAATAAACACATATAACTCTTTTTAGGTACAATTTGTAAAATGGACTAAAATTAATAGATGAATATTATTTTTACATATTGTGAATATTTTGCACTGAACTTAAACATATATTTTAGTCCCTTTAAGGTTGGAGAAGCAAATCGTAAGCAATTTTGCATTCATTTTGATATTAAATATAAAAAGCTCCTCGGCTATTCAGAAGTGAGGTGGTTTACTTTGAAACCAGCACACAAACAGAGCACAAACAGAGTGCATTTTGAAATTATATGATCCGCTTCGGTCAAGTTATTTAAATTTAAAAAATACCTTACATTTGGAAAAAAAAATCACCTTTCAATAGATTAAAACATACACTCTCTTTTCTCTACAACCAGACATTATTTTTCTGTAAAACTACCCAAGAAATTAAACATCATAACATTTCAGCTACAGTTTATTTTATTCCGATATAGAACGAGATATGATGATAAATTCGTACCATTAATACTAAAGAATAAACTAACAATTATATATGGTTATATTCCTGGGATTAAGAATACATTTCTAAAATTTAAAATTGCTTACAAAATTTGTTATGAATTCTTTGAGGAAATGTCTGTCAACTTCACTGAACTAAAGTGTTTTAAGTGTACTTTTTTGAAAGACAAATTAAAAGGGGAAAAGTTTCTCTCACTACCAAATTTGTAATAACTGATATGTAAGATGTAGTAATCGATGACAATTTTCTGTTAAAAGATATAATACGAATATGTATTTAAAGTTTGAAAACACCAAAGAAACAGAAAGGTGAAAATTAAAATGTGGGATTGAAGATGGCTAGAAATATTTTGACATTTTGAAGAATATATACTCCATTAAAATTTAAAATTATTTATTGAATGTAAAATATATTACCTTTGCACAAAAGGGGATGTAGATGGGGTATTTCGCTTAGAGCAGAGGTATTCAACCTCTTGCACTTTGGGAAACCTTTTGAGCTTACCATTACCTTCAAGGAACCCCTTGATCAAACAGCAGAAAAAATAGGATATCAAAGCTCTTTATCCTAATCAAATTTACAAAATTATTATTGCATTTCTATTTTTTTATTAGAAACGTCTTAGTAAGATTAATGAATGTTAAGGTAGCGTAAGTTTTTTTTTTCCCCCTAAAATATGGCCTATGCATAATAAACAAAAGCAACATTTTTTTTAAATATAACAAATAATGAAAAAAAAAATTTAATGACTTGACCGTGATTGTTTTTTATTGCAAAGTATTTTTATGTCTGTAATAATTTCTGAAATCTTCAACCTAATGTCTTCTTCAGCATCCGATCTATTTCTGTATTTTGTTTTTGTCGCAGAGTACAAAGAGAAAGATTTTTCGCATATATAGATTGAAACATATGATATTAGATGTTTCACAACTCTTACGGCAATTTCATGATATTATTTTCTATTGTCAATCAAAAAATACATTATAACACTTAACTAACTTTTAATTTCAATTGAGTGTACATCAATGTGATATATCAATCAAACTGATATACACTCAATTTTTTCTTTTGTTGGGAGTTCGGAGGTTTTCTTCTTTTATTGGGTTTAGTTTAGTGTTTTCTTATTAACGTCGCACTGGAAGCAACACGAGGACTATTGGCAATGGACCTCGTAATTTTGAACTTCGATCAAGTGCAGAGGATGACACCTGAGCTGGCACCCCCTCTCCTAACTTCCACACCACACCAACTTCTTTTATTGGGAGTTCAGTGAATTAAAAGTCTTAAAAAGATTTTGGATCCAAGTTAATTTTTTATTTTGAACTGGATTCAAAAAATGTTTTTTGCAGATCTGATACATGTTTGACCAAACTAATTTTTACATTTTTATCGGGATCAGCGTTACCGTCCACTAAAATATTATGCAAATTACTAAAGCATTTAATATTATCTTTCAAAATAAATTCTGTTCAAAATTTCAATTTTAAAACAGTGGCGCCAATTTTACTTCTTACCTTGAAAATAATGAATAAATGTGCATTCTTCACCTGATCCAAAAAACGCCTAAATATGTGACCTAATGGGTCTCGATTACTGTATTTGAAACACGTGATTTTACGAAATTTAAGATTTTATTTTATCCTTAAAATATTTATTGATATTTATTTTTACAAGCAAACTGCTTCTGAGAATTCAATCTTCTATAAAAATTAAACTTTTATGACAATTCTGGCGCTTTGATTGAGCAAATAGTGCTTGATAGCAAATACGAATCATTAATTTTTTTTCAAAACATGCAAACAATTTTGTATTTTCTTGGTCTCGTATTCAATAATGAATATAGGGTGCTTTTTCTAGGTTAAAATCGTAATATTAAAATTAAAAAGAAAAGTTTTTAAAAATTACAGAAAAAAGAATTTTTCTATTGTTTGAAGAAAAAAAATATTTTTCAACTATGAACCCACCAATTTTTATCAAGCTATATTTTTTTATTCTTCATTTGTCGGAACGCTTTTATTGAAACTCAATAGATCGGGCGAACATCTTCCAAGTTCTGATCTGTGAATAATCTGAACCCCATTCCTGCTTGCTTGTAGCCTGCCGTACAAGATTTCCCCTAGGCAACGAAATCGCTTATCTAAGCGTCGGATCTAAGCAATTAAAATGCCAAACCCAAGGGGTTGTGTCGACCACCCGCGTCATAAAAGGGGGGAGGAGCAGGAGGCTCTTGCATTTTCGAAGAATTTGTGAATGGAAAGGGAAAACTTTTCGGGACCTTTAGCTGTGCCTAAGTAGATCGCTTTCGGTATAGCTTTACACAAAAAAGTAAAACGCTCGGAGGGTTAAACAACTGTCTATTCTAGTACGTACGATAATAAAAATCCCGCATATTTTCGCAAACTTTAATTTATGTTTTTCTATTCGAATCAAATTACTTTAAGATAATTTATATTTACTTTTATTAACATAAAAAATCTCCAAATTCTCCGGATAGTTTCAAATTAAATTCATTATTATGTATTTCAATTATTATCGACTCATTTAAACGCAGACTTCGGGTTGCGCAATGTTTTAATTGCAACCTCTTTAACCCCTCATCACTTAAATACAGCCTGAAAATCCTATGTCCTAAATGCAGTGACTCACATCGCACCAGCGTTGATGGTAGAGGGGGTGCCAGTTCAGGTATCGTCTCGTCACTTGACAGAGGTCCCAAATTACGAGGTCCGTCACCAATAGCCCTCATATTGCTTCTAGTGAGACGTTAAAAATAACAAACGAAACCAAACCGCATCTTACAGGAAACTACCAGAACAAAGCTAAATTCCTTAATTCAATTTACATGAATTGGGAGAGGAACACATTGCCTTCTAGAAAGAATATTCTTTATTCTTAAAACAAACACCGATAAAAGTGGATAACAATATTAAAACAAGCGAAAACCCTTATATAAGTGTCGGAAGAAATATATGCTTTTATCACAAAAGGACCTGGACGGAGGAAGCCGCAAGTAGAGAAATCTGAACCAGCAAGCAAACAGTTTTCTGAAACTGAATTGCCACCGCTAAATAAAAATAACCAAGATAATCGAAAGGATGATATTTTTTCGGCCATTGAAGAACTCCGTGGTATTTTTAATATCTTTCCAAATTTATTTGAAACTACATATAAGATGTCCCCGAAAGATAATATTTTTGAAACGCTATGATGTTTTTTTATCAGGGCTTGTGCCCCTTTTCCTTTTCTGGAGAATCAGCACCAAATATTAGACTCAGATCGCTTCCAAACCAATTATTCTGAATTTTATAATTTTTTCCTAACAATTTTAAAGTGTAATTTTCAAAACAAATTTGTTTAACAGAAAAACTTCTGATCGGAACAACGAATACGAATTGAACTCTGACTCGATTACCCATCTACTCCACCTCATAGCAACCAATGAAAACTCAGGTTTCTTCAAGATCTTTCTTAACCCTCCGAGCGTTTTACTTTTTTGTGTAAAGCTATTCCGAAAGCGATCTACTTCAACACAGCTAAAGGTCACGAAAAGTTTTCGCTTTTCATTCACAAATCCTTCGAAAATGCAAGATGATTCTGTTTCCCTCCCCCCCTTTTGTGACACGGGTGGTCGAGACAACCCCTCCGGTTGGCATTTTATTGCCTAGATCCGATGGCACGGCAGTTCGTTGCCTTGGGGAATCTTGTAGGCAGGCTGCCAAGCAGAAACAGGGTTCAGATTATTCACCTGCAGGAAAGTATTCGCTCGATCTATTGAGTTTCAATCAAGTGTTTCAACCTGATGAAGAATAAAAATGTAAGCTTGAAAAAAATTGGTGGGTGTAGTTGAAAATATTTGCTGCAAACAATAGAAATTTTTTTTCTGTCATTTTAAAACCTTTTTTTTTTTTTTTTATAATTTTAATATTACACAGTTTAACCGGGAAAAAGCACACTATGTTGGTCAAAACTAAAAGATTGTTGCATGTTGTCAATGATATTATTTACTATCAACTATTCAATCAACACCAGCTATTAAATTACAATTTGTTAGAAAGAATTCAGTTTGCTTGTTCATATAAATAAATAATTTAAAAGGAAAAAAATCTTTCACCAAAATTCATAAGGTCACATGTTTCAACTCCGATAATCAGACATCACATATTAATCTCTGCATTTTGGCTCCATCAAAAAAGAATCACACACTTTTGTTCATGGTTTTTCAGGCAATGAATTTGGTACCACTGTTTAAGTGAATTTTTAACAGCTTTGAAGATAACAACTGATATTGCTGGTGTGTATTCCGGCATCTTTGTTCAAGCTATTCATCATCTTGCTTCTTGAATCCTGTTCAGAAATGAAAAAATATATTCAGTCGAGTCATTTCTCAGGAACTTGCAGTCTCTGTCAATAAACGGTGTGGTTGAAGACGGATGCCAGCTCGATTGTCGTGCGCCGTCGCGACCGGTTCAAAATTACTAGCCTCGTGTTGCTTCAACGTTAATAAAAAAAAACTAAAACTCAGTAAAGAGCCTGAACTCCCAACAAAAAAATATTGAGAGAACAATATGTCAGTTTGATGATATCAAATTGATATACACTCAGTGAATAAAATTTAGTTGATATTATCCATATTGTGTTTGACATTTAGAAATGGCCAATACGTAATACCGAAATTATTAGAAACGTATCATCTTCTATGTATGCGAAAGTATCATTCTCTTTGTGGCTGCAAAAACAGATTGGATGCTGAAGAAAGCACGATATTCGGAAATGAATTTCAGACGGCAAATACTTTTAATAGCAATCACTGCCAAGTCATTAAAGTTTCTTTTCATTAATTTGTTATGTTAAAAAAATTGTTCTTTTGCTTGTTATTCATAGGCTGTATTTTTGAGAAACTCCCCCTCTCCCCAATAAAAGAATATTGGCCGGCTTGCCGTTCACTGAAATCTTACTAGTAGATTTTCTAATATGTTAAAATGAAAATGCAGTGATGTGTATTGAGACTACTACTGCTGTTGATCAAGTAGTGATAGCACAGAAATTCCTTCCTCAAATGCAAGGTTGAATACTATCAAAATACGCCATCTAGCATCCATATTGTCTTACGACAATATATTTCGCATTCAATGATAATTTAAATACAATAGAGATATTCTTCCATCCTTCTAACTCGACCCAATTTTCACCTTTTCTTTGTGTTTTTCAGGCTTTTCGTACATCTTCGTATTATATCTTATAACAATTGTAAATCTTCATCTTACATATCGGTTATTACATTAACAACGAGGAGAAATTTGGCACTTTAATTTGTCTTCAAGGCGTACCAAAAGCTTAACGTCTTGAACACATTCACCGAAAACTAACAACAAAACCCACATAACTGGTAAATTACTAATCCCATATCGGATGGCAGTTTTATTCTTTTAATACGAATAGAATCCTCTATATCTCGTTACTATCAACAAAAATAGTAGCTTAAATGATATCCTTCGGGTGGTTTTATAGAAAAACAATATCAACTCTGGCAGAAAGCGAAGTAACATGTTTGATTTATATAGAAAAAATTGCGTTAGTTTTTCCAAATTTAAATAATATGACCGAAGCGGATCTTAGGCTGCACTCTATTTGGTAGCATTGTTGTTGCTGGTTTCCAATGGCCACCTAATTTTGAATAGCCGAGAACTTTATATTCAATAATAATAATAAGCCTCAGCACTTAGGCCCAGCACGTTTCTCATGCCATAAAGGGGACAAGACTATATGTGGATAGAATATTCACAATGTGTAAATATTTTCTCAATCATGGTCCATCTTACAAATTGTGCCCTACTTATTAGATCCAAAAGTAGATAATAAATCAGGCATATAGCCCTGATTTAGAATATATCAACAAAAAAAAAAATCAATTTTGTTCAAAATTTTATTATTCGTAATAAATAAATCAAACTTGTTCTCAAATAAAATATAGTAATCAAGAGAATATTTATAATTTAAAAAAAAATGCAAAAAGAATCGTACTCTCTTTAATAATTACAATATTCCTAGTAAATATCCTCAGAAAATAAATAATATTTCATTAAATGGCAAGCAAAATATCAAAGTACTTGCCTTAATACTGCTTTGGAACGTTTTTGTTTTATTTAAAAAGAAATATTTGTGAAAACAATGCTTTTTTTTGAATTACAATGGTTTATACAAAATTGTGTTGGCCTTATGTATATATATATATATATATATATATATATATATATATATATATATATATATCTGTGTTGTGATGGAAAATTGCAGTTATCTCTTAAAACACTGGTATTCCAAGCTTATGAACTGGCTTACTTAATTTTACATATATATCACTTTTTTTGAGAAATATAAAAATGGCTCCAAAATAATTAGTTATACTTAAAGGATGTGTTTGAAATTCACAACATTCTAAGTTACTAGTTGTTGGTAAAATTTCATTTATTACAATGAATACTTTTTTCGAAATGAGATTTTTTCGTAATAAAAAAATTTAAATCACAAATTTTTCAGAAGAACAAATAAAGATTCAATGTTTCTTAAAAAGAAAGTATTTACTTAAGAATAATTAATTAACTAACTTACCACAAAGCAATTGTAAACCATTTTAAATCTTTCGACGAGAAATCTGGAAAATAAATAAATAATTAAAATTTTCAGATATATATTTTATATCTTGTAGCCTGGTAGCACATATTTAAAGTTATCAACTAAAATGAACGATGAAATGAAGATCAATTAAAAAATTTACACAGAAATATTGGGTTTAAAAGTAATACACAAATAAAAATCTCCATAAAACTTATGATGTAATTATTTGATGATAATCTATAGCTGTGCTAATTAACTTTTTTTCTTTTTTCATTTTCATACTATCAGTTTAAAATATTTGATTAACTTGGACATTAAAATGGTTCTAGACTTTTTTGTAGCTAGTATCCATATACTTTGGTATAAACTTTGTCAACACTGTAAATACACTACATTATACGAGTAACCAAAATGTATCATTTTAGTACTGTCTTATCATTAGAAACTCATTTTAAACATTCATTCCTTTTTTACTTCTGCTGAAAAACCTGCATTACTCTAGAAACTCAACACACTATAGCATGGCCCCAAGCTTAAAAAATTGTACCATCACTTTCCATTTCAGCAAATGGCCGTTGGATCTTGCCAATGCATTTAGATAGTGTGTTATGCTGCGGCTAAAGCAACACGAGAATAAAACGGCGGCAGACTTCGTTGTTTGAACCTCAGTCGTGGCAGGGCAACACACCTCAACTGCTCCCTCTTCTAATTTCCCACCTACCCCCATCGGAAGGAAGACTTTGGGCCCCAATGGATTTGGCATCAGCCCGGCTACACAGCAGGTCTTTTGCGGCCAGAAAGTCGAACTCGCGGCCACGTTTAGATGAATGGGTTGCTGGAACTTTAAGAACTTGCATAAAGTGCCAATATAGTTCTGTAAATTTTTTAGGAGTACTAAGGATGCAGGAATATTTTGGTATTACAGATTTTAAAAGAATGGTTTGCGAAAGTGAGTTCAAAATTCACATAAAGTACGGTTGGTTACCTTAGGTATTGTTATCTCATAACAATGAATTGGAAGTCCATTCTAAAATCCTTTATCAAATGGGTTATTTTTTACATTTCCCGCTGGCTTTATGAAATTAAGAGAGTGTTGTTTCCCAAAACTGCAGTGCCTAAGCTTTTGCACAAATAGTTTCTACAAGGCTGACTCTACTAATCAGTGAATGAAGTATTCTGTTCCAAGGGTGTAATGGCCTGCAGTTGCATTTCCATCAACACAGACGCAGTTTTATATCTTCTGCAATATGATGTGGTGTACAGTTGTTTAAAAATTATAGGTGTTAACATTGCGATAATGTCACTTATATCTATTTTTTAATGAATCCTGTGAATACATCAAACATTACTTTTATTATGTTGACCGCTTTATTTATTACATTAATATAACGAACAAATTTCGAACTGGTTACAAATGATTGTTCAGAAACTATTAGATAATATATGGTACGTATACCGAAGTTTTAGCATCTGGCTCTCTTAGCTTCAAATCCTTTATTTTATATATTCATCAAATTCAGCCTACTTTGCTAATAACATGTGATTTTTGGCTGGTTGTAAAAAATTGCAGATATATGAAGAATATGCTGGCGATAGATAAATTAAATTTTGAATTTTATATTTTTAAATTTTTCATAGTGTAAGTTTTTGTGTCTAATAATTTTTTTAACTTTGTATGTACGTACATAAATATTTTATCGTTATTTGACAGATTTTCAGGGTAGCATTTGTAAAATTCTGAACATATTGGGTGCAAAAAAATGGATTTTAATTACATGCTTTAGTTATCCTTTAACAGAAGATTGAGTATAAGAGATTTTACACATGTGGATACTTTTAATTTGAATCTTCAAATAATTAGTAACCAAAAGTATCTGTACTAAATGTACAGTTGACACTAATGCAGTATGAACAAATATAAACGACGCTTTTAATTACTAATTATTCAGAAAAATCAAGTTTGACAAATATTAATTTAAGGAAGCCTCATTCTTCTTCTCTTTGAGAAAGATACAGTTCATTTATTTAAAAGATTTGATGTATTTCGAAACATGACAGTACAAAATATCTTGGCTGTCCTAGACTCTGTTTTGGAGTGTGAAAAAAAACCAGAATTTAAAAAAATTTGTATTTTCGGAATTATTTTTTTATTGTCATGTTAAATTTACAATGAAATATAGAAGCAAAATTATTCATTTGTAATAATTATGAAATCTCTACAGCGTTTCTGATTTTGACTCGTTCGTTTTTTTTTTTTTTTTTTTTTTTTGGTTTTTTGACACTTTATTAGAAAATAATTATTTTAAGAACTAGTAAACGTGTTCTAAATTTATATGACAATGAGATGTATTTATTGTTTTCATACATTATCTGCATTTAAACATAAATATTTTATAGATATATGTTGCTTGATGTTTCCTGAGACTATAGATATAAAGCTGCTCTATCTGATGTAAATTTTAAATTGATATGAGGAAAAAAAAGGTGGGTTTTTTAGCAATCAAAGAAAACATAGAAAAGTAATTTGTCAACAATATAAAAGTAGGTTTAATACTCTATCTAAATTTGTTATTACAAGATTCAAATGAATAATTAAAAATAGAATAAAAATCTGGATTATTTTATGATTGAACTTTAAAGCGATTTTTAGTTTAAAATAAATTTTATATATCAGCTAGGTCAGGACGCTGTTTCTTTCATAAACCCAGCCAAAATCTAAACTCAGTTGATAAACAAACCTTGAAAGGAAATCTTTTCCCTTCCTCTTGAACGATGGGAGGAGTTCCTTGTGAGTATAAAATTTCCTGTCAAGTTCATTGTGTGTCCTGTACTCCCAATTATCTAACAAGATGTAAAACTTTTGAAAGGGAAGAGATTTCAGAAAAAACCTGCACCAAACGATCTCAGGCCATCTGTGTTAGCCGTAAAATACACGGCTCTGGCTTTCAGTGCCACGGGTTTGGCGCAAACGCTTTCGGAATATCTCGGACAGTACGGAAAAAAAAGCGTGTGAAACAGCAGAAAGGTTAAAATGAGGTTTTTTATAGTATTTTAATACGTTTTTCCCTAAATTTTTTCCTTATTTCACAATAAATTTTTCTGACACAATAATTCTAAAGATAATGTTTTATTATCTTACTTCATTCATGGAAAAAAAATACAGACTGAAACTAAGGCACCAAGATACCGAAGATGAAAGACCGTGAGGTGTTTCAAAATAAACGACTACATCAAAATATTATTTAAATCTATTATAGTTATATTTAAACCACAAACCTGGGAGACTTTAAAGAAAAGAAAAAAGTACTCAAGGTATCATTTGGTATAAATAAGTTTTTTTATGAATTACTTTTTAATGTTTATTGTGCATATAAGTCCTACTTTTACTTCATTTTATATATATAATGAAAAAATCACCACTTTTGTAAAATTAATTAAATAAATTATTTAGAATTTTCGAAAGTGCAGAAACTAATATCAAACCTACAATGTTATTTGTCATGTCTGTAAATTTTGGATGTGTAGATTAAATGGCATTGAGTTGATGTGCTTACCATCTATTGCTGTGTTAACTTAATACAAATTTAATTTTTCCAACGTAGAGGTTTATCACACTGTGAAAGTACCAGCGTGAGGTCGAATTTTTGAAGAGGAGAAGTGGGGTGACCACTAAAACTTTCTTTTCTTCAATTTAACTCTTTCATATTTCCATAAACTCTATTTAAGCACTCAATTCAATTTACCAACAAACTTCCAATCGCTTTTTAACTGCAGCTGTCATCTTCGCTTTGTAAAGCCAGATGCTTGGACTCTCTCGATGACTATGAGTAGGATTTTCTAATTGCAGGTGCTCTAGTCATGAAAAGTCAGGATTTATGGTCTTTGTGTTTTTTTGGCTACTTTGTCCGAGTTGTTTCCTTTTACAGCGATACCAAGAGCTGGTCAATTAAATGATTCGAATTAAGAAGGGACCTAAAGGTAAATAATTTTGGCATTGATATAGCTGATAATATTTGTGTAATATTTCTAGGTATCCTATAATCTTTTTGTATTGTTTCTTTCTTGTTAGAGAATAAAAAAAAGAGAATTAGTTTTTGTAAGAAAGATACATAAATTAAAACTTGTTAAGAGTTAGAAGAAAGAGAAGTTTAAAAGAAAAGAATTATAGTCCTTTTTTTAGGGATAACAAAACAGTTACAATAAATTGTTTGTGCACATAATAATATTGATATGAGAGGTTTATTTATGAGTTTCAATAATAAATCAAGTAGATGTTCATAGTGGTAGTTAAAAAAAAATTGGTTGCATTATATGATCCTAATCCTTGATGTCTCTTCGAGCTGCCTGATATTTCAAACATTTTTAAATTAAATAATAAATGGGTTATACAATGAAATGAATATTTTGATCTTCTTTCATCTTTTGAGAATCTCAGGATTTCAGATTATTTAGTCTTAGAATAAGAAAAAATCCTATTATTTGTTAATCTGTATTGTTTACAAACATAAATAGGCAAATAATAAGAGATACAAACTGAAATTCTGTATGATACGTTTAAATTTTAAATTTATATACTAATTAGAAAATGTATGATAACGGGTTAATAAATTTTTTTGGTTTTCACAAGTCTTGGTTTCTTTTTATAAACGTTGTGTTTTGCTGCATTGTCATCAGAATTATAATAAATTCACACAATTTCACATCAGAACAAAAAAAAAAAAAACTAGGTAAAAAAAAAACTAGTATAATGAAATATTTTTACATATCCTATAATGAAGTGAACATAGTGCTTTAAAAATAACATATTAGCAATAAAAGAACAAAATCTAGCAATTTCCAACAGAAATATATATATATATATATATATATTTCAATAACTGAGAAATTATACTTTTGAATAGTCCAAATTTAATCAACCAAAATATTTGCTATTAAATAACATCAGGAAATTTTGAACTTATGTTTTCTTACATATTTGTTTCTTTTTTTAATTAACGAGCCAAAATTTTAATTAACTTGAATTTTTTTACAAAAGAAAAGAGAAAATAAGATACATCAGTTCACTACAAAAATGTAAGTAAAGGTTAGGGAAAATCAAAAATTGCTTGACACTGGTTGGATTTCGACCACTGCATCGAGCAATATCACGGAACGATAATCCCCACTCTCTATAAGCAACAATCCTGCCTCTATCAAAATCTGACACTTGCTGGTAAGCATTTCTTCTTATTTGAATCATAATACGATTTTCTTAGCAAACTCCGACCTTAAAAACTCTTTCCGAGTGAGAAATCCACGGCAGAATTTTTATTTTATGCAGTGCATCAGATTTCATTTCTCCCTCATGCATTGTTTAAGTGCGGTGAAATACTAATCATTTATATATCCTAACCTCTTCTTTTTTTATGTGATTTTGATGTTCATCAGATCCTTCCTTCCTAGTTCTGCAATTTTATTTGTCAGCAGTGTATTTGTTAAAGGCAATTGTGATTTCTTGTGGAGCATATATGAGTGTAAAAGCTTTGTATCATATTTTATTCATTCAAGAAAAGAGAACTAAATCTATGCATTAACGACAGCACAAAAGTAAGAGTGAAGATAAATGCCATCAACAAATTTCTTCAACATATATTTGACTTAAAAAAATTTCCAATGAAACATAGTATCGAATTTAATTTTTAGTGGACTGTGTCGACTTTCATATGATAGAATTTCTTACAACTTTTACACTTTTCAAACATTTTCATCGATTCTGTAGACTGTGATATTGGTTTGATTAATGATTATATAATGTATCATTATGATTTTATTTTCCATTTCACAAACTTCTAATACTTTCTAGAAGTTAGAATTCTTAGATAACGTGGCATAGTATAGTGTGTAATGCTGTAATAAAAGAAGTTCAAGTTGCTTTTTTTCTCTACAGATGAATTAATTTGGAACACATAAATCAAACAACTCTATTTAACTTACGTTTTCTAACTCTAATATCTTTTAATTTAATTTGCATCGTTACGGAAATGAAAGTTACTAAATATTAATTGAATTCATTATATAAATAATATTGTCTTATGTATTTTGGTGCAATGATACCAAATTAATTGAAATTCCGATTTATTTTTCCGCATTTCATTAAAATACTGAGCTTTTAAGAATCAAAAAAGATCCAATGGATTTAAAAATGTTGAAGAAATACTGAGTTATCATTATTCAAGAAAACAATTGTATAAGCCGGTTGAGTCACGTGATATCTGAGCAGAATTCAGCAAATATACTTTTACGGGGAGTGGACCCTCATTAATTGGTCCACAATAGAATGTGATTCTGTAATCAAGTATTTCTCCCTGACAGTGTTTATCCAAAACAAGCTATTTCTGTGTCTAAGAAATGTGAAGAATTTAAAGGAGATCTTAAAAATGGACAGTATGACGAACTTGAAGGCAGCTTTCCTACTTTTTCTAAACATGATTTTATGTAAATAAATATTTCATTTAAGTAATAATTACTTGATTGTCCGTATTTTGAGTTAAATTTATAGGTTCTCGAAATAATACACAAAATCTCTTATACAGAGTATCTGGGCCAATAGGAGGAGAATTAGAATCAAAGAGTTTTAGAACGAAAGGATCATTTAGATAAACCGATAGTTCTAAGCATCTAATCTTTTACATAATTTTTTTATCCACTACTTTCCAAAAAATACGTTTGAGAAAGATGGATAAAAAATATTTTAGTGGAGCTTCTTTTTTTTTTATGTATTACAGGAAAAAAGGAAATAACTCAAAATTGTTTTATTAATAGACAGATTACACGATATTCTCAAGACTTAGAGCGTACGATGATGGTAGATAGTTTGGTTTTCAAAACTTCAAAGAGAAATTAATTCAAATGAGAAAAATAATGAGATTTTGTTTCTCTAAAGTGGGGGAAGAGGGTTGTATATATTTTAATCCCATCAACATTTCTGTTCTTAATAAAAATAAATAACCTGGCACTCTGAAGTGATTGGGAGAGAATCATACAAATGTGATTGAAGGGGAAGGAACGTCTCCCTCTCTGCTTTTTTGTGAACTAAAATCTTTTAAATCCTCCACACGTGTTTTCACTGATCCATGCAGTGTCTCATTTGAGTACTGTCCCCTTCTTTTGAAACTAACTTAAAAAGGAAAGGCACTACTTGGGAAATTTGATACGAGGTGATACTCGGTAGTTTAGTAATGCGAATAAAGGGTACCTATCTATATAAGTACCAAACCACACTGATCGCAGCCAATTCCGAAGGGGGAAAAAATTCAAAGTAAGAAATCTGGAAAGTTATCGACAGGTTAAGGTTCATATTATGTGG
>BMAW01037733.1:16738-34225 GCA_019974015.1 Nephila pilipes
TATGATAATTATCATTCTCGTTTTAGTATGCAATTCAAATTTTATAAAACTTATGTTTGAAGAAATTATACATAAACAGAATCCTACTGGAAATACTTTAATAATTATAGTTAAAAAAAACTTTCAGTTATTTCCATTAAAATGCATTTAAAATTACATAACTTTTTAAAAATAAAAAGTTAAAATTTTAACTCGAGTTTCATGAGCTCTATTAGTTGTTTTATAAATAAAATAAAGCTGTTCATGATTTAATATATATGTTTTGTGCATAAGAATTTTATGCTTAAGGATTCCTATAATTTTCTGAATAATTTTGAAAAAAGTTACTCGAAGGCAAGATCGAAACTTGAACGACCGGTTAGTGAGATACAATATTAGCTGTATTACCACTGTCTGATATCGAAATTCAAGCCTATTCTTAGAAAATGTTTTTCTATTAGGATTGGTTAGCTAGTGCGCTTACGGTTAGAAACTCTTTAACTGTACTACTAACCAGCCGAATTCCATTCCTAACTGAATTTCCCAAGACGTGTCCTTTCCTTGTTAGGATAGACCATGCAACAGCTGCATTTGCCAGCACTAGGGGCCCTACAAAAATGTTCATTAGTGAGTTTCGTATGACATAGACCCCTTTCTCAGCATTTCACTCTTCTTTTTATAATTCTCGGTTTAAGTTGAGTAAGTTTTCTCTTTTTATTGTACAATCTCATTCCACATTTATTAGCTGTACTTAACTTTTACTAATTACAAAACATTTCTGCTATGATTTTATAATACATTGCTTATTCTGTTACTTACTTCCTTTTGACGTAATTAATTTCAATAAAAAGTGTAACAAAATTCGTAAAAATGTAACAAATTGTCTCAGAAAAAATATCTTCTGAAAATCTTTTATAATCTAGAGTGACAATATATATCATCATTCGATTTTAATATTTTCAACGAGTGTAATATAACGTATAAAAATGATTAGAGATTTTAATTTTAAATGCTCCAAGTGTAAATCTCACCATTAATTATAAAATGAAACACCGTTGAACACGTTTGTTGGACATGAGTGAACGCATATATCTTTCTTTTATAGCTGCATCAAATTTTTAAAGTGTTTGCGTACTCTAGTAAGAGTTTGTTATTAGCCACCCGAGGGGCTATTGTTTTAGTTAACCAAAAATATTGTACCTGACCACTTTTAAAAAAACTCATTTGGTTTTTCCATTTATTTTTTAAGTCTGCTTTCAACAGTAACGAATTTAATTTTCAAAAATACGACATAATAAGTTTCTCCTGAATTTTTTAATGGATTGAAATATAATATATGCATTGTACCTGCTTTCACCACTAATGAACTTAATTCTCAAAATCGTGTCGTAATAAAATTAAATTCCCTCAATTTTTTTATTGGATTGGAGTGAAACAAATATATTATTAATTATTTTATTTAGTTATCGAATTTTATATTACCTTAAATCGTATGTAAGCTGGGATCAAGATAAGACTGAAAATAAATAACAATATTCAGAATGGTACAGGTCAATTATAATGATAAATCACCAAGCAACTAAGAAATATCGCTAAGTATGTTGCATCAAAAGATAGGCTTCACAAGTTTGGCGACGACTTGGCGTAATCATAATTTGATGGGTATCGCTATAACAGACAAGTACCCAGAATTTTAAGACAGCTGTGAGGCAGACATCCCCCCCCCCCCAAGAATTTAAAACTACGTCTTTTTAGTTTAGCTTCCTTCTGTTGATTTTTTTTTTTTTTTTTTTTTGATGGGAGGGGGGTAAAATATTTCACCAAATCCTTTTTCAAGCTCCGATTATGAGATAAAAGGGTGCCGCAAATGGAGAGAGGGGAAGCTTCTCTTTTCATGCAAATGGAGAGAGGGGAAGCTTCTCTTTTCACACAAAAAGCTCGAGAGAGTGTTTCTCAATTTTGTTTCCCTTTCATGTTACAGTGAAAGAACTGCTCCCCTGTCATAGGAAGGCGGTTAAAAACCAAAGCCACCACTTCGGCAATGGTGATCTTAACAAGTTCAGGAAGGCGTGTAAAAGCAAACGCAAAGAGTAAAGAACCGGAATTTTGAAATGAAAGAGCAAGAGGACCATTGTCTTTATGCGTCAGCTGCAGATACTTTATAAGATAATTTGAACAAGCAAATCGTTTCTCTTTCAGTTTATAAAATCTCATTTCCTTGATACAAAACACCAGTGATCTGAATCATACACCACGAGGTTAGAACCAGGCCTCGATGTCGATAAGTAATGTAAAAGATCTACAATGCTAGTGAAATATCTTCACCAAATACTGAATAATAAAAGTTCCAAATTTTGTAAACACTGAGTAATATCAAAAAATTTAATAAAAAACCTGGTCAGAACTAATTGCTATGATGTATATCAGTATGTGGTTGTATTAACTGAAATAATTATTTTAATTTATAAATAATTTATAATTATAATATATATAAATTATAATATACAATAAATATAAATAATTTACAATTAATTAATAAATAATTTACAATTAATTAACAAATAATTTACAATTAATTAATAAATAATTTACAATTAATTAATAAATAATTTACATTTAATTAATAAATAATTTACAAGATTTCATATAGATTACTCTCATATCGAAAACAAAAGTCTTAAAATCATTAGCTTAGTTCAATTTTTGTTTTCAGTAAAAACTATTTTCTATAATAAAGGCTTCCAAAAATTTAATTTAATGATAATTTTGAGTTAGTTACAGGTAACCACGTTACATTATCATTAACATGTATGAACCAAACACTTACGATAGAAACTTATAAACCACAGGATATATCAACAAAAGAATAAAGAGTATGCATATTAAATATTTGTATTGAAAGATACAAATTTTATAATTTATTTCTTAATCAAAGGCAAAGAAAATATTGTAATGGTACAATGGACGTACAATTTCAAGTATCATTCTCTTTATCAAACCTTGGTTAATTTTTCTGAAGTCATTCGCTAAAAAGCTCATTGTGTTACTCTAATATTACATTAATGAAAACAAATAAATAACAAAATCTAAGCTTGAATAAATCAATTTTCTACAAATATAGTACTATTTAATGGACAAAAATTAGATATCAAATATGGTAACTAATTTTTCGAAATTTATGTGACAGCAATATTCTAAGATACTTCATATAATCTTAATCTACATTTATATTCAAAAATTAATTAAATCAACCTTGAATTAAAAATATTTTTTTAAATTTATCTCAATAAGGGACTTTGCCCACACAATCTCATCGTAATTGAAATTGGTCGAATATTCTCGATTAATTATATAAAATAATTTAATTGGAGAAAAATTTTACACCTAAGGTCAGTATTCTTAATTACAAGAATGGAATAACATTTTGGATAAAAATTTAAATGAAATTCATCACGATCACTTAAAAAAAACAAGTACTTGTTTCATGCAAGGATTATTTCTAAAGATTATAAGTTATTTATTTATGTTTTGGCATTGAGACGGAAAAAATCAATTATGGGAACAGAAGAGATGAGAAACATAAAATATCAATAAACATCTCTACCATACTAATAAAAATCTCGTTTCCCTATAAGGAAATTTCATTTCTTTATTTTAGAGGGCGAAAAAACAATTCAATATATTTATTGGCAAAGCTTTATTAATATAATATCCATTAAATGATTTTCATTCTGTATTAGTTATTAGAATAAAGGAAAAGATAAAACTAATTTGAGTTTAAATTCTGAAAACAAAAGTTATAAGTATTAAAGATTTACTAGCGTCGCACTTAAAAAAACATGAAAGCTATTAATTGTTCTAAAATTTGAAACACGGTGGCGGTTCTAGGAAAATAGGACTCGAACACTCGGCTGGATTGAAACATCGCTAACCACGAAATAGCTAACATAATGATTAGGCTACTCCAGTCACTATTTCAATACAGTAAGATAACATTTTCGTTGTTGAAAAAAGTATTATCCATATTAAAATGTTCACATATCTAAGAATCAGAAGAAGAAAAAGTTCACGTTATATTTTTTTTCTCTATATTCTTCATTTAATCATAAAAATTCGATATATTTCAATATCATTCCTATAAATGGAATTTTGAATAAAAAGTAATAAATGATCAAGCAAGTAATGTATATAAATGTACATTCTATTTTATCATAAAAATTAGAACAATTTCCTTTAGTTATAATGCATAGTTTTAAAAAACGCACATTTCTCATCTCTCTCACTCTCTATTCGTAAGTTATGGAAACGCATGTGTTACAACATTAATGACAATATATTTAATGTATGAAAAATATTTCACATACTAATGCACGAAAATAGAATTATATTTAAAAATATTTAAGCCAGTCCTATTCTCAAAATCTTTCTACGTAAATATAGTTCAAATGTTTTGTGAGAAATCTCTTGAATAAATACATGCAACTGTGCCAATTGAAACAAAATTGTTACTTTTGGGATTTAAATTTGACATAAACAGTGATGCACACACACACAACAAGAGTAAAAAAAAATACACATGAAGAAAAACTCATTTAAGTAACTTTTTTTCCATATTTATGTAGAACGGAAGGTGATGAGATTGTACACCCCGAATCTACGATAGTTTGCTCTTACGCAAAGGGCTGGTTGTCTAGGGGGGTGGTGTAATTCCATTACCGGATTCTATGATGGTTTTGTAGGAATTCAATGATGAGGCTCAACTTGATTTACTTCGTTTAATATTTGGAGAGATGAAGATATCTACACATTGAACTATATACAGGTTATCTCTATAAGGAGTAAACAATTCTTCTGAGACGGATAGATGGCTGTCTAATTGATCTTTATCCCATATCGGCGATGGGCATTCGGAGCATACTTCCGACAAGGGTAATGCGAAGGAAAAGAGAAGAGGAAAATGGAGGAAAAAAAGCGAGAACAAAATGTCGCTCAGTTTTATTGTGGAATAGGTGGAGCTGCATGAGGGTACCATCTTTCGAGTATCTTAGGAACTGGTTTTACAGTACATTAGAAAATACATTAAATTCTTTGATATTTAGCTGGAAAATCTTACATCTATATGATTACAAAATACCAACACACTTAAATGAGAATGGAAAAAGTAATAAAAATTTATAATTCCTTCAAAATCCTCGTTTTTTCTTTCTACTTACAGTATCATATCACAGTATAATTTTATACAAATTAACTGAATATCAAGAAAAGCTTAACAATATTAGTATTATAATTCCAGGGATACAAGATGACTAAAATCTTATATTACCATAATTGTTCCTTTTTTTTTTATACATATATATTTTCCTGTGCACCCAGAATCGAACTGGGCATCGCATGCACTTCGACCTGGGTTATCATGGATCAAAAAGTTCGGGTAATAGACAATTAAAATAAAAGATATCTATTTTTTTTTTTTTTTTTTTTTTTTTTTGACAAATTATCCCAAAAATCATTTTCTTCATTTTTTTTTTTCGATTTTGTGACCTTTTTTTGTGCATATTAAAAAGGACAGCATTTATTTTCTACAATTTGCAGTTGACCCTGAATTTGAAGGAAATAATTGTGATATTTATTTATAATCATCTTTACAAATCTATGGAATTTCCAGAAGATAATTTTTTTTGTAATTATTGCTTCTTCGATAGTTATGCTTTGGCAAGAGGTAAGAAGACGATAGAATTGGGGCATTTAACCCCAATTCCATTGTTTTCAACTAAACCATTTGGAGTAGCTTTGGATTACGAACAGTCCACAAAAGAAAACTTTTAAACCCAATGAATTTTCCAAAGCCTTCACAGCCTCCACTTCATGATTTATTCTGTAATTCATTGCTGAAGGCCGGAAGTGGAAATAAATCTATTTTTTAATTAGTCCTTCACAGCTTAATTATTCTTTTTTTCCACTCCGAGAAATTCTGTCCTCTTTTCTTTTTTCGGTATGCTGAAGGATATAATCTTGTCTTGCTGATTTGAGGGCTATTTATGTCATTTAATAATTGTAATAAATTTCTGCAACGTAAATTTCATAATTGTAAATATTTTAATGTTCAAATAACTAAATACTGGGAGGAAATATGGTAACTTTAATTCTGGATGTAAAAATAAAGAATGTTGTAACAGATATACAATATTTCTACTGATACATTCACGACGTATCTAAAAAATCTATTGCTTTTTTTTAATAATTAATAAAGTAATTTGTATTATGCCTTTTTTAAATTCCCAGTAAAATTAGCATATATAAATAACGAAGAATTACTTCTTTTTTTATGAAATCGAAAAGAAGTATACATTTTAAACACTATAAAATACCACATAGATTACTGTTTTCAAGCAAGACACTTTCAACGAATATTGCGCAACCGTAAGATAAAGCTTCAAAAAAGAAACCCTCGGAGCACAGCAAATTCTAAGAAATTTGATGAGTTCCCTCATCGGGCCACAAATCCTTTTTTATCAACGGTTTCTTTACCATGTATCCTTACGTAATGAGACGGGACTTTTAATTTTGCTTTCCCTTCTTCCTTATTTACTTTGCTGCTTCACAAATATTACAAGCAGTGAAATACATTAAAAAAAAAATTAATATGCATTTCAAAGAGCATAAAAAAAGGAAGGATTCTGTGGAATGTTTCCCCTCAGATTATTCAAAGTATTTTTGTGATCAATTTAGATGCGAGTTTTCAGATCTTCAATAAATATTTAAAAATACTTACAAAAATCAGAAAAAAAGTAACATCAGTGAAGCTTTTTCATTTTTTAATGCTTTTTTAAAATACATTTTATTCCATGCAGTTAAAATAAATATTCTAGAAATGACTTAAATTAGGTAACTCCAAAGGATTAACATTATGTACGGACACTCGTTGTGGACGGGAGCCTTTATCGATTCTGTGGGGTTCTTCTCAAATCCCAAAGACATTACTTTTGGATCAGTAAGGGGTGCCTCGGGTAAATCGATTGATCCCACCCCGAAGCTGTAATACTATACTACAGCTTCACCTCTGTGGTGCCTGTGAATTGGTAGATAGCAGACGGTTTTCCAACCCTTTGTAAGCGCAGGCTGGAGTTAACTTTTCTCAGCTATGGATCCGAAAATTTCTTCTTGCCCTGATGGAGGCCTGAATCCATCAACATCCTCTCCGTCTATAGAGTTGAAGCACCATATAATAAATGAAACTAATAAACCAAGGCATGGAATAAAAAAAAATGTGATTTATCGAAAAACGCAAATAATGCATTTTTCGTGATAAAGAAAAGTGACGGATCTTTAAAAAGCGTCTCTGTAATCGTTAACCATATGCCATTCATTAGAATGGTGGGAGAAATGAAAAGTGTCAAAAAAATACAGGTAATATTTTAATTAAATTATCATCTGCAAAACAGATCAAAATGCTGTTAAAATTTAAAAAATATACAGGCTCAAATTTAGTTACCGTAATACCTCCTTTTTTCTTTAAACTGATCGCGTGGTGTCATATCACAACCGAAACTCCTACATGATACAAATGAAGATATATTAGTATTTTAAGAGACCTAAATATTTGTGCAGTCCGACGAACAACAATCTGTTTATGACGGTCAACCTACAAAGCATGTAATCCTAACATTCAATTGCTGTAACTTGTTAAAATCAAGTAAAATGACTTGTCTAAAATGTCCTGCAATTCGGAGCCTAATTGTTCAAATTGCGAAGGCGGTCATCCTGTCTACTTCCGCATATGCCTACGATGGATCACCGAAAAAAATATACAAACTGTAAAAGAAATTAAAGTGTTTGTATTCCCTGAAGCCCGAAAAATAGTTAATGAACACTCCCTCCCCCTACAGTTGGCATGACATATGTTTCTGCATTAAATATAACTCTGTCTCAAAGGCCTCTAATCATCCAAAACCAAAAATCGTAGAAACTACCACTCAAACAAAAGCAATAGAAATATAAGCTCATTGTCATTCGATTTTGCACAGTGTGTCTTCTGTATCCAAATCTTTTTCCTGCAAAATCGAAACTTCTCCTCCTTCCAAAGATATAAATTCATTTTGCAACCAATTAAAATCCAATCCACAAATTAGAAAACAAATTCCATCTGTCATTTCACCTCCCAAACCAGTTGGTCTGTCTGGGAATAAACAACAACGCGAATAATAGGTAAAAAACGAATAATAGGTTAAAAAACTACGTATCGAAAAAAACAATTCCGCAATATTAGTTGATCCAAATTTATTAAAAAACAAAACAATATTAAAAGCAAATCTGCACCAGCTGATGAAGTTGAATAAAAATCTTATATCTGCGACGACGACAGTCACTCGCCAATAGCCCTCGTGTTGTTTCTAGCGCGACGTTAATAAAAACTAAACTAAACCGACGACGACAAGATGATAATGGACGGTTCTTCTGAATTATCTCTGTATTAGAAGGGTTTTTTTTTAAAAAAAATTCTGTGATTTTCTTTATTTCTTAAAATTGTAGAGGGTATGGGAATTAAATAACAGAAATTAAAGATGTCATAAAAAAAATACAATCTCATTGCTTTTGCCATCCAAGAAATTTATTTAATCGATAAAAATAGTATTATAATTCATCATTTCAGTATATTAAAAAAAAAGACAAACTTACCCAAAAAGCCAGGTTTGATATCGTTTTGTTGATATCTCATTCTTTTCCGATCAATGAGATCCATTTACAAACAGCTCTTCAAACCATAGTATTATGAATCCATATTCAAATAAATCCATTCGCAATATGTGTTTTATACCTGTCACCAAACACCCGACACATGCACATCAATAACCGTAACAGTCAACTCACTGAGCATTTTATTTTTGTCGGGATTATAAATGGACACAACTCTCTTTGGGGAAACAAAAAACAAATAAAGAGGAATACAAATAGAAAAAGTAATCTCCCATAACAGCATTTACATTCTAAACAATAACCAACTCACTTATTTTCCTTCCCTCACAAGAACATACATTACATTAATATGGCTGTTTGCTCTCTTATTTAACCTTTCTGGCATTTCAAATCTATCCTTAGCCTTGCAATAGTGATTATTGGATATTATTCCAATATTATTGGAAAAGGATCAATTCAAAAGTGCAAGTGTAACCCAACACAACCATGTATTATATAATAGATACAACCTCTGACGATAAAGTTCGATGAATGAAGTCAGAACGGCCGATCTGGCAACACTAGCAAAACAAAACGCTGTACTTGCGTAGCAGGAGGTGGTGACCATCTGCCCCCTCCGTTGTTCAGTTGAGCGTCGTTTGTGTTCCGTGTAAGACATGTTTTGCTAAGTGTTTGCTTAGTGCGTTGGTTCTTAACTGAGAACAGGAAAATGAATGAACAAAATATCAATTTAAAGCTTTGTTTTAAGTTTGGCAAGACACCAAAAGAAACTCATGCGATACTGGTACGTATTTATGAAGATCAAGCACTGTCTATGAAGTGAGCGTACGAGTGGTTCGTCCTTTTTCGAGAAGGCCGGGAAAGTGTTCCTGACAACCCCCGTAGACGAAAACATTGAGAATATGAGGATATTACTCACGAAAGATCGTCGATTAACTGTGCGCATGATGACTGATGAACTGCAAATTAACCGTGAATCCGTGCGCCAAATTTGTACCCAAAATTTAGGGATGAGAAAAACGTGTTGTCGTTTTGTGTCACATAACTTCACTGACGATCAGAAGCAGGCACGTTTAGAGCCTTCACAGGAGTTTGTCGGCGGATGCGACTTCAAATTTCTGTGCTGTCACTGAGGATCAACTGTATTGTCACTGAGAATGAGTCCTGATGTCTCAGGTGCAACCCCGAAATGAAACGGCAAAGTATGGAATGGCGTTCTCCTTCATCACCTCGTCGGAAAAAGGTCAGAGCAGAAAAATCATGCATAAAAACGATGCTCACCACCTTTTTTTGATGATCAAGGCATTATCTACAAGGAATTTCTACCTGAGGGAAGGATGATGAATGCTGCAAGGTACATTGAAATTTTGACCCGTTTCATGAAACGTCTAGGCAGGGTACGACCCCATAAGCACAACAAGGTTCGTGGTTTTTTGTTGACGACAATTTTCGCCCTCATACAGCCAATATCGTCAAACAATTCCTGGCAAAAAAGGGGGGGGGGTGCAAATTGAACATCCTCTATACTAGCCTGATCTCAATCCTCCAGACTCCTTCCTATTCCCACGACTCAAACTCGCTTAGAAAGGAAAGAGATTTGACGATATTTCTGAAATCCAACGAAACGTGACGAGTCTTTTGATCTCCATCCCAAAAGAAGACTTCTTGCAAACTTTTCAGGACACGTATAGCAGATCTCAGGGGAGCATAGTTATGGCTTTCGTTAATATTTCATCTACGTTAATGTTATAGGACTATTCACCGAACTTTATTGTCAGAGGTTGTATGTTTATGAAATGTCTAAATGTTCAATTCCCTAGCACTATTTAATGATGAAATAATAAATTCCAATAGTATTGATGAAGTTACAGAGGACATTAAAAATAATTATTTAAAATTCCATTAAAATACCCTCTAACAAACCAAGAAAGCAATCAGAACCGTAGTGGAATAATGAATACGGAGATGCTCCTAAAAGTCAAAGGAAGTAATGGGATATTTTTAAAATATATCCACTCATTTCAAATTTTATCTGTAATAAACAGAAAGAAAATTTTGGGAAATCCAAACACAGTATCACTAGTAAACAATTATGGTACCGAGAGAAAGGTGTTTCTTAAGTTTTTACCAGCAGACAAGAAGAATTTTGGAATTCAATTGCCAAGCTCTTTCAACTTCGAATGAAATTGCAATTACAATAGCTTTATCACATTCTCATACTTCGAGGACAAAAATTACTCTGAAAATTTCAATCAAATGAAAAGTGCTCTGTTAAAAAAAATTATCATTAGAAATAATTTAAATTATGACTTTCATTTTTTTTTTACTTTTCATATGAGTAGTAAGCACCGTAAGCTGTCGAAAACAGATAGCAGAAAATGGAAGTAAAATATGATATTCAAAATGTTTAACAAATATTCATTCTGAAATTATGCAACTTATAAAAAAGTGAAAGTAATAAACAAAATCAAACCTCTACTTTACGGAGAAACTTTACTCTTCTTTAAAGTACTTATAAAGCATTTGAGTATTTTGACTGCTTAGGTACCTGAGTAATTTGCCTGATTCTTATTCTCCATCTTGTGGTAATGGTGGTAGAGCTCAGGGGTCAAGGTCGAAAGCCCCGCGTTGTTTCCGTCGAGTCGCGACTTCTAATCTTCATGCCAATCAAGACCCGGTTAAATCTGTCTTGACCCAAAGTCTTTCCATTGGCTTAGAATGAAAACTTGGAGTGGGAGGGGGCAAGTTCAGGTTACGACCTCGTCACTTGACTGATGTTCAAATTAACGAAGTCCATTGCCATTAGCCCTCAAAGTGACATTCAAAAGCGATCAATCAAAATCAATACCTTATCATAGTTTATGAGCTTTCGTTGTTTATTTTTTCTCTGAACACAGTCAACTTATCCCTCATTCCGTTTTTCAAAAATTGGAGGGAATCTATCGTTTATCACTTCTAGAGATTGAATTTTTGTTCCCAAATAAGTATTAAACTAAACATTCCGAAGACATTTTTTTAGGTATGGTCATACGCAATATTTCGTGAGATGACTCTCCAGATGTGCACTTCGTCACAGGCTGCGTTTAATTCACCTTTGAGTTATGTAAAAAAAGACAACAGAAAATGTCTACAAAATTGATATTTTTCTTGAAAACTAATCAAGTATGTATACAAAATATCTATATATATATGTAAGTAGTAATAAGCGGGAGTCCTCACCGGACGGAAGTGACGTCATACTCTGCCTCCCTCCTTCTTGCTGCGTTGGTCTTGATATACCGATAAGGTTATCATATGTACCTTCTGCATCGATAAGGGACCGCACCACGTTATCTTTGGGATTGTTATTTAAGGAGCAATAAGCTCGTTGTGTTGATATATAAGTTCAATTCTAGTTAAATTAGATGAATTGACTATAATTGGAATAAATAAATTAAAAAGTATTTTCACAAAAGATAAATTAAAAGTTATTTTACTTAAGTTAGAAGGAATGTACTTTGAATAAATGATTCTCTTTTCCCCGCAAAGTTGTTAAACCGGATATCATTATTTAATGAACCTTTTTTGTTTGTTTGAATGAACAGAAT
Organism: Nephila pilipes; assembly: GCA_019974015.1. Lineage (NCBI taxonomy): Eukaryota > Metazoa > Arthropoda > Arachnida > Araneae > Nephilidae > Nephila > Nephila pilipes. The sequence continues at coordinate 28,999 of BMAW01037733.1, forward strand.
GAATATATTTTGAATAAAATAATGAAAACAATTTTTTCTTAATCTGTTTTACGCGTATTGTTATTTTGCGTGTATATAAGCACTTGAATGTTCATAAAATTATTTATACTAGATTAAGTATTATTTAGTTGAAGCTTAAAATTTTCGTAAGCGTAACATTGTATAGTAAGGAAATGATTATTATTTTTACAATTGAAAAGAAACTCTTTTTAAAACAATGGGTTATTTTTTTTTAATTTTACCTTCTTGCGAAAACATTGTTAATGTTTATATTAACATTTTAAGAAAATTCTAATGAATATACAAGAAACAAGCTTTTATATGAATAGGAAATGAATTAAATACATTTTTTTTATCCAATGACTAGAACAATATTTTTTGAAGACTAACACAATCTTATTTAAAGTAAAATATTCAATGTTTAATTTTTTAAAATTAACTATTGTAACAGTAATCTATTGTAACAGTTTTTAATGATTATTCCTTGAATCATTTTTCCTTCAACACACACATACATATTCTGCTTTTTCGAAAACTCACTTCTTAAGATTCTAACAATCTTGTTTAATATTCAACAAGTTTATTTTTCATATTGTAACACATCAAGCTAATTTTTTTCATGTATGCTTTCTTTTTTCTAACCGCGTTTAGTTTAATGAAATAATATATTCCGAATAAATTTAAATTGATTTATTTAGTGTAAAAATATTTTTAGCATTTCCAAAAACTGCAAATAATGTATTGTTTACATTTTTCGTGATACCTTGCCTACGATCGTTAAAGGTTGTTTTTTTCTATATACTACTTTATTTTGAGTTTTTTAATTGCTTGAGATTAAACTTAAGCTTATTTTTTTGAAAATATTGGTAAAATTCAACCAGATCGTCACCGTAAAAGTAAGTTTGATAGAAATGAAAAACACTGGTTTTCGAGCAATTTTACCAAACAAAGAGAGCAGACAGAAAGTGAAACGAAGCTACAACAGTTTATCAAATATAAAAATTATCCGTCATGACATTTAACTGGGAGTATAATTGATGATTTACTAATTTTAATTGGTGTTTTTTCACTGTTGTGTTGTCCAGCAGAGTTGGTATTCGAGTCAGGTATATACCATGAAAATATCACCTCATACATACTCGTGTCTGTATAATGATATCTGTCAAGAGGATGCTATGTAATACAATATTTTACCAGGTTTTCTTAGTTTTCTCTATAATCGCCTTCAAAATGTCGAACTGTTTATGTTTAGACTTCCTTTACTTTTTGAGTTCAGACTGTGATATAATTTCACTGCTTCTGTATATAGCCACTGAAAAGCGAAATTTTCCATGGCGGTACTCACGAATTAGAGCCATACCAGAAGTGTATTGAAAGTTATCACTCTGATAGATTGTCATGCAGACTAGGATGCAAATGTTATGCATCTGATCTTTATTAACTGTGCTCATAGAAGCAACACGAGAGCGAATGGTGGCGGATCTCTTAATTTTGAAGCAAGGTCAAAAGTTGAGGAGGGCACTTGATTTGACATCACACTTCTCTTAACTTCTACACCATCCCTGCTTGAGGACATTGAGCCACGACAAATTTAACGTGCCTTTGCTCCTCTACATGAACTCGCGTTCATTCAACCTCAGAGACTGAATGGTTAAGAAATAATAAAATTATATATATATATTCGAAAAAATTACATTCTGTTTCTTTCCGAAACATAATAGTTTTCATATTTGTAAACCGATATACTTTCGATCTGAAAACAGAAAATATTTGTCTTGTTTTCCATGCCAAGACAAGAATTTGTGTTAACATGCAAATGACATGGAATCCAGAAAATAATAATGTTTATTAGGCAACTTCTCATCGTATTTTAATTTTCCAGAATAGATAGGGAAAGTACCATTATATAAAAAGATAGGGAAAGTACCATTTGTTTGATTCTGTGAGACCAAAATAATTCGGAATTTTCTATGTAAAAATCGAAAGAAAACTGAGTGAATCGAATACTTTAATCTACTACAAAAAATTGCCCATCCAATTTGAAAAAAAAATGAATAAAAAGTGCTGACATTTTTTTTTCAGAAAAAAGTGGGGGAGAGGAGTGGGATTCCCTCTCGTGCAAGAATCCGTAGAAGTGAATTCCTTGTAAAGTAGGGAAAACAGGCATATACGCTTCAAAAGCTTTTTTTTTTTTTCTTTTCTGCTAGTGTATTGTGCCAATTCAAAATTTACTATGAGTTACGATTGGCATTAACCTGTTTCAAAATCCTAAAAATCATGTTATCGTTCCGTTTCCGAGGTTTCATTTTTAAAATGACAGAAATACTAAGGTAAAGAAACAAAGAGAATGTAAGATGTACACTTTGAGGTTTCAAAAATTGATGCGAGTGCTCAAGATAATCCTTGAGTCTTAATGCTATGAAACAATCGGTAAATTGGTAGTTTTAAAAGAAGGGGGAAATCGTAATTTCATCTCATTGAAAGAGAAAAATGAAATCTTAATGATATGATTTCAACAAAACCAGAGACTTTAGTGATCTAAAACTTATAACGATATGTATAAAACACTTTCCAAGCTGCCTGAAAAAATAATAATAAACTTGTAAATCTATTCGTTGCAACATTGATAATGTAACATATGTAGCTGTCGGGCAGTAGGTAACACGGGGATTCATCCCTCCCCCACCATCTCTCAATTTTCTCACAAAGATATAAGAACCTCGTCTTCCCATATTTTTTATGATGTTTCTTGGACCCTAACTTAATTCCCTTTTCCACTCCATCTTTCAGATTGCGAGAAGTGGAAAGGGAACCGATTTCTCTCTCTCATTGTCCGAAGTTACCTATTATTCACTCGTCAGCTTCAGTATACACAATGCGACGAAAAGTGGATTATCCCTCAATTTCGGGGAATTGAAAAGAAGGTATAATGCCGCGTTTCAATTGACAACCTTTTGAATCGCGCCTTTCGTGAAATCCCTCCCAACCCCCGTGTTTCTGGGGCATTGGAGGAAATATCCAAGTGGAAAAATAGAGTCCGTGACACTTGATCCCGTTTTACAAAACCGAATGTAATTTCTCTTTAAACGATTAGAAAGAGAGAAAAAAAGAGAGATCGGAAAGTTGGCATATCTGTGTACAAAATATTAGATTTCTAAATTTCAAGATTTCTAAAAACTGCTGTCATATTTTTTACAGAAGAAAAGCGAAAATTGGTCCAAATTCTTTCGCTTATATTTCATATAACCTTAAAAGTACCATAAGAAAATATCATAAAATAAATATTATGTTTTCATCTTTAAAATTTAATATTGGGAAAGGCAGAAAATTTCATTTTTATCATTGATTCTAATAATTTTTCTCAGAATTTATGGTACTTTTAAAGTTATTCAATCGCTCTCTCTTTGATTTCTATTGCTTAATGCTTCAACATAAATTAACAATTTGAATAGTTATATCAAAAGCAAATTTTTTCTGGAGGATATCTCTTTTTATCGCTAGCAGGAAAATAGGAGAAAAAACTGATGTTAAAAGATCCTTATTTACCTAGAACTGCTAACAAAATAAAAAAATTTTAAATCCAAACATGTAAAAGATCACTTCATAACTACAAATTGTAACAGACATTGAAATGCGTTCGAATATTAGCATTTAAAAGGTAACAAAAAGGAAGAACGTATTTCTAATTGTTTAATAAATTCCAGTTAATTATGGATGTTTATAAATTGTCTCAAGTCTTGTCTTTTGGCATTAAAAGATGGACCACACTAAATCAAAAAAAAAAAAAAAAACCCAATGATCTTTTTCTAAAGAATGATGTATATGTATGCCTTTTATTGAATGTATTAAGAAAGGACTGCACATATTTCTATACCATCCTTTTCATAAGTTATAATCTATCTTGCTATGTTCATATCTATGTCGTTCCAGCTCAAATTCTGTGAATTCGAATTTCAACCCACTCCCTATCATTTGATTGAGCTGAAATTTCGCGCACTCTCATAACTCCGAAGACAACACAATCCTGTGGTTTGCTCAGGCAGTGACTGGCTGGGGAAGGGGAGGCTGGGGACCCGTTTCTGGCCCTTAACGTCCAATTCGGCAGAAATTTTCCACTTATGAATAGCTCATGTAAGTACTAATTTTCAATCTTAAATTTTCAAATGGATACAAATAAGAATAAAAGATGTAAAAAGTATTTTTTTAAAATATTAAATGATTTACAGTGAAAGGTTGAGACGTTGATATTTCTTTTGATCTCATATATAAATAAATAGCTATGGTACTTAATTGATCGATAATTACCTAGGTACTTTATTAAAATAATATTATTTCAAGCTTTTATAACATTTATATCACATATTTAGTTGTATATACTTTTCCGTAATAACTAATTTCTGTAATTTTATTTAATGCATTGTAGAGTAATCTAACTATAAAAATATAACATTAAGAAATCACATTGTCATAATTTATGTTAAATGCATTAGAGTTTTTTAGTGAATGATGCAACATGAATGAAAATTAAATAACTTCAAAACTTAAATAAATATTTCAATCGCTAGGCAATGCTCATTTTAGGTTGAATCACCGTAAATATTCATGGATTCTTATGAGTTTACAGATACGTATTTGACGAATTTAGATGGTTGTTTTACTCTTGGGACACAATTATTGTTTTTTATACTAAATATCACGAAAACTCATTGTATTTTTAATTATTTATGAAGATGAAAGAACGCATTAACTAAATGCATGTTAATGACGAAGGGAGGTATATTCGCGACTAATACATATAAGATATCAGTTGTGTTATCTTAGGACAGTGAGAAGTTTTCTATAAATATATTCCATAAATAACTTATCATTACATATGGAAAATTTGAAAGGTAGTATTTGTTGAATATTTTCATCAAAAAAGGGATCAATTGTGAAATTTACTTAAACATCACGTATGCACTCTTGGATCCACTTTAATTTTATGCAATAATAATCCACCTGATGCCCTTGTTGTGTTAATCCTATTTAAATCTTATAAAAGACATATTTGTTACAAATTTGGCTAGGATTCTTGATGTCATATAAACGATACTTCGTAATCAATTACAATAAAGTAGAATAAATATATTCACTTAATTCGGGTATTGTACAATTTCATACATTAAAAACTCTTTTTTCACGGGAAAAAATGAATTAAATTGAAAGATTAAGTGAAAAATCGTCAAAA
>BMAW01037741.1:0-32449 GCA_019974015.1 Nephila pilipes
TATAATCATTCTTATTAATAATTCTTAATATAATCATTCTTATTAATCTGCAAAATCAATCCATAATCCCTTAACAATATTCACATAATTACCAGTCAGTAATCCTTAAAAATAACTTATCAAAAATCCTTAAAATAATCATCCAATAATCTAAACAAGATATTCAATCAATAATACTTAAATTCAATTTCAGATTTTAAAAAATTAATTAGTCATTACATTGCTTTTATACACATTGACAATTCCATAATGATTCACAAAGATATCAAATGGATGCATAATAAGGCAGGCAGATTCTGTTTCGAGTTTTTATATCAGTCTATAAAAAAAATAAAAAGGAGTAAAATGAAATTTTCTCATCACTGGTCGGCTACTTTGTTATTTTCAGCTGTGGTTTCTTTCACTTTGTCAAAAACACCACGGATGTCGTAAACTGTTGTCCTTCACTGGGTAGTCACAGGTGTTTCTCTTACCTCTCGTTGACGAAGTGAGTGGATTTTCCTTTCACTGTGCGTTGTCTGTTAACATATTTTATCCCTAGGATTTCCCCTTGGTCTTATGCGGGAAAAATCTGGTTCTTTGTGTTTATATGGCCTTGGGGGGATAAATTCACTCCCTCACTCTAAAGGGCCGTCACCTTGCGAATTTTGGTTTATCGTATTACCGCCTTCTCTCTTTTCCTTCGCGGAATTTAATTGTTCACTTCGGTGTTTTCGTCGATACACTGTGGGTGGTCGGCAGATTCCTCATCTTCATTATCATCCCTATCATGAATTCGCCACACTTTGAGCTGACGGACATGAGTATGGTTGAGTAAAATTAGCCTTTCTACTTTTCGTCCAGATTAGTAACTGTAGTTGTCGTTTGGATGCACTTCTGGGATTGTTAATGGTCCTCTACCTTGACTTGGTTTTAGTAGGCTCCCCTATAGATTTTGATGGACATAGACAGCCATTATCTCTCCTAGCTTAAAAGTCACAGTTCGATTCTTCTTGTAAAATTCCTTCATTTTCTTGTTGCTTATTTTCAGTAACACTGCGTGTTCCCATTCGAAGTTCTTTTAGGTCTTTCCACATTTCAGCTTTTTCATCTGCAATTTTTCAGAGTATACCATCATTGGATCTTGGGGATTATTTATGTAACATTTCAAATGGAGTTGTATAAGTTGTATTGTGAATGACATTGTTCAAATTTCTTTCTGTATCATTTATTTTCAAGTCCCAATCTTTGTGATATATAGCCTCTATTGCTGTTGTGATGTAGAAAGAATTATCCTGTCAGCTAGTTCAACTATTCTTATCCATAGGATGTTACGTAGAATTCAGGGTATGGTTTATTTCAATGTTGTGGCAATACTGCTCAAATCAACACGAAGTGTAGAATGAACCTCTGTCACTGATTATTGGGTCATGTAATCCGAATTCTATGACAAAATATTTCAAGTCTTTTAATACGATTCACAAAGAGGTGTTTTTAACAGGAAAACATGGGTGTATAACGTAAAGTTGTCAGGGATGACCATTAGATCTTAATTGCCTCGAGAACTTGGTTGTAGAAATCCCTACTGTTTACCTCCTGGAATCTTATTAACTAAAAATTCAAAGTACATAGATATATGTCTTCGAAAGTATCGTTTCATGTATGGAAGCCAATACAACTCTTATCTTGTTGATTGTCCTATCAACTGAAAAATGTCCCATCATATCATTAAATTTAACTGCTGTGCTTCTCCTCATACTTTTTGGAATTACGTAAAGTAGTTTCTCTTTCCCCTTTTCCTTAACACTTCTATATAATCTATTTCATTTGAAAACATAGTTGCTTATCATCTGTTTTTCTTCGGTAGCTCTTTCATATTTTTCTTTTTTAAAAAATTCTATTAATTTCCTTAAATCTTTATCAGCATGTTGATAATCAGAACTTGTTCATCTTCACTGAAGGTCAGACATACTTCAAAGTTTCTCTCAATTACACTTATCATAGTGTCGTCTGATTTCGAAACAGGAGCTCTGCTCATTGCATCAACATCAGCCATTTTAACACCTGGCCTGTGCTTAACTTCAAAGCTATATTCTTGTATAAGAATGCTCCATTTCGCAATTTGGGGATAACTTGACATTTTCGCATTCTTATAAATTAACTTCTGTCAGTCTGGCACAACTGTTAAATTTATTCTCAAAAGGAATTGTCCGAGTCGCTTTATGTTCTCATGATCGTCATTAACTTTAATTTGTATGAGTGATACCTTCTTTCAATCTTAGTAGTTATCTTGCTAAGACAATAAATGAGATTCCGCTTATCATCGCTTCCAAGCTGCGGAAATATGCCAACAATCCCATCCGGACTCGCCTCTGAGTGAACTTCAGTTTTTGTTTCGAGATCTTATTGGATCAAAATTGGGTGTTTTGCCAATTGGTTTTTTTCATGATATCAAACGACTATTATTGTTCTTATTTCTACTTAAAATTAACATTTTTCTTTGTCAATTGAGTCAGAAGTTGGGCTTTAAACGCTTAATTTTGAATGAATCATCTAAAAACACTGTTATTTCGAGAAAACGTATAATTACATGCAAATTTTTCGGTTGAGGGAATTTAGATATTATTTCCATCTTCTTTACTCTGGTTTAATTCCATGTTTGTTAAAACTTTATCCTGAGTACTGCACTTCCGATTTTGCAAATCCGCATTTTGATAACTTTAAATTTTGTTTAGCAAATATTTTAATCAATTTTTTGATCATGTCTTGCCAAGTCTTCGCCGGGACTAGGATATCATGGAAATAACATAGAACATCTTTGTTACATAAGTTTCCTAATGCATGGCACATTAATCTTTGAAATTCTCAAAGAGCGTTAGTTACACAAAATATCATTTGTTCAAATTATTCGGTTTTATTTGGAGTAATAAAATCAGTTTTTAGTTTTGCTTCTTCGGTTAAAGGTATTTGAAGGTTACCATGTGCTAAGTCTAATGTTGTAAATAGACCGTACACGTACAATAGCTCTAAAAAATCATCTATTTTCGGTAGAGGAAATTTATCTTTTATAGTCTGGCTATTCAAACATCTATAAAAAAAATTAAGTGATTTTCACCTGTCTCTTTCCATACAAGAAGAACATGGCTAGCATAAGGTGAACGCGCTTTATCATTTTCTTTCCATTCGTTTACAATATCTTTAATCGTTGTTCTTTCGGCGGCATTTGTTTGATAGGACTTTATTCATATCGACTTAAAGCCATCGACTTCTTTAACATCCATCTTCATTAAGTTTGTGAATCCTAACTCCAAAATATATTTAATGCGAAACAATTCCTAAAATCACTCAATAAACGAGTTGTTGTTATTTTTCCGTTCAGCTTTCATCAAATGCTATTTGTACTAAAGTTATACGACTTCTTTTCACATATACTTAATTAATACTAGTATTGAAAAGTTCTACGGATTGAATATTATTCAAAACACTAAAATAATTTGAATGAGATATAGAATTAATCTCATCTAAGAATTCCACTTTCCAAACGTTTTGATTTTCTTTTATTGTTATTTCCTTATGTCCAATATTAATAATTGGTAAAATAGTTTTAGCTTTCTTTATTCCTAATAATGAACTAAAATTTTCCTTCTTTCCCTGAATCATAATTTATACATTGTCTATTTCCTTCTTTTTTACTTTTACAAAATTTATGCTATTCTTTATTATTTGAGTAGTTTCAATCGCTTATAGTTCGATACGTGGCGTCTCTTCAATGTAGAGTAATTTAATAAGTAGGTAATCTTTTGCATAACCAATGTGTATATTTTCACCCACCCTAGCGTAAGCAATGTATGGTAGGTCTACAAACGAACGACCAACCAATAAATTAACTGGTTGAGTTGAGTCTGGAACGGTTATAACATAAATATCTTTTCCGCAACATACTCAATTTGAAACTCAAACTTTCACACGTAAACTTAGAGAGACTGAGTTTAACTGTGTGTGTATGTGTGTGATTAACAAAAGAATAAATATCCATCTTACTAGGAGATACGTTCACCCTAAGTAGTTTACAACTGATTCTTTCAATAAATAACATCAAAAACCCATATCAAGCAGGGCAGTGACTCTGTGGTTATTTATACGTGAGGTTCTCAAGTATCTGTCAGATGCGGACGATTCTCGGTCATAAATGCTTAACTTACTTGTACTGGGCTCATATTTATTTTTTGTGTAGTATTTTTTACAGTGAACCGACTCCCCACAAAATGTACATAGAAAGGGAATGACCGAAAGGGAAGCGAGATAACCGAAATCATTACAAGAAAAGTATTTTAGTTCTCCTTTTTCGTTACAAGTTGCCGAATTAAAAGTTATAGGGTTAACTGTACGACTTGTTGAGCCTCCTCTTACAGTAAATTTGTGATTTCTTGGGTTTTGTTCTTCCAATTTGTTAGACTCGAATCTATTTGCGTTATGATTACGTGACTTCGAAATTGTTCGTGAATAACTTTTAGGATCAGCTCGAGAATTTGCAAACTTGAAGTTTTATTTTCATATCCACCAGTTTTAATGCCAGTTTATATTCATCTAATTTTTCTGCTAATTCGTTTGCTATGGTAAATTTTGGCCAAAAGAAAATGTTTTCGCAAAAAATTTGGAATCCATTTTTTAAACTGATTTATGATAATTAATTCCATTAAGGAATCAAAATCGTTTATTTCTAACCCTGCTAATCATTAATTAAAATAGTTTCGTATATCAAAAATGAAATCTGTCCATGTATCTTTTGAGTCCTTAACATCATTAATAAATTTTTGACTGAACGTTTCGGCTTTTAGTTTAAATTACTTAACAGTAAATGTTTAACATGTCCATAATCGTTTCCTTCTTCTGCTGATTCTCTAGCCATTCGCTGAATGATCTCAAAGGGCTAACAGGTGACTGACGTAATTTGATTCCTGAAATCCAACTCGTTTGGCTTGCCTTTCGAACAAAATTAAAATTAAGATATGTCACCGTCTTTTAAAACAAATTTTTGAACCAGATTTCTTAGTTCAAAAGCACCCTTATTTACTTCTAGACTGCTATCCGTTTTAACTTAGTTTTGCTATTGATTTCCATTCTTAATTTTTTTTAGTTCAAATTGTCTCTCTTCATTCATTTCTAACCTTTCTTTCCATTCTTTTTGCCATTCCCAATCCCTTTCTTCCCTTTCAATCTTGTCTTCAATTATCCTCTCGAAACATCCTTTCGCGAAATCTTCTTTGTAGTACTCTCTATTGATTATTATTGCCTTTATTGCTGGAACAGTAATATCCGAAGGAACATTTTCGCCTATTTCAAGCGCAATCTCGACTAAATCATTTTACACATAATATTACAAAACTAACATTTTCATTCATATTATTCTATATTAAATAACGTTTCTATTCTTCATTTTTTCATGTTCATTGTAAACCTCTGTAATCTTTCCGATAAGGTTATCATGTGTACTTCTTACAGGAATGTTATCGATAAGGTTATCATGTGTACTTATTACAGGAATGTTATCGACAAGATACCCACCCGCTGTCTTATCTTTGGAATTTCTTATTGTTATTTTCTTACCAATAAACTTGTTGTGTTGATATACAGGATAAGTTAAAAGTTTTTTACTAGTTAAATTAGATAGAATGAATATAATTTGGATAAATAAATTAATTTTCTTTCACAATTTAAATTAGAATGAATATATTTTGAATAAAATTGCTTGAAAGTTTTTTCATGCAATTTTGTTTAGATAAATCGTATTATTTTGATACAGTATAAATACATTTGATGGAATATACAGTACACTTTATATTTTTGTAATTAATGGAGCTATTTTAATCTGAATTTATTGGAAGCATTATTTTTATTTTCAAGCAAAAGTTGGAAACTGGATGTTATTATTTAATGCACTTTTTCGTTTTAATGAACTCCATTAATAATATATTTAGAAGAAATTATACGAAAGCAAATTTTAATCACAAATTCTTATTCAGTTTTACGAAGAGTTACTTAAACTTTATTGTGAGTATTATTAACAAAAAGTATAAAACTTCGTATGCATACATTGTATGGTATACAAATATTAATAGAAATATCTTTACACTGCTGGCCATTAAAATTGCAACACCAGGAAGGAATGATCCGATGAACGTCAAAAGCACAAGAAAAGAAGCAGAGCTTAGGATATGAAAATGATAAGTGTTTCAGCGCATTTAGAAGACGCAGGAGGAAGAAACGACATCTAAAACATTGCATAAAAGAAAAGTTGTTCAATGGTTTTCTTATTCGGAAAGTGCTTTGAAACATCAAAGTTTGCTCAGAATAATGTGTTATGCCTTGTATAAGAAGAAGAAATTCTTTGCAGCAAGTGTTAGAATTCGATAGAAGCGGGATCGTTGCCTATTGAGGGCGTGGATTATTGTTCCATGATATTGCCCATCGCACTGGTCAAAATCAAACCACTGTCTAGCGAATATAGAATCAATGGATTGCTATGGGTCGTACTGAACGGCATGCACTATCTCCACGCCCTCCATGACTAACGTCCGATAGGACAGACATATTGGGAGGTTGGCCCTGCAAATCCGTACAACCCCATCACGGACCATGAATCAGGAGATGGGCATGTTTAAGGCACGCCCAGTATCCGCTCGTACTCGGTCCACGACGTTTGGACCGTACGAGTGGAGACCACCATTTCGGCTTCCCTTGACAATGCAGTCTTTTCAGACGAGTCACGATTCTGCGTTCAGTATTCTGATGGTCTATTCCTGTTTGGAGGCTTCGAGGAGACCATTGTTTGCATTCGATATTGGCATAGCGGGCCTGCATCTATGGGGGCTGTGGTGTTGCTAAAACCTTCCTGCTCCCATAACATCCAATCAGAAGGTGTAGGCTAGATAAATAAATAACTACGAAAGAATAAAAACAAGAAGAACTAACAATTTATTTAAAACTTAACGAGAACAACTTTTAACATTTCAACTATGAAACTCGACCTTCCTAGGTCTGGAATCTGCGAAGCAAGTGTGCCTACAAAAGATCGCTTCCTCCTTTTCTTTAAATCGGCTTGCAGTTCCGCAGACAAAAATGACGTCACAAGATGACGTAGGCAGCCGCCACGTGACTCCCCCTCCAGTCTCACGAAGGGAGACGAAACCTCACTTTCCTGCCGGATCTTGTTCGATATGCTGCCGGATCTTGTTGGATGTTGGATTCCTGCTCCACTGGCTCATCAGATGTTCCTATGCCCCTATCACAAGTCAACCTCTGAGGCGTGCCGAATCGAGAAACCCAGGTGTTTAAGTGTACCTTAGACTGCTGACAATCGATGCAAGTTTTGCACCACATGCCTATATCCCTATTCATACCTGGCCAAACATATTTAGATCCTATGAGATGTTTAGTAGCGCGCATCCCTGGGTGAGACAAACTATGTAACTCATTAAAAACTTTGTGTCTTAATTGATGAGGAACATAGAATCTGTTAACGCCTGTAGAGCTATCCGCATATAACGATTTAGCACCATCAGGCATTTGAATTTTTATCAGCTTACCACTGAATTCCATTCTACCTTCTAAAATAGATTTCAACTCCTCGTCTTTTTCCTGAAACTTTGACCATGACTCCAAATCAGACAGCGAGGAAAACTGTATTTCATTTATCCTTGATAAAGTGTCAGCTACAACATTACCCTTACCTGGTAAATACCTAATGTCTGTAGTGAATTGCGAAATGAAATCTAGATGTCTCAATCGTCTGGGAGAGGCCTTTTCATGTTTCTGTGAAAACGCGAAGATAAGAGGTTTATGATCTACGTATAAAGTAAAAATACGAGCTTCTAACAGATGTCGAAAGTGTTGTATTGCAATGCTGCTAATAATTCTCGGTCGTAAGTAGAATATTTGCATTAAGCAGAAGATAATTTCTTTGAAAAGAATCCAAGAGGTCTAGGACCATCAGAAGAAATTTCTTGCAGGACTCCTCCCATAGCAAAATCACTGCAATCTGTAACTAACGCTAATTTTGCATTTACTGAAGGATGGTATAAAAGCGTTGCATTCGCCATAGCTGTTTTAATCTCTTCAAAGCTTTTCTCCCTTTCCGGATTCCAATGAACTTCCCTTTTGTCACGTTTTTTTGCACCGATTAACAGTTGATTCAACGGTGACAAAATAGTTGAAATATTTGGAATAAACCTGTGGTAATAGTTTACCATGCCTAATATCCGACGCAAGTCAGAAATAGTAACGGGTTTTGAGAATTTTACTATTGCTTGAACCTTTTCACTATGAGGAGTACATCCTTTGTTATTAATTGTATGACCGAGAAAATCTATTGTGTCTTTCCCAAAGTCACATTTGGACTCGTTCAACACAATACCATAATTTTTAAATCGCGTGAAAACTTCTTCCAAATGTATTTTGTGCTCGATATGATTTTCACTGGCAATTAGGATGTCATCCAAGTAGGGGAAACAATAATCTAGTCCTCTCAAAACCTCATTAATGAACCTTTGGAAAGTTTGCGCGGCAGAACAAAGACCAAAGTTTAAAAATGGAAATTCGAAAAGTCCGAAAGGGGTAATAATGGCAGTTTTGGGTATATCTGGAGGGTGCACTGGTATTTGGTGATAAGCACGTACCAAATCTATTTTTGAAAATACCTTCTTTCCTTTTAAAATATGCATACAATCTTGAATGTGAGGAATAGGGTATTTATCGGGTATTGTGATACGGTTTAAAGCCTTGTAATCTCCCGTAGGTCTCCAATCTGATGATCCTTTGGGAACCATATGCAAGGGACTAGACCAATTACTTTTCGATGGCCTGCAAATACCTCTCTCCATCATACACTCAAATTCTTGTTTTGCGATTTTCAACTGAGCTGGATTTAACCGACGAGCTTTTGCACAAACGGGGGGTCCAACTGTAGGGATGAAATGCACAGTATCGTGCTTAGTTGTATTCTTAGGGGAAACGTTCAACTGAGTAATCTCCTTAAACTTACGCAAAAGATCCAAGTATTTGGAATTCCCGACAATGGTTTTTACCACTGGGACATTACTTAAAGTAGTTTTGCCTCTAGCTTTTAAATCAGTTAAAGGATCAACCAAACAGCGTTTTTTCAAATCAACCAGCAAACCAAAATGTTCTAAAAAGTCCGCACCGATAATAGGCTTAGTAACCTCAGCGACAATGAAAGGCCATTGAAAATTACGTCTTAATCCTAAATCAAGTGTCAGTAACTTAGAACCAAAAGTTGTGATTTTAGATCCATTAGCTGCGTATAAAAAGAAAGCAGTTTTCCCATTACTTTTAGTTACATACGCTTTAGGATAACAGGAAACATCACTACCAGTATCAACAAGAAAACCGGTACGATTGCTTACATCATTAACAAAAAGCCTGCGACTTTCACCTCTTAAAACAGAAGACGTCGCTACTCCTGTGAGAGATTCGAGTTTCTTTTTAAATGCACATAGAGGTATGCAACGTTTTGCCTTTTCCCGATACTTAAAATGGTACCAGCACAGCCAACCTTCCTGTTTCTTAGCACTAACTCTAGATACCGATGTACTTCGTCTACGTTGTGTTTTTGGGGATGCATGTCTTGAACCCGACCTAACCAATCTCGAGAGTTCATCTAACTGTTGTTGCATCTTGAACAATTGCTCATCTCCACGACTAACGTGATCAGTACTCGAATTACCATCAGAAACAGTGTTTATACTGCCCTGTGAAAATTCAATGATTTTGTCAGCCATTTCCGCTAACTTGTTTAGGTTCTCTGAACTAACAGCTAGAATGGCTTGAACTTGCGGTGGTAAACGCCTCATCCAGATGTTTTTAAGAAAAGATTCGTCTACATGGTTTTCACTCAATTCTCGCATTCTTCTAAGCAATAAAGACGGGGATCTATCACCTAATTCCAAATCCTCAATTAGAGTTTTAACTTTCCGGTTTTGCGATACTTCAAACTTCTCTAGTAAACGGTTTTTGAGAGCCGCATATGGACACGGGGGTGGTTCACACACTATATCCGTAGCATGTGAAAGAGTTTCAGGGTCCAATGGAGCAACTAGATGGTCAAATTTGGTTTGCTCGATCGTAATGACAGCTAACCTAAAACTAGCTTCAAGCTGCATAAAAAAATAGTTTTACATTACGGGGCCAAAAACTAGGGACCTTAACAGTTACTTTTTCACAACCATTATTTGAACCTACAGCTCCTTCACTTTTAGTATCTTTACCTTCAAGCGACATCTCTATCTGAGTGAGTGGGATAATGAGTGAGTGATCGTGAAGTTTATTGGCGCAAGAGAAGTTATTGAGAATGTATGTATGTAAAGCGCACTGGTGTAAGAGCCAGATGTAGCTAAATCGACATCTCAAAGCGACAGTAAAAAAATAAAAATTTTACCGACCAAATTCCTGCCTCAGAGGTTCGAACCATAGATAGGGACGTTACCAATTCACAGATCTCAGATAGTTTCCGTCGGTTAGCATATCTTTACAGCTTGCTTCCTAGTTAAGTTCCTCAGCGTCCAATTAGCCTTTCCGGGAGTCATCAACTTGCTACTTGAACGGGTCACCAGCTTATGGGGGCTGTGGTGTTGCTAAAACCTTCCTGCTCCCATAACATCCAATCAGAAGGTGTAGGCTAGATAAATAAATAACTACGAAAGACTAAAATCAAGAAGAACTAACAATTTATTTAAAACTTAACGAGAACAACTTTTAACATTTCAATTATGAAACTCGACCTTCCTAGGTCTGGAATCTGCGAAGCAAGTGTGCCTACAAAAGATCGCTTCCTCCTTTTCTTTAAATCGGCTTGTAGTTCCGCAGACAAAAATGACGTCACAAGATGACGTAGGCAGCCGCCACACATCTTGTGTGAGGGTTTGATCAGCCATTGGATATACGATACGCACATCTCTAGTTCGTATCGATGGCAATTTATACACAGATCGTCCAATGGTTGTGCCCTATCTTCAAGGCCTGCAAAACGCCATCTTCCAATACGATAATGCAAGATCACATATTGTTCGTGGAGTTCTGACCTCCCTTGATGCACAGGGTATTCTATTGTTGCCCTGGCCTGCATGGTATCCAGATCAGTAACCCACTGAAAAAATCTGATCATGGGTTGCTGAGAGACTGGCCCGCCAGCCCTTTCCAGCTAATAATGTTGTTGAAGTGACACATAGACTTGAAGCAGTGTGGAATGAGTTAGCTTTTTCTGTCATCCTTGCCCAGTTCAACTTCTTGCCTAACCAGGTAAGGGCCATTTTAGCAGTCAGGGGTGGCAGATGTGTCTGATAATTTCGAACCCCTATTAGCCCAACTGCTTGCAAATTTAATCATTTTGTCTTCATGCCAAACTGCTTACGTACAATAAATATATTTTTTATATTTACTTTCTTTAAAGTGTTTGAAATTTAATGGCCAGTAGTGTGCAATTGAAAAGAAACTCTTTTTAAAATAACATTTATAAATGCGTTGGGAATTTTACCTTCTTGAGTAAACATTGCTATTAAGTACTTTTCAAAAATTTTAGAGACTCTAACATGAAACAAAGTTTAATACGAAAAGGAAATGAAATTTAGCAGCCTTTTTTCGTCAGTTGAGTTGGACTATGCTCTTTGATGACAACATAATCTTGTTTAACATGAAATTCTATAACTTTCAGTAAATTTATTTTTAAAATGATTTTACCTCAAAAGCATTTTTCTATAACGTCTTTAAATATTATTCTTTTTTTAATGATTTCTTTTAAAATTATTTTACCCTTTTATTTAGCTTTTTGAAACCCCACTTCATTTTTCTTAAATTTTTAAGACTAAAATTCTTGTTTAAAATTAAATATTTAATTTTATTCTTTCAAGAATGCATCTTCTCTAACCACTGAATTAACTGAATCTATACATACATAATAAATCTAAATTTAATTGTTTAGTGTAAAAATCCTTAAATTATAAAAAAAATTCATTTGATCATCAATAAATGTATTGGAAAAAAATTACTTTTATGAATATTTGAATATCAAATTAGAATATATACAATATTTCTATTTAACAAATTATAAGCATATTAAATGAATAGTAAAATGAATATAACATCTTTTTTAATATGAAATTCTAGAAATATTAGGTAGATTTCTTTTTAAAATTGTAATACAACAGTTTTTTTTCCGATAAGGTCTTTAAATTTTTATTATTTCTTTAATGATAACTTCTTTTAAAATTATTACTCACCCCTTTGATTAAGCTTTTTGAAAACCCACTTTTTTTTCTTACGCTTTTTTAAGACTAATAATCTTGTTTCATATTAAATTCTAGAAATATTCAATAAGTTTATTTTTACATTGAAAGAGCTGACACTCTAGCTATATTTTTTATGTATGCATTATTTTCAAATATTTCGCTTTGTTGAATGAATTAACTGAATTAGGATATTTTGAATAATTTTAGATCGATTTGTTTTATTTATATAAAAAACTTAAATTACGAAATAATTACATTTGATAATCAGTAAGTTTATTGAAAAAAAAATGAAGCATTTTCATTTGCTTTGAAAACCTATGTAATATGTGTTATCTATATTTTGATATGGGGAAGGGGGAACTCCTTAACTTATCTAGATATATTATCGATTTAAAATAGGGATTTCATTTTCTGAGGGTTATGTGGATTTTAGCAGTTTTCACCCAAAACGTTCCGCATATTACCTGCTAACGCTATTTTAACCAAAAGGACTATTCTTATAATCTAGTCAAAATCTGTGAACTGAAGGAAAGTAACTGGCGTGGATTATTACGAATCCACAATTAAATTACTGAAAGTGCCATATCGATTGTATGTTTCGATATTTGTTGTTGAGCGAGGCTTCGAAAATTACACCGAGTGCTGTGGTGGATACTGGCATTTCAGAAGTTGTCTATCGGTGTTTACAACTTCATTGACTGAACCTTTGTTTGCCTATCTGGGGAATTTTTATCGCCAATGTGTTTGAATGTTATGAGTATGTCCAGAAATATGATAAGGAATTTAAAAATTATTGCATTATGATGAATTATGATAGTCGTTTACAAATGTATGGCGATCTTGCTCTTTTTCTCCTTGAAATTTGAACAAGTAGCTGCAGATTTGTTACTGAAAGATGTTCAGTTGTCAATCATGTGGACAAATCTTTCTTAGAAAAACTAAATATGTCTGCTATGGTTGAAAATGTAAAGCAAATTTTTATTGCTTCTGATCGAAGTATTTTAAATAAATATGCTTGTTTTATTAAGTATTTTTGTATGTTTTATTGTTTATTATTAAACTTTATATCTAATCCATATGTAGAATAATTTAGAAATGCAGTATAATATTTCAAAATCTGTCTATTTAAACGTTAGTAAATCTTATTAATTCTTTTTTTTTTAATAAAAAAATGTAGCACTTTTAATATTAGAAGATAAAATGTTAAGATATAGCATTTTTTCTTAATGTTAGAGAAAACTAAAAAGTTTAAGTATAATTTTTTCAATATTAAAAAATAAAATACAAAAAAAAAAAATAATAATAATAATGCTCGAAAAATAAATTAAAAAAAAAAAAAAAAAACTTTTCTTTCTTAATGTTAGAAAAAAATTAAACATAACTCTTTTAAAATAAAATTTTAAACACTTTTAAAGCTGGGAAATGAATTTTTAAAAAATATTACATTTTTTTGTAGTATTAGAAAAAATTAAGTATAACTTTTTTTTTATTTTTACACTAAATAACTAAATATATATTAAACTTAGTATTTTCTTATGTATAGTAAGTGGATAGATTCTTATATCATAGTATTTTCCAAAGTAGAGAAAATATTTTTAATATTACAGAAAATTTTAAACTAACATGTTTAATGTTAAGAAAATAAAAATATTTTAAATATAATAATTGTTTCCAAAAAATTTCAATAATACGTCTGTAAGTAATGATTTTAGACAAACACATTAATAAATATAAATTATTTTTCTTTACAACCTAAAAGATAAACCATCTACAATTTTATAACCATACAATCGTATACTTCGAATAGAGAAGAAACCATCTTTACTTATAAGATAAAAGTGCATCACTAATTTGTTTGATAGTGATTTTCGTAGTGCAGGTGAGTCGAAGTACTTAACCCTGTTGGGCTTTTAAACCCCTATCATGATGTTGTTTAAAATCGATGCTTGCGTAATGCCCAATGCAATAATACAGATTTAAAAAGAAATTTGGATACCATATTTAAATTAACTTGAGTAACGGTTGCTTGGAGTTAAGGAAGTGCAGTCTGGTCGTAGGGGTAGGGGAGTACAGGGTTATTTGTATCTGTCAATCAGAAGAAAGCAGTTCAAAAAATTTTCTTGGTGGCTTGAGGATGAGCGGGAATTTTCTCTGGACTCGATTTGAGATCTAGAGAACGAAATCCTGGTTGACTGCAGTGTTAAAAATTAGACTTAGAAAAAATATTTGGGGATTCTTTAGGCTGGGTGAGAGCTGTAAGGCCGTTCTTCTTTAGCAGTCAGAGGTGTGGTAGATGTACGGGTACTGATACTGGTATCCGTAGTCAATTCTAGAAATCAAGTATCAGGAATTAAGTGTACTCTTGCTCTACCCGAGGGTTTGGGATAGTTGTAACTTATGTTATTGTAATTAGTTATGTCTAAAATGGATGGTTTTGTGTTGTTTAAAGGTTTTTATTAAAATTATCAGTTATTTCTTTGATATTAGTTTGGACGGTTGAGAGGTTTATTGAAGCCCGAAAGTCTTAGTTTCTCATAAACCATCTTGCGTTTAATTCAAATCATTCTTATAATGTTGTTTTGCAGAACCTCTATTTTATTTAAGTGAGATTGAGCTGTCTGCTTCTAAATTGGACAAGCATATGGGATGATGAGAAGCAGAAATTGTGTATACAGCAGCAATTTGTTTTAAGATTTAACGTTGAGTTCCGACTTCAAAAATATGATTAGTTTTATCAAAAGAAATTGCAGAAACATCAATTGTTGTATTTGTTTAAATTACTTGGTTTGGTTAAGCAATAATTTTCTCTAGTTAAATCCCAACAGATAAAAATTTTAAAAAAGTGAAAAGCTAATTTGTATTATTAAACGATAATTTAATCATCGTATTTTGTTACTCATAGTTAAAATATTAAGTTATAACTTATTTATTCGAAATACGATGTATATATATCAAAGTTTTCTGCATGCATACGTACGAGTATTAAATACCAAAGTATAGAAATTATATGTTTTTCCCCATCAATATCGTTCTTTTTAACAGCAGTATTGAACGGCATTTCTTTAAAAGAGTACGTTTTTTTCTTTCTTTGAGATATTTTAATTTTATGTTTATCTGTAAGAAACTTATATTTTCATCGTTAACAGCTTTTAACTCAATGAAAATAACATCGTTAACATCTTTTCAACTCAATGAAAACAAACGTAAGAAAATATACCAAAGAAAAACTTGTCAGAATCCCACATATAAATGTTCATACATTAATTGCATATAAATTTCAATTGCTTATGCTAATTTTTCGAAAACGTTTTTCATAAATAAATTCAGACAAACACAAAAATGAATAAACAAAATCGCATGTATTAAACAACATAAAACATTCTAAAATTCTAAAGTAGGCATTAACAAATCAAAAGCACTACTATTTACAAAAATTTCTTTTATTTCTTTTCAACTTTCATATAATCAAATATTTCATAGCTAAATTATTTTATATAAGGATTATTTTTATTAAAGTTAACTAACTTGATAGAAAAACGTGCGAGTCAATGTTATAAAATTCCCTTTCAAAATAAACCTCAAAACAATCTTTTTTATTTACATTCATGCACTTATGTATTTTTGATAAGCCATGACCATTTTAACAAACAATGAAATATTGTCAGAAATATATTTTGTAAGACACTTACATATTGAGTAAGCGAGTTCATAAAGTCCACCAGGATTATCTGCCTCATAATTTAAAAAATGTTTATTTTCAGGTAGACAATCTAGTTCGGGCACTACAGATTCACAAAGAGTATAGATTAATGGTTTGTTTTCCTCCACATTCAAATACTACTTCGTAAGAATCATATAGTTAGCCTTAATTCTCGCCATTGAGTAGGACCCTTCCTGGAACGAAATGGAAAGAAAAATATTTCCTCTAGAATAGTTTTTGGATACACCCGCATTCATTATCTTTATCAGAAAGGTGAAAAAACAAATCTCTTTTTTTTAACAATGATTGTACTCTCGAAGTTTTCGTAAGGACGAAAACTACAAAGCTGACTGTAGTTAAAAGACACTTCACACTTGAGGTTTAATAGACACTCTGTCTTTAGAGGGGTGTAAAATACCTCTGTCGTTTTTTGTATAAAGTCAAATATCTACGCATGTTAGCTTCTGAAAATGGTTAGTATCTTCACCGAAATGAATATCAACCCTCCTAGATGAATCGTTTGCATTGGAAAATTGTCCATGGTAAGTTCGTTTGCATTAAAGAACACTTTCTTGGCACTACTATTTAAAGATTTTCATTTGCGCTAGCAGTTGAAATCAGCCTTACGGCAGAACATGTTCTAAAAGTACTTTTTTAAAGAGAAATTCTCTTATTTTAATTCCACAACTAACATTACAGAAGGTCCGAAATAAAAAGGGCATAAAGTGAATATATAAGGATGCATAATGTCATACAATATTTTTCAGTCAATCAGTTCTCGTAACAGATACTACGTCATTTTCAACCAACCATGGTTTATCACATGTTCTCAGATCTCCCCCTCATTTATCCGCATTCAGAAAATTTTATTTTTACACATTCCCACATTCTCAACCATTTTAGTTACCAATCTCGCATTGGAATCTTCCAAAAACTTGTGGCGAAATCTAAAACTTTTATATAACTATCTGGTTTCACTGCAGACAAAAGGTATTTTGCATTTCCCGTATGGCATGCAAATGCTATGGTGTAATAATTCAAATTTCAGGAATCAAAGCAGTCTGGGGGTTTTCCTCCGTTTCAAATACATACATAATTGGATGTGCCATTCTCTTCCACTTGGTTCTGTTAATTTGAATTGCATCAACTCATTGATCTGACAAGCGAAAGGTATGCGATAAAGAAGCATATCTTGGGGGGGAGAGGAATCAGGCTTCAGTCTTACGCTATGTCCACTTACATTTTCTAAACCCGGTATAGGGCTAAGCAATCTGGAACTTTTTTCGGGGATGTTTACCAATTCAAGTTGTTGAAAATCCCTTATATTTCGACGTCCTGTACTTATGTGACCTGAAAATATATGCTGGATATTGTAGCTACATATGTTGGTGCATTAAGATGGTCTCCAAGATCTAAATCTTGATCAAAAATCAAACCCATTTCTTCTCTAGCTATATAGAGACGCAACTTAATGAAATATAGCTATATTATATTACCATCATCTAATTCAATTCTTGGTCTACATATTTTTATTATTATACCTGAACCTTCTTTGTTTTTATTAATTTGTGATTGAATTAACTATAAGGACAAGAGCCTGGTCTCTCAATTCGAAATGTTAATGTAAATCTTAAATTACAGTGCACTGCATAATTATCATGAGGCATCTCGGCCACCTCAGAATCAACATCATAAACTTTTCTGAAATTTTCATATGGTTAACTTTCTATTGAACGGAGCAGTATTTGGAATGTTTCTTTCTTTTATCTACATTTCTTTAAGAAGAGAAGAGGCTCGAAGGGAGACTTCCACGTGCTGGTTCAATTCAAGTATTTCAAGTTCACCAAATACAGACATTAATAGAATACTTCCTCGACAATCACCGATCTGACTTCGAACTACATGCGCTCAAATCCCACATAACTGAGTACCTGTATCTATGGTGGCCCTCGCTGTTTCTTAGCCTTCTTTGGTACTGACAAACTTTAAGTAACTGATTTCCCTTCCCTCCTTTGGATACGGATACCAAAACCTATGCCTTTAGAACCCCGGAGAATGATTCCTTTACTTGCTCTTTGACGTTCACTACATTAATATTGGAGATTTAGAGGGATTTCTAGAGGACACTCCAGATGGTACACTCTTGATTTAAATCCAACAGTTAAACTTAAATAAAAGTTATCTTAAATTTTTCTTGTTTAATTCGTGTTTAAAAGCAGTTATATATCTAATTTTCTTCAAGGAATAACGATCTTCCATGCGGAGAACCGAAGTTGGAACTTCTCTATTGGCTTTTCGATTTCTGGATTTGAAGGTTATAGGGACTCCTTGTTTGTGACGCTGGCGTCCTGACGTTGAAATGGTGGATCTTGGGTCGACATCTGTGATGTTGGAATTCTATTGATGCGACCTGGAGGATTTTATGGGTTCAGTATTTCACTTGTAATTGTGGAGGATAGAAATTCATTGACATATTTTTAGCGGGATACATTCAAAATTCATGGTACATGATACATTCTTAGCGGTATTCGAATTTCACGTTCTTACTGACTCGATGACTTACAGTGATCCATTATCGCTTCTGATTTAGTACTTCGAAGCGTTGATCGGGTTCATATTTTGCATTCGAACCTTTTAGATTAATTCGATTCGAGTTTTTCGCATCACCTGTGGTATGTTTGTTTGATGTTGTGTAGGTTCGCCGACTTATCAAATAAACGCGTGTTTAGTGTGTGAGTTGAGCGTTCGTTACGGAGTTGTGCAATTCTAAATGACCTAACACATGGGGTAACATCCGTAAAATTATATGCAGTTCTAAATAAGCATCCGATCTCATTCAATTAACAGCTGTGTAATTTTTTTTACATGCTGAAATCCATGAGAAATTGATTGTGCTTCTATTTCGACGCGGCGAATTCGGTTTTAGTCGCATGCAGTCGCGCATTTATGGAAATGTTTCATTCAGTGCCTTTTTCACTTGTTAAAAACCTGTCGAGATATTGCAAGATTTATTTCTATCCTCAGTACTATTCAGAAATTCCTTAATATTTCCTACACCATCGAAAGAACTCGCTAAATTGATTATTCGAATTCGGTTTCCAATCCAGGAGCGGAAATGGTTGCTCGTCATTGTAACGTTGGTCACCATTATGATGCTCCACCTTCACTAGTCATAAAATACTCCATAAGTTTCAATTATAATTGAATTACTTATTAATTAGTCAAATGAACAGAAAATCTTATTCATCTCAGTATTTATTTTTCTCTAGATAGAATAATCAACACTTAAGATATTTATCACACTTGTTATAGCAGACTCTTATGTGTTCGCAACTGAAGAATATCAAAAGGGTTTACTTAACTGACTACTAATTAAGTTTGTTCCGAGTCAGATATTATCCGCATGAATATCATCAAACGCGTAATCTCTCTATACTTATTATAGGCCTCCGATTTCTAATATGTATGTTGCATGTGCCTGCTATATATCTCCTCAAGTCTTGTATCAATCTTCCATCTCTCTGTCTACTACTATATACATTACATTTCAATTTGTATAGTAAAGGTGATTTATATAAGTTATTAGTTCAGTCTCTAAGTCAAGCGATATCTTAGATTCCCGGACAACTGAAGAACTTGATAACTGTTACAACTTAACAATCACATATAGAAATATAATTGTAATGATAACAAAATAAATATACTAAATTTAACTCTTGAGAGATTAAAAAAAAATATTTCAAAAATAGATCCGGGATGCTGTCTTAACTGAAACTTTCATGATTAAGTAAAAAAAGGAAAAAAAATTGTATTTCCGATAAAGAACATTGAAAAGAAAACATCAAGGAATTCCGTGCTACCACTCATTTCGAAATCACAAGCTCTATTACACTAAAAGAACATTTGCAGCTATGTCCTTTCAACTTAATCCAGTGATAAAATTTATAATTCTTACACTTTCAAATATAACTTTCGATACAAATATATAAAATAATTTTAATTCATAGAGAAATAAGCTAGTTTTCTATTAACATAAGGATTTCCTTTTCAGTCGAGATTGTTTTACACTGATGGAATTATTACATATTCAAACAATATGATGCTTAAACATTTAACTGCAGAAGATCTACTAAGGAGTGCTGAATATTTAGCTCATTTGAGAGAGTCTAAAGCAGAAAATGGCGCAATGAAAAATTGTAAAGGTGTTTCAAAAACATGTAAGCTAATGGTTTTAGATCCAAACTTAGATGAGAATTCTTTGCTCATAATTAGTGTTAGGCTTAATAATTCGGATGTCGTTTAAATCCAGTAATCCCCCCCCCTGTAAATATATATTTACTAAAATATTATTTGAACATTTACATAAGAAATTTTTGCATAATGGTGCTTTGAATAATAAAAAAAAGTATCTTACTGGAATATAGTAGTGGCCTATTAACGGCAAGAGTATTGCACGAAAAATTGTCCTTACCTGTATGACTGTATCAATCGTTTCAGGCAAAAACCTTGGGGAAGGGAGATGGATCACTTAATGGAAAACATGCCTGAAAAGAGGGTAATCACAAGTATACAATTTTTGAGCTATAAGGTAGGTTCTGTGGTATTTTTAAAATAAAATTTGAAAACATAATTAAGAGCTTATATTCAAAAGTTTAAGTAGTGATTTATATGCGTTTGGCTACTAAAATTATACATTCAGAGACTGTAACTGATTTAAGAACTGAGGGTTTCTTTGGAGCTTTGAAGAGGCTATGCTTTTGCAGAGGTCGCATTGCAAAACTAATGTCCAATAACGCATATAATTTGAAAGGGCTTCTTCAGAATGACATCGCTCAAAAAATTTATCTGCAGCACAAACGAGACCTAAACAGATTATTTGTTTTCAGAAATAAATTAATGGAAATTTATCTCTTCTCACTCTCCTAATTTCGAGGATTGTAGGAATCAGGGATAAAATCTTTTAAAAACCACTTCCACAGAACTCTAACTAATAGTAGAAATAACTATCGAAGAAAAGTCAAAACAATAGTTATTCGCTTGAAAGGTAGGCATAATTATCATCCATTAGTTCCATTATCAGATAATATGAAGGAATCTGAAGATTTAGCTCTTGGAAACTTTACAATTGGTTGTTCTGTCAGTACAATACCTAAGCCCGAAATCTTAGGGATTGGAGATAATAACCTATCTTAATGTCAGTATACAAAAAAGTTTGTCTTAACTATTTAGAAGCCTTGGAAGATTGACTATACCAATGATTTGTAACAACTAAATCAGTAGCAATTTCAAAAGAATTTGTTAACATAGGATGTTCAGTGTTATAAAGGAAAAAAGAATTGCCAACCTTCAAATGGGCAAAGGCAAGAGTTTTGGAGGTAATTTATGGAAATGATGGAAAAGTAAGGGCGTTTAAATTGAAAACTACCATACGTGTTTTTACGCTTTGTACTTCAAAAGTATATTTCCTTACAATAAAACAAATTTCAAAAACTAAATTGCATTATAAAATATACATAGATAATGTACTCATAATTTATACAGAATATTTGTTCGGGCTATTGGGTTATATTGTGAATAATCTATCCGGGATATTTGTTTTCTTATGCTTTAACTATTTTCAAATGGGTAAAATTTTGTACACTTTGAAATGTGATATATTTCAACGCAGGACAGAGTGTTTTATCATCTTTGGCAAGAAGTCATTGTAATGTCCCCCGCATCAAATTGTTAATACGCTGTGAGTTTGTAGCTGCTTACAGACATAAGCGGATGGACGAAAGGAATAACAATAAAAAGTTTAATGTAACATTGTAGTTGGTTTCTAATAAAAACCTATATGCAGCACACAAATTAAATAGCGGAAACAACTGTTATGTTTTGAATGTAAAAAATAATACATATTTTTTAATATTTTATTTTTCAAATCTGACATTCATAAAACTTGATATTTAGTACAATGTATTAGCTTTAGTATTAGCTTCTATATCTGAAAGAGTATAATCTACTGTACATACATTTCATGAATTAGTATAAATTCTTCTTTTATAGCTATTCCACGAAAAAACATGCGCTATGGGAATTGGGTTCCTCGACTTCCATGAATGCTACCGTTTTATGGATATTTTCCTTCCCTAGAAAATCACCGACGAGCTCAACATTTAATGACCTTGTATTATTGTGTCCATGAAAAAGTTATCTTCAATACCTGTTTTGTTGTAGGAGTTAGATAAACTAAAAAAGGTGACGAACCAGTTAGTTGTCTTTTCACAGTTTAATTAGACAACACTTTAAATGAATATATAAGGATATATACATGTAGATGCAGTAAATGCGATGAGATAATATCTCGCTAGAGTTTACAATTGATAAGGGGGAAACGCTCGCGTTGTTGAGGGCACAGCCTCTTCTTTTGAGACATTGACGTAATCTAAAAAAGTAGAAAATTCGCTCCTCGGTCAGGGACAGCTATTGCTCGGGGGGTATTGCGCAAGCGTAAACATGCCACCCGGCCTTGAAATGAGAATAATTTTCAAGACTATTACAAATAACAAAAATAAATTTATAAAAAAACTTTAAAAATAAGAAATTTTACAAAGAAATAGTAGAAATACACATAAATTTACATAACAAAATTGAATTCAATGTAATAACTGAAAGAAAATTAGAAATAAAGCAATATAACAACTTTTAGAGTTTCTAAAGGCAGTACGCATAATTTGGAAACAGTTCTTTTAAATACACCGGATTTTGTCTTAATATCTGCAACACGAATAATTTTATCCTTCCCCATATATGTATCAATTATGCGACCCATAATCTTTTTACAAAGTGGTACATTGTCTTCTTTAATTGAGCACATATTCCAATTTTTACATTTTCTTTCTGAAACATCGATTTTGTGTGTTGTTGAAGATTGTTTATATAATTAATGCTCCATTTTTTCCAAATTATTTGTACTGCAATAGTAGTTCTTTGCGACAGGTGTAGTCTGTTGCTTTGAATATCACTTATAGAAGGTTATACAATTGAAGTAAGAGATCTGCCTATAAGAAAATTAGCTGGAGTTAAAATTTCTAAATCCTCAATCTCATTAGAAAGGGGAGTTAGAGGGTGTGAATTTAGCATTCCTTCGACCTGAATTATAATTGTCAAAAATTCTTCATAGATAAGATGAGAATTACCTACGAAACGTTTCAAATAATATTTGAAAGATTACGCTCCTTCTTCCCAAAGGCCACCGAAATTTGGCACTCAGGAAAGAATCAATTACCATTGGATGTTCTCTTCTGAAGAGAAGTTAAGAATAGTTTCATTAGGTTTGCTCATTGTCTTATAGATATCCCTTTATTCTTTATTAACTCCAACAAAGTTTGTACCGTTATCTGAAAATATTTTTGCATATTTCCCTCTTCTTGCTATAAAGCGCTTAAGTGTTGCTATGGGGGACTCTGACGTCAAGTCAGAAACTATTTCTAAATGTACAGCCTTGGTTACAAGGCAAATAAATACACACACATAAATTTTCATGAAAGATCTCTTCCTTTGATTTTTGTTTTTTTATGAAAAAGGGACTACATAGATCAATACCTACATAATTAAATCCAAAATCAGGATATATCCTTTCTTTGGGTAAATCTATCATTTTCTGGTAACATGACTTGGGATTTGCCTTGAAACATTGAATGCAATCATGCACCACTTTTCTACATAAATTTCGACCATTCAAAGGCCAATATTTTTGCCTTATTTGATAAAGTAAAGCTTGAGGACCAGCATGCAGGTATTTTTCATGGTAATATCAAATGAACTAATTTCTCCTTAGAAGGTAATAAAAGTGGGTGCTTTCTATCATAACTAATCGAAGAGTTAGTCAACTGTACTCTTAGTAAATCATTTCTATCAAGAAATGGTGATATATTGCTTAGCTTAGTTGAAGGGTGAACAATAGAATTTGTTCTCAAACCCTTGATATTATCTTTAAATTCCATGCATTGAGTTCTCTAAATTAAAAAGTTCTCTGCGGATTTAAGTTCTTAATAGCTGAGAGAGTGAATTCTCTTTCGATTCGAGACCTTGCAATTGTTGACAAATCTGAAAATATGAGCTAAAACACGTACAATTTTTAAAACGTATTATTTATTTGAAATAAACTATCTATAAAAATCAAAAACACTGTACTGACAACGTATTATCTTAATAATAGAGTTCAGATCAATGTCCTTTTTCATTTCAGGAAGATATTTTTCTTCTGGAACTCAATGATTCTCATCAATTTCAGGTAGGTTAGGAGATGTCAGGAAAGATGGACCTTTTCACCATATGGAATTGCTCAGAAAGGATTCAGCATTAGTACCTCCGCTCATTAGATCTGCAGGATTATCTTTACCAGGGCAGTGAAACCAGGAGCTTTTCTCTGTCAAAGTTTTTATCTCTTCGACACAATTCGCAACAAACTGCTTCCTTTTTTTTGAGCCCTTAATCCAGTAGAGAGTTATGTTGGAGTCTGTCCAATAAAAAATTGTCGATGGTTTTTTTCCCGATCAATGATTTTCTTGACTTTATTGGTCAAACGTGAAGCTAATGAAGCTCCAAGAAGCTCTAATCTTGGTAGTAATATCTTTTTAAAGGTACGACTCGACTCTTAGATGCAATAAGATTCACTTCAATGCCACTTCTTTTCAAAATTCTTAAGTAGATGGCAATACCATAAGCCTTTTGACTGGCATCACAGAAACTATGAATTTAGACCACATCTGTAGTCCCTGCTTTTGTTGAGTTCAGGATAATTTTGGGAAATTTTAAATTTGAAAGTAGTGGAAGTTCTGTGCACCATCTCAACCACTTCTCCTGTATGTCAAATGGCATATCTCCATCCCAAGGAATTTTCCTAAGCCATAATTCTTGGAAAAAGCATTTTATATGGATAGTAAATGGTGTGAGTACTCCCAAGGATCAAAAGTCTTTCCTACAGTTGGATGCTCATTGTAAAATAAAATGTTTTGTATTCCTTTTAGATGACAAGAATTCCAATAAACTTTGAATTTCTACAGTAATACAATCTTCGGCGGTGTTCCACGCCATTCCTAAGACCTTCGTTAAGTTGTATTCTAAGCTGATTGAATTATGCTGCTGTTGTGTGTCGATTCCTTCTTGTTTCCATCGGTCCATCAGGTCGCTTTCATTGGTAATCCATTTCCGTAAGACCATTCCGGTCTTTTGCATGATTTGTTTAGCACCGCGAGAGAATTCGAGGGCATCTTGTACAATGTCTTCGCCTGCAATTAAGTCGTCAACATACAGACAGAAATCAAGTAGACTTGTAGCAGTTGGATGCTCACTGTGAAATTGTTCAATGTGCTTCTTTATTGTAGCATACAGCAGGAATAGAACAAGCTTGAATCGGTGTATTATCAGACCTCATTCGCTTTTAATATTTCTATTGGACCACATAAAGCAAACAGCATCTATGTCCTTTTCTGCAAGAGATATCTGTAGGAATGCCTTTTCTATATCTGATGATATGGCTATTTTATTTAATATAAAATAGATCAGGAGATCAAGGAGTTCGGATTGAGATTTGGATTTGTCCATAAGCAATCGTTTAATGATTATTGGCCGCTATCGTGTGAGATGGCGTTGAACACGATCCGATTCTTTGTGGTAAGTCTATCTTGCTTATACACCTCTCGATGGGGTAAGTAATAAATTGGTTTGTTTAGAGCTTGTTGTTCTCTTGTCTCTTCAACCCATTCAATAATTCCTTGCTTCAAATAGACCTTAATAATTTTCGAATATTCAGATACATGTTTGGAGTTCGGCGGAATCTATTTTGCAAACTTTACAACCGTTGTTTTGCTACAGTAAAGTTATCGCTGAAATCTCTGGAATTCCTTTTCCAGGATAATTGCTCTTCATAACGATATTTTTGAAAAATAGTTGT
Organism: Nephila pilipes; assembly: GCA_019974015.1. Taxonomy (NCBI): domain Eukaryota; kingdom Metazoa; phylum Arthropoda; class Arachnida; order Araneae; family Nephilidae; genus Nephila; species Nephila pilipes. The sequence goes on from BMAW01037741.1 coordinate 25,919, forward strand.
TCTATTAAAAATTTTCATAGCCTTATCTTCCGCTGAATTGTTAAAATCTTCATGTTTTATACCAATTGATTCCAGTTCCCAGAATTGTCTTAAATTTTCATCCATTTCACAATCTTTAATTAAACCGCAGTGTACTTTATTAGATTGTATAATTTCTTTAAGAGATCCAGTTGCAATCCAACCAAATTCTGAATTCTGCACAATTAATTTATCATTTACTTTAAATGAATAATGTTTTAAAATTCTGAAAAATAGTTCAGCATCTATTAAAACATGAATATTTTCAGGTTTAAAAAAGGTAGGATCCGCCAGTTCAATAAAATCATTTAAAAACACATCAGGTATAACTAAATAAGAAGTCGGATTTTAATCTGTATTTTTTTTAACAAGAAAAAAGTCTTAAGGCAACTCAGTACCCTAAAAATGACATATTTATCGATTTTTTTTTTTTTGCATTTTCCTGTAGCCCATACATTTGGGAATCTTGGGCCCAAATTTTAGATCAAATAACCAATTAGTTTTTAAAATATTTGAAGTTTTCTGAGTATTGTCAGTCACTATTTTTGACAGCTGAGGGGGGCGTGGTTAGTTTCGGTTTCTTTTAAAGCATTTTTCCATTCTTAAATTTAATTAATTACTAATATTTTTTAAATAAAATCGATACTTGCAGAGTAGTGGATATTAACTTCAACTTTCACTACTAAAATCATTTATGTTTGTTTATATTTTGAGTTTTTGATGTGCTTATAGTTACTTAGCTAAAACTCACAAGAAAAGGTCTTTCTCAAGACCAATATTTATTCTGCATATAATTTATATAACTTAAAACCTTTTTTAACTTGTTTAAGTTAAGTTTTTTCTGTTGAGAAAATGCCACGAACAAAACTTTCGCAGCTTGAGAAGAGAAGCAACATTTCTAACAGATGAAGTACTGTTGAAAATGACAGTTCTAAAAACCTGCCTCAAAACTTCAGATTACAAATGTTTTGAATACATAAAAAAAGATGTTTGATAAAAGTATGTTTCAAATTACATTATAGTGGATACTGAATGTTTGTTTACAAATAATTTAAGCAATATTTGTCATAGTGCATCTTTAAAACTTTGCTATGGTCAAAGAAAGGGATTTGCATATAAAATGAATGTTGTATGTGTTAATTGTGACCAAACCTAAAGTGAAACATGTTCATAACAGTTGGTTGATACTATATTACATCAAATATCAAATGTTAGCAAGCATCAATTTTTTAATGTTCCATTTGATGTAAATATGAGATTAGTGCAAGGTATGTTAAGTTTGTGACTTGGCTACTCGGTGTTTGAAAAATTCTGCATGCATATGAATTGAAATATAATGTCTAGTAAAACTTTTAAAAGACATTATAAGCCAAAAGTTCTGATTGGACATCTCGTTGGATCAAATCAGTCGTTGTTTGATATTCGTAAAGATGTCATTGAGGCGTATGGCTTAAGGAATGATAAAGATATTGTCGATATTGGAGTGTCATATGATGGAAGCTGGTTGACAGGAGGACATACTTCAACGTCAAATATCAACTTGCTGACTGGCTTTCTGATAGACTACGAAGTAATGTCAAAGCGTTGTGGAGAATGTGAACAGACTAAATTTGAGCTTGGAGAGAGACAGTGCTGAATTTCGTATTTTATAAGAAGACAACAAGATGTTTGAAGTACAATATATGTTGGATCATATGGTGCAATGGAAGTAAATGATCTGTGAAATTATGGGAAAGATCTGAGAATATTGGCTTCCGGTACACAATCTTGCTCTTTGACTCTTGGTGTTTTTACCAGTCATCATTAGCACGTGGAAAGAAATCAGGTATTCACAAAGATTGGGTAAAAATACCAATCAGCAAAGAATATTTGCCCAAAATCTTGCAGATTTATCAGCGATTAGCATCAACTGAATTATTAAGCACGTGTGTCAGAGGTTTGACACAAAATTCTAATGAAGCATTACATTCGATGATATGGAACAAACATTCCAAAGAAAATACAGCTTCAAGGAGTCGTGTGTTGATTGCCATGTCGAGTGCAATACCTGAATTTATTGTTGGAACATTAAAAGCTCTAAAAACATTTCAGGATGCTAATTGAATTTGTAACAAGTTTGTCATCAGAACATTTAGTGTACTTTACTGATTGTAGGAGAATCTATTTTAGAAAGAAAAGAAAATCTGCAAATTTTGAAGTTGCGCAGAAAAAAAATAAAACTTGCTAAATTGCGTCGACTTAAAATTCAGAAAACATTAGGTGATATGTACAAACCTGGTAGTTTTTAACTTTTTTTAAACTTTTATTTATATCATTATTATTTTTTATAAGTGTATTGTGTTTTAAAACTTTTGTGAAATTATTATGTTAACTTTAAGCTGAATAATCTGTCATCGTAACAAATGCTATATCGACATTTCGCAAAAATATATTTTGAATAAATAAAAATATTTGCCATCATATTTAATTAAAGTAGTGTTTTCATATATTATATAAGTAGTTAAATAATATATTAAAAATTTAGAGCTTTGCAAGTATTATTAGTTTTTGTTTTATGCCTTTAAAAACTTTAAATGCATTTTTCTCAGACTTTTATTTTTGAAGATGCAAGTGTTTTCTAATCCCTAAGGCTTTTTTTCTGTTCAAGATAGAGTCTTGAAATTTTTTATAGATACTTAGATATATGTGTTCTATAAAAGTTAGTATGGATTTAGGTCTGGGATCTCTAGTTAATTTTTTAAAAAATATTAAAGTTAATATTTTAAAAAATTTCGTGTTTTTTCCATGTTTAGCTAGAAAAATAATTATTAAAAATCAACAAGGAAACAGATTATCAAATCCATACTAACTTTTGTTTGCAATAATGTATGAAATATAAATCACTCAAAATAATTAAAAAAATTCAAAAGTTGTGTATTTTATAAGAGTTTAAAAAAACTTTAAAAATTTTAAGCTTTTTTAAATTTTAAAATAAGGGCTTGATAAATTGTCTTTTTATTTTCAGAATCATTTTAATAATATAGTATGAAACAATACATAAGTTACTTTTAATATTACTGTCTCTAAAAAAATTTTTTGAAAAAGGGTACCGTGTAGCCTTAAGTTTTCTCGGAAACGAAAGTTTCATCAGCATTGGATATAACTCTATTGATTTTAGTTTTTACACAGTGAGTAGACCCATTCAATCCCGAAACAGGAACGTTAACTGCTTTTCTTTTTGATCCCAAAATTTCAGCACATTAATTTGTTAAACAATTTATATTTGAGCCGTTATCAAAAATACAATGAATCCTAATTCTCCTTCCTCGCGCCTTTTCGATAAAAGCGGAAACAGTACTCAAAAGCATGGCTCGGTTGTTTTGACATGTTACTTAGTGTTTGATAAACAGTCGAATTTTTTTCTCGGCTCCCCTCAGTCCTTGATTCGTCCCCGTTGAGATTTTAAGTTTCAGTGGGGTGAATGTCCGATTTCTATTAGGTTCATCCTTTTCGCGGTGCAATAGGGTGTGATGGCGTGTACCGCAAGCAAAACAGGAATAAGAATAAAAAGAGTTCACAGAATGATTAAGAGTTCACAGTTAAATTGAAACAGTTATAACAAATTTTATGCACTTTTACAGTTTCATATCATTCAATAATATCCATTTTTTGAAAGTTATTGCATTTGTTCAGAAAATGTGAACCTTTACATAAGACACAGGATTTTATTTTGAATTTATCATTATTCTTAATCATTAAATTTTAAGTTTTGTTATTGATAGTAATGTTCTTCCTCGATGTTTGCACGATAGGAGAACGATTAAAAATTTTTAGTATCCACTGCGTTGCTCTAAGAACTGTATCAATGCTTCGAATTCGGGAACTTCTGTTGATTTTGAAGAAAATTCAAGTTGTTTTCTTTGTCAAGTTTTTGAAGAATGATATTTATTAATAAAGCATCTGACTCAGATTATTTCTTTCATATTCTAAAACTTTTAAGGCTCTCTTGAATTTTTCTTAATACAGTCAATTAAAGTAATTAATTATTTTGGTGATTCTTGATGAGTTTTTTCATATTTCATTACAGATAACTATTGCGTGTCAACCATTAATCTAATATTTTCAAATCGTTCTTTCAAGGCAGTAAATAATGATTCAAAAGTATCGTCAGATTTTTCAATCTGATTTGGATCGCCTTTTAATGATACGCGTAAATAGAATATTTTTGAGAATCGCTTAATTCTTCGTTATTTGTAATTACATTTGGAAACTGAATATTATAGTTTGACCACTCCTCATACTTTCCAGCAAAAACAGGAAGTGAAAATTCTGGAAGTTTTATATATATATTTTTTTAATTTCGTATTACTTTTGCTTACATTTTCATTAACAATAGAATTCTTAAATAAACTAAGGAAGATATTCAAGCTTACTTCCCTTTGTTCTAAGCGATTAATATCTTCATCCAAGTCCGATTCTATTTCTTCAATATCCCTAATGTCTGGAATTTCATAATATTTTTCACATAGCTCATTTAATTTTGTTTGTAGATTCTCAATTTCCTTCAGTTTCACTTTTATTTTGATGGATGATGTATCCGTAACAACAGTCTTTTCATTTACAAAGGTTTCTAACTTAGTGATAGATCCTTTTATGGATCTTTTTATTCTGTTAAATTTATCCATATGTAAGCACTGGCTTCCAGTCACTCGGACCACTTATGTTTTGTTGTATGAGTTAAATGATCTGTTGATAGTTCTAAAAAAAGCGACGGGCCAGTTGTCTTTTCACAGTTTAATTAGACAACACATTAAATGAATATATAAACATATATACATTTAGATACAGTAAACGTGATGGTGTAATAGAAGCCGCTAGAGTTTGCAGTTTACAAGGCAAAAACGCTCCCGTTATTGAGGGCACAGCCACTTCCTTTGAGATATAGACGTAATTTAAAAAAGTAGGAAATTCGCTCCTGGGTCAGGGACCGCTATAGCATGGGAGGGGACGTATTGCGCATGTGTAAGCAATACCCCTCATCGAAAAATTCTGCCGTAAAATTTAAGAAATTTCGCGGATAGAATCTTAACAATATCAGAAATAAAATCATGTAATATTGTATGACTATCTGATATTTCTCTGCATAATGGTTTTATTTCCATCAAAGTGGTCGTATTCTCATATGTTGGTTTTGTTTTAATATATTCCTAACATTCAAAGAGATACCCGTCCCAAGCTCTTTACATATGAAGACCTGCTTCATAACTTTAAACTTTAGAGCTATGAAACAGGTATCCATCCAGAAGACATGGCAAAAATATTGTTATGAACAAAAATGATGTTCCTGGTTTCACAAAAGAATGTGTATCTTCTAAATGTGTGAAGGGAGACGTATATCTGGAGGTATACATTTATTCGAGGGCGTAAAAGTCCTTCACGCGAGGTACCTTTTTACAGTGTGCTAAGAAACTTATTTTTCAGAGTATCAGGAGTACTAGTACATATACTCTGAATCGTGCATTTAATGTTCAGCTCCTAAGTTACTTTTGTCGGGGTTCCTGATAACACGAATAATTTGTAATTGGTCCATTAGATTAGGTACCACCATTCTAAAGAGTGGCAACACTTTCAAAAACGCTCTCTGTTAAAGACAGCTTTGTCAGAATCAATGGTCTTTCAAACCAACCTAAGTCTAAACGCGATTTCAAGATCCAGTTTCAAATGAAATTGACAAATATATATATTTCTTTTTTTTTTTTTTCAAAATCTCATATCAGTAGAAGAAATTTAGAAATTACGAAATTGTCACTTTTACGTTTATTAAAAATGCATTCTTTTAATAACAATTTAATAAGCACTACATGTTTCTGTTACATTAATTATATGATGATAGTTTTAAAAATACGAATGTAGATTATTCTAAGTAATTGCAATTTTAATTTTTGTTAATTATAATATATATAATGATTTAATTTAATGTTCTACACTTTTCTTACACTTTTAATGTTTCTAGAGAGAAGTTCATCTCATTTTCTGATACAAATCCTTTTGAGTTTTTAATTTATGTGATCATGCGCTGTAAATTAACATGAAACATCATTCTCTTACGCTTTCACATTAGTTGGGAATGTTATTCCCATAAGATTTTTGTTGTTCAAAGCTAAAATACCTATTGATCTTTAAATTTAACACCACGTGATCTGATGAAATCTTTGTAAATAAATTCGAAGGAGGGAAAATTTCGCTCTCTTCCGCTTTAGTCACGGAGGTGAAAAGATGCATCTGATGTCCTGAATTTTTCATTATGTAATTGTTATCGCTTTTCTGACTTAACCACAGAAGCTAGTGGATATTAATTTCACACCATTCACTGCTATCAGGATGTTATTGCAGTTTTTCGAAGTATATTAACAAACTCAAAATGTTCTGATATATGTAAGGTTCATTTATTCTCCTAATTGAAAAATATTTAGTTTTGTTAATTGTTTATATATATATATATATATATATATATATATATATATATATATATAT
>BMAW01037743.1:2355-38966 GCA_019974015.1 Nephila pilipes
AAAAAAAAAAAAAAAAAAAGATTTGTGTGGAAAAGCGTTGGAACGATTGTATGGTGATTAACAAAAGGTGATTAACAAAAGGTGTTATGTTGATGAATAAAAAAAAATTTTGCAAAAAAAAATGTTTTTTTCAATGTTAGACTCGGGAGTTATTGATCGATGTGTTATCTCATAAACATACCTTTAAACTTGACAGTCCCGATAGCTACAAACACTATTTACGTGACTTGAGAAAGGAACTAAAGAAAATGTGTTGGTCGGTAAATAGAAGAAGAAAATGTTTAGGGCAGTCTTTAATCGTGATGAATTGGGCGATTTTCAGCATATTTCGAGATTTATGGACTCTGAGTAACAACAAGTTATGCTATAAGAGCATCTGATACTGTTTAGAACTTTATTAGGTGATGCTGATTGGATACTTCAGCAAGATAACATGCTTCTCACCATGTTATCTTGCTGGATAACATGGTGATAATCAATCCAGGTTGGATTCAGATATACATGCTTCTTTCCATGTATCTGAATCCAACCAGGAATGATTTAAAAATGTTTTGCCAAGTCGAAGTTCACACTTGAGCACCGTGGAAGACCTTTTGTGGTTCATTGTGTCATAAAATTTATTCTAATACTAAACAGTTTTCATTAGTACATGAATTGGAAGTAGTCATAGTAAAATAACGGCACAATAGTTTTCAACTTGAACTTATCCATTTGGAGCTTAACTATTTTCAATATTAAACAGTGTGACGAATACAGGTCCAATTTATCATATTCCTTTTCACACTACTTTGTTTTTAGATAACTAAGGTGTGTTTATAACTTTTAACAGTGATTTTTCATTGATTTATAACATTTTTGATGACTTAATCCTTTATTACATTATTTAAAATTATTGAAACCCAGTTATAATACGAGTATTTATATGTGTTATTGTATCATATTTTATTTGTTTAAATTACATTTGGAGCCTTTATTTGTTAATTTTTAAAATTAAAATGACCTTATATTTATTAATGAACTACATGACTATAGGACTTTATATTATAAACTAAATCAATAGTTTTTTTTCTTTTGAAAACAAGTTAATTTTTCTTATTATGAATTTCTATTTTTCTTCTTCAAACCTTTACATTGTGTAGTTGATAGAATTAAAATAACAAATGCAGATATCATAATTGAGTAACACATACAAATCCTTTTTTTTTCTTCAAATGTGTGCTTTAGCACATTAGGTATCGAATTTATCTAAATGAATGTAGTCATTAAATTAGAATTTAATAATAATGAAGGTTGAGAGGAACAAAAATTACCATTTGTCAATTGAATTAGGTGTATTACGTCATTTAAGAATCGAATTTGTTTATATGTGCATAAAAAGTCGTTTAAGACACATCACTAAGTATTTTTTTAACTTTCATTATTTCTTGGCTAAAAAGTTGTCAATGAGGAAAAAAAATATTATGAGATACAGTTGAATGAAAATATTTTCGCTTTTTGTGCACAAGTAGAAAGAAATTTCATTAAGTAAGATTCCATTAACCAGGAACAATTTTGAAAGATTTATTTGCTTTAGAATTTACTTGCATTGGAATATTTACATCAAAAGACGAAACAATAATCTTAAATTATCTGCTCTTTCATGAAGGAATTCGAAAATTCCTTTTCTAAAAACAAAGCATAACAACATTTTGAATATTTTAAACAAGAATGAATAATGTTCATTTCGCTCCTTTAATCTTTTTCTGTGTGATTCCGCAAATATGGAATAAAAAGATCTGTTTATTTAGTTTTTTAAATTTTATTTTGTATGAATAGATTTTACTTCTTCCTTAAAAAAATAACTTCATTTATTACACTTTTAGAAATATGTATGTTATTAAATCAAAGAACTTCTGAAAGAAATTATGTTTCTCTTAAAAAGTTTCACTTTTTTTTTTATTTCATTTTGTAGCCAAATTTAAATTACTCTAAATGAAAGATGAGCATTAAATTAATTGAATAGTATGAGTGAGATACGGAAATAAATAAAATATCCAATTAAGTCCAATAAAATATCCAAATATCCAATAAAATATCTTATTAATTAATATCCTTATGAATCGAAAATCCTTTCCGTTTGTTTTCCAGTGAGTCGAGTAAAAGTTTTATTTATTTATTTTGGTACAATATAGGTAGTTAAACCTCTTTATAATTATTTTCCATAATCATTATTTCGAAGTTAAGGGGACTTGGTACTCCAAAAATGACCAAAAAGAAATCAATTTATTTTATTTTTTATTTAGATATATTCTCTGAATAATTATCTTTCGATTGATGAATTACTTTTGTATGTACGAGTACGGGAAGGTTGAAAAACATGAAATTGAAAAATGTAAACAAAAAACCTTTGTGATTTGACCACACCCCTTTTTCAGAGATTTCAGGAATTTTATGTAATTTTTTATCAATACCTTTTTAAAATTAATTTTATTTCGTTTCAATCATAACTGTAACATTTTAGCGTTTTTTTTTTTGTGACTACAACTTTCGTTAGAAGCGATTTGTTGTTGATATTTCGTGTTTTGATTGTAGTGTCGGTATCGAGCTAATTATAAACACGTTTTATATTGAGAAAAAAAACAGTCTTTAACAAGAATTTCTTTCATTATTGTTTATGCTGAATCTGTTGAAGTTTTTAGCGTTTATTTTTTTGAGAATTGAAGATAAAAAATGCCTCACGTAAAACGGCGTTGTCATTCAAAGCAAATGAACAGTAAACGTTGGTGTAGTAATGCTGATAATAAAGCTGATTCTACATAAGAAACATTTGCTGTTCCTACTTTCAAAATTGAACAGTTATTAAATGTTAAAAAGACTGATTGTTCCTATACTGGAATTTTTTTGTTTGAGAACTTTGTTCAATTCAGTAAACTTTTTGACAAACTGAAATGACCTGAATGCGACAAAAAAACTTTAAAGCTAGAACGTGGGGAAAAGTAAGGATTTTCCTATACTTTAAATTCAATTTGCAGTTCATGTGCGTTTAAAGTTAGTGGTGTAGAAACATCGAATGAAAGGCAAACAAATACTATTCCTGATATCAATTTACGGGTTATACATGCATTCTGCAACATTGAGAAAGGTTGAATGGCCACAAATATCTTGGCTTTTTCTTCGTGGATATACAACAAATGTACTAAATTTATTCACAAAGCCTATGGTGTTGCTGCAAAGACTATGGCAAAAGAAGTACATATTGAAGTACGAAATGCATCTGAAGTACCTGCTGATGTCCCATTTGTCGACATAAGACTTTCTTTCGATTGTATTTGAATGACACGAGGCCATACATCTTTAATTGGCATTGGTTGTGTCATCGATATATTTATTGGCTATGTCAAAAGTATGTCGACATTATTCCATAGTAAAAAGAGAACTTGAAAAGTCAAGTGCAGAATATGATATGTAGAGTGAAGGGCATAGGAATTAGTTTGATATCAATCACACCGGTTCATTGGGTTCGATGAAAATGGAAGCAGCATTGATACTGTGGGAAATATCGCAATCATTGGGATTTTAATATTTTACATTATTATCTGACGAATATTGTAAATTTTTCAATTACTTATCTGAAAGAAATACCTTTGGGAATAATGTCAAAATAAAAAAAAAAAAAGAGGAATGCATAAACCATATGATTAAAAAGTTAGGTACTGCTTTACGGAATGCTGTGAAGGAATCGAGAGCTCGAGGCATCTCATTAGGTGGGAAAAGTTATGAATCCTTGAAAGAACCTACCATAAAGAAATTTACTTTTTAATATGAGAAGGCCATATTAAAAAGACGAAGTGTGAAGAAGACACTATAAGCTATGTGCATACCTTTTGGAAAATGCACGCATGATCTTGGTGTAATACTGAAATTGCGAAAAAAATTGTTAAGAATGAAACAACAAATATCAATGTACATTTAAACTTGTAAAGAAAACAGTTTTAAAAAGAGAAGCATTAATGATAAAAAAAAGGAAGGTGTTACATATAGACCAGGATACTTTTGAGGTGCAAATAATATCTCTATCATAATTTTTTTCATTATAAAATGTGCATGTGTAATATTTAAGTTAAGGCAATTAATATAAATTTTTCTCATAATTTGTGTTTTTATTCATTATATATTTTCATATAAATATAATGTTGGTGATATATGAAGTACAAAATTTTAAAAATGGTTGTATTTATTATTATTTTACATTTTCCTTCATTTTTCATGTTCGTCTATTGTAATTAATACCTTGAAAAATATTATCAGTTATTAAAAATATCAAATGAAATTTTGTGAAAATGCTATTATTTCGAAGAAAAACATATAGCTTATGATATAAAAGGGTATTTTAAGTTAATTGAAGCATATAATGTTTATTTTTTCAGAGTTATAAACTTTAAAAGGGTTTTTCTCAGTTTGTGTTTTTTCGACACATCATTGCATTTAAAATGCTACTCCTCCCACAAATATTAATCAATCACTTCCATTTTTTTCTGTGTGTTACATATAAAACAATTTAACTAAATAACGGATCCATTTTGTAAAGAAAAGTATACTTCGTTTTTAAAAAAATAATAATATAAGAGATATCTGTGTTTTTGCTGAATTTTAGCATGCCGACCAACATTTTATTTTTTTCCTCCAAAACTTAATAATTTATAACAAAATCGATCCCCAAAATTGTTTAAAACAGCCTTGAAAATATTACAAAAAATTTCATAGTAAAAAGTTAGTAAATAAAGGAGGAGTAAAATTTGGAAAATTTTCAAATTTTTTAAAAAAAATTTAAATTTTTAAAATTGTGTTAACAATGTATTTAAATTTTCACATAAAGTCATTTTTTGAACAGAAACACTGCATAGCTGGCTAAAACCAGACTTTTAAATGCATTAATAAAAAAATGGCTCAAGGGTACTGAGTCCTCTTAAATATTCACCAAAAGAAAACCTAAATAAATGAAATTCACACACAATAGATAAAACAGTGAAATATGAATTCTATCTATTTTTTTCCGTAATCAAATTATGAATTCTCAGTATTTTTTCTCTAGGTTTAATTTCTTGCAGCGCGTCTAAACTCTAGTTTAGGATGAATATTAAAGTTCTTGCTTACCAACGCACTTAGTTTTGAGTAAGTGTATTCACAATAGTTGGTTGTTCAAGTAAGGTTTTAACTCCCCTCTATATAGAATCTATTTAAATTATCCTTAATCACCGTCTGTCTGTTATCGATGCAAGGTCATACTTATTATCGCATGCCAACTACTACCTCCAATATTCAATTCTTCATCACTCATGTGTGAATTTCCTAAAATTCCTTTACTATGTAACATTCGGAAATTCACAAGTTTCTTTTCACTAATTTCGGGGGCTATATAATGATTTGAATTACATAAAATTACAATTTCTTTCCAACCCTATAGAAACGTGATTAAGTAAATTTGAAGAAGATAGAAGTGAAGTGAAGTAAATTAATAATATAATAATGAAATAAAAAAAAGAGGGAAGGTAACGACTTTCTGATAGAGATTTAAAATTTGCACTGAAGCAACTTAGTTAATTTTGAGAATTGAATTAAATTCTAGTTAAATTATGAAACTAAGAATTTACTGGTAGCAAGAATTGTTGAATTCAGATAAACTAAGATTTCCTGTTTAAATCATAATTCGGGATTGTTGAGTTAATTAGGTTTCGAAGGAGAGCGACTTTATCTATTTTCCAGAGATTATTAATAAAGTATTTTAGTTTGTTCTCACTTGTCTTCAATTGGAGTCCAGTAGCTATTGTTTAATATATATTAGATTAAAATATGGTGAAAGAGCAGAACAGTGAAGGACACAGTTGCTACAACTAAATGTCTTGCATTCAGTATAATCTGTGGATATCACGTTTTACTTGATTGAAAATGATTTGGAAATTTAAATAAAATGAGAAAATAAACCTAAATGTTAGAAATGAAAATTCGTGAACATCCCAAAATTTTGTGACAAATTTTATACCAATCATGTTCAATTGTAAAATAAATCTAATTCAGATGTGTAACTTCTTTTATTCGTTTTTAATCTATAAATGCCTGTGCATAGAATTATTATCAGTAGTATCTTATTATGGTATTGATGAGGAAAACTGAAATAAAGTAGTAATTACGAGGCTTTAATGAAACTTAACGTTTCCATAACATTTTTGTTGTCAAACATTAAAAACTTTTGTTGTATCTTAAATGAATATATTATATATGTATTGCTTTTGCTTCCTTTATACCTAATTATCAACAGCACATCGTTGCATTCGATTTGGCACATTGTGATTTTCTCTTCTTCCCAAAGATGAAAGTGCACCTTATGGGTCATCACTATCACTCTAACAATGAGGCGAAAGTTTTCATTAAAGCTTAGTGCCGACAGCAATACCGTGTCTGAGTGGCAGGATTTGACTGACTAGTTGGTGCAAGCACACCTAAGGTGATGGAACTATATCAAAAATGAATAATGGCTTACCTAAAGAATATCTGCGATATATTCTTCTTCTTAGAATGCGCTGTTGTAACTAGAATTATAAAAACTAGGATTGTGGAAATTAAACAAGAAATCAATAAAATGTTTCAACCGTGAAGACACTATTTTTCAATCAACTCTTTAAAACGAGGAGATTTGTTCCGAAAATAAAAATGGTAAATACATGGTTACTGATAATGGCTTTATAAACTATAAATAGGTTTTTAATATGTATATCAATATTTAATTCCTGTACTTTTGCCCTTTTTGGCATAAACTACTGGAAGAATTATGATGTTGGCACTAGAATGGTGAAGAGTTCGCGAGCTACTACCAGCTTTGTTGGAATTGAGCCAACGGTTCGAGGCTTAATTTTCAAAAGATTAATACTGAGGAGTAATGGGTTACGATATATTTAATTCAGTTGCTAACAATAATTTAAAATATAATTTTCATTACACATTTTAAAACTTAATTAAATATTTTTAAAGTTTATATAATTTCTAACAAAGCTCAAAATAGTGGAAAGGTAGTTCTCTGAATCTTTTTAATGCATTATTATAACTTGTTAATTTTGTTTATTTTTCATTTCATAGCAGATTTTATTAACAGGTAACTCAAACAAAATTAAAATAAGTCATAAATTTTAATCATAGAAAACTCTAAGTTTTAATAAAAGAAAAATAGCACAACTTCTTTCTAACTCCATGTGTCTCACAATTAGTGATAAACAGAGAATTCTCACTTTATTCAGAAGCATATACCATATAAAATGAATTATTTTAGAAATTTGTTATCCTAAATTATATACGGCATTATTTATTTACTTGGAATAAACATTTTTCTTGATTTAAAGTGTTGAAAAGTGTATTTGTATACCAAGATACGCAAACACATTTAAAATTTCCTCTTCATGACATTGCAAATCTTTTAAACAAAATGTGAGCATTCAAATTTCCAAACATTATATTACTTAAGAATCTCGATTAATCTGTTCATGTAATTTAAAATTTGTGCTAAGTAAATATTCTATAAGCAAATTTTCTTCGCTAGCGAAGAAACTTAAAAAGATAACTCTTGTTTACTTAACGAAATGCTTTCTGATTCTTTGGAAATAATACTTAATATGAAGAAACTTTAAAGTCTTCATTTTATGTATTTGAATATTATAAGTTATGGTTCGTTTTAAAACAAATTGAGTACACCTTTTGTCTTGGTAAAAATATTATATTCTTACACACATATTTCAGAATTATTTTACATTTAAAACAGCAACTTCTGTTTAAACTTTTACAAACTTTATCCTCATGCGATAAATATTTTCTGAGACTCGGCGCGTCTTAATATAAAGATATTTTCTTTCCTCTTAAACTTTTGGTTTATTTCTTCTTAAGGAAGTATAAAATGTAGATCATATTACAGAGGATGAAGCTTGATTTTATGCAGAGTGATTGACTCTCTTTGTATACCTCCTTACTGAGTAGTTAAGAAATTCCTAATCAAACCCAAGAACATATTTTGGCAATTTTGGGAGCAAGAGTGCATATTTCTAACGATCTGATAGGAGCTAATGAAACCAACATTATCTCTTCTGATTTGGTGTAAGAGTGTACAGAAAGAATAATATTTTAGGAAAGTACTTGTAGTGAGATAGGAAAATAATAGCACCATTTTTCGTCTAAATTTATGAGTAACCATAGATATTGAATTTATTGAATAAATAAATTGTAATTATATACAGACTAAAGTTTAATACCATTATGAAAAAAATTAATAAATATTATTTAGAAATTAATTGATATTTCTTTTTCTTCCTTTCTATCGAATCAAATTTACCAGATTTTGAAACGTAATCTTCATTTGAAATCATTGTATTGAAATTTTATTAAATGCTGTGATAAAAATAAAACTAAGCTAAAAGTTAAACTTGAATAATATATTTACACTTGTTTAAATATTTAGGTCTACTAATTATAATTATTATATTGGGTGATAGCAAAAGTTCACGTTCGAGTTTCATAGAAGTCAGATGCATGCACTTTTAACTATGCTGCTGTTTCTTTTCAATTTAAATTTTTGATTGCAGATAACTTATTGAGTCATGAATCTACATATAATCTTAAAAAAAAGAGTTTAGTTTTACTTATTTCATTGCAGGATTAGTATTTATAATGGAATATGAAAAGGAACATTTCAGTTATGTTATCTTGTAACACCCGGTCGACCCGGGCGTTTTCTTGTGCCATCACTAATATCTAATATTAAACACTACGACACCAATAATTACAGAACCACTAAAACAGCTTTCAACATTTATTAATATATATCTACTATGACATTAATAATAGTGCTCTCCAGGTTAAGTTTACTAACACTTTAATTCAACCCACCAATAATAATCTAACAGCTTCTTACCAATATCTCTTATCAACTGCAACTCCGAATCTGGAACAACTGCTGAAAATACTAGAACCATTCTCAATCCGAGCGATTTACACTCGGACCTCAATACTAATCTGTAAATTCACCTTCCTCTTATATAGCACTTAGACTTCACCTCCTCTCACTACAACGCCTCTCTGATCCTCCTTCAGCTACTCTACTCCTTCAGATGGAGTTTATATAATTCTCAATTTAACCGCTTCACTTCATTCCTAACTACTTTGCATATTACGTTCTTCATCACGTTTCATTTTTGGTTGGGCAAAGGTTGTTTAGTGAAAGCAATCAATCTCAATTGAAAGTCCCCAAGGTTAGTGAAGAGAAACCGCGAATAGCCCAATGTCACAATCTTTTATGACTTTTAGCAAGGATGAGTGTTGAATAAATATTAGTTTCTTATGTGGACTGTGTTTCTGTTTATAGGAATGTTAAAAAGTTGTTTAGTCGAGTTAGAAATGGTTATGTAAATCTAAGGGATAAACTTCACGCTGGATGACCTTCCGTCATTTATGAGGACTTAATCCGTGATTTAGTAATCAAAAATTAACCCCGAAGAGATTAATGAGAGACTAAATTTTGAAAATTCGATATTATTTTACTCTCGAAAACAACTTAAACGCACTTCAATGCATAGGTTTCTTACTTTTGGACCGAGGAAAAGTTTGAACTGTGTTACTACAACCATTTCACTCTTCTCCCGCCAAAAAATTTAGTCTTTCCTAGATCGAGTCATAACTGGAGATAAAAAAAAAATACTGCATACCAACATAAGGAGAGAAAGAATTTGAAAGCTTGGAAGAGCAAGAGTATAAGCTGTGACAAAGGTTGAATTACATCCAATGAAAATATGGTTGAATTGCATTCATGGGAATACAGATGAACATTGTTTTACTATCTGCTTCCCCGAGACCAAACGTTAACTATGGAGTAGAACTGTAAGCAACCTACTCAACTACATATTGAAAGACAAGCAAAATGTCCAAATCAGGTCAAATGAAAAAGCATTAACTTTTTCCACGACAATGCTAGACTAAATGTCTCACAACATATACTGTAAAGACTCAGGAAGTTAACATATGAAATCTTCCAGCATCCACCATATTCTTCAGACTTTGATCCTTCCGACTTTCATTTATTCATTTCTCTGCAAAATATACAATTCATATGAAGAAAAATTTATTCAATAGAAATCAAATAATGCTTTACGGTTTTCCTTGATGAGAAAACATGTAATTTCGACAAATAAAATAGAAAATTTGTAAAATTGTGTATGTGAATTAAAAAAATTTTGGAGAGTACTTTATTGATAAATACATAATATGTTATATGATAAAGAATTTTACTTAATTTATTTTATATAGGGTACATAACTCGATAAATAACATAGAGTTGATGTAATTTGTAACATAAGCTGACAATTTACGATTTGCTTCTTGGTTTTATCCATCATACACTATCGAATGTCAATGAATTTCCAATAGCTAAATATCTCCCCAATGTTAACAGTTTTATTGCCCGATGACCTTATATTAAAACATTAATTCTACAAACGACCAAAGAATGAAGGCGGGTATTATGTGTTTCACAGTTATCTCAGTTATTGCATAAATGACAGATCTCAAATGTTAAAAGTCAATGTATAGCAATAATAAAAGTTAATTAAAGTAACGATACCCTTCAGGTGAATAGATATAGTGATAATGTCAAAATTAAATAAATTTCCTTTTTAAACATGTTTCTAAACATTATTTATTAAAAATTAAATAATATGCCACTTTTTAAAATTTATTCGTTTCTTATTTAAATTTAAAATAATTAATAGTTTACTCTAAGCGCATTTCACATGCAAAACATTCTATTACTTTATTTTTAAAGAAAAATTTCTAATCTTAAGAATTGAAAAAACTTTGTTGATAATAAAAGGAAAACCAGGAGATATATTTGTTTTAAATCATTTTAATTTGTCATATTTATTTAATAATTTAATTTTTAAAAAAACTATTCAAAAACGTTTTGAATGATTTATTTTTAAAATAAAGCTTTTCTACAAATGACTAAAAATGTTAATTTGAACTAATTGAACTTATGGTGAGTTTATGAAAAATAAGTTCTTAGGTGAAAAGTATTAATAAGATTAATACAGGAATAATAGAATTTAGTAAAGTATTACTTGAATCCTAAAGTATACTACAAATTACAACCGGTACGGATTAAATGCAAATTTAAATAATTAACCAATATAAAATAAAAGATTTTTTGAAAAGACATGGGAGTAGTGTTAAAAAGATATGCAACTTAATAATCCCAAAGCAGAAATTTTCTCCATGTAAATTATTGACACTACGTATCAATTTAGCAAATATTTTAAACACTTCCTTTTTAATAGAAATTGAATAAAAAAAAGCTTGAGAAGCAAATAGGCTTTCATAATTTGTTAATATCTGTTCCCTAAAAAACTCAATATTTTTCGGATTGATTGATTGTTGTTTTATTAACCTAGAACCTAGAAGAATTGTCACCTAGAAGAATCAAGAGGATTATTTGTGACGGACCTCCTGATTTCGAACCTCAGTCAAGTGATGAGGATGATTTCTGAGCTAGCATTCCCTCTTCATGCTTCTCAATATATTTTTGGGATAAATTATTTTTATTAAATGGGATTTGCATTCATAGGGAGAGATAAAATAGATATGAGAGAAGAAAAAGATTGTTTTAATGCAAATAGTTTAATTCTAATAGTTAATATAAAAGAATGCGTGATAAAAAAAAGGGTTGTATTCCTTCACGTGGAGTTCAGAATTAATATTTTGATATTAGTGAATATCACGTAGGAGGATTAAACATAGAAAATTCTCATAAAAGAGAAAATAAATTTGTGTTTTCCTTCTCTAGAAAAATGATGAAGATGCAAGATTTGATGAAGTACATCAACTTGTATACCCACATATCTTCTTGGCAATCAGTATCAATGTAATGCTAAAAATTTTGGTTGAAAACTAAGAACAATACTATGATATTCTGATAAAAGATTACTCAAAAAAATTTGTTAATTAATGAGAAAAATGTTCTTTAAATGCCAAACGAAACTTTGCAGTATGAACTCTTGCGTGTTTAGAAGTTTTCTAACAGCATTAAGGCTTTCATAAAAAAAAGTAATAAATCTTCTGAAAAGGATTTAAAAAATCAATAAATACTAGATTTCTGAACAATAACAACGAAAAAGTTCTAAAATTCTTGTAGGGTTTCATAACATTTTCACATAATTTTTATTTTTATTTCGAAATTTGATTTTAGATTTACATTGAAAATCATTAAAACCACCTATTTTTTCAGCATATTTTGCAATATTTGTTCCTGCCATTACATATTGTATTGTTTAAAATTACAGAATACATATACTGCAAACATGTATAAACATATACTGCAAACATTTATAAACATATACTGCGAACGTTTATAAGTATATACTGCGAACATTTATAAATATTTTAAGTGGTAACCTTTCTCTTAGACTCTCCGTCTTTGATTGAAATTAATGAATTTTTAATTTTTCGAATTACTATATATCCCTTAATAATTTAATTACAATTTTTTTAATCTTTAATGGATATGATTTTGAATAGATGTTTATTTCATTTCCGTTTTGAATTTCGTTCTTTCATTTCTCTAGAACAGCGTAACCTTTTACAGTATCAAATTTTGTCCCTAGGTCCCAGGTTCATTTTCCTACGCAACACTTCATTCGAACTCTTAAAGATGCAGCGGAACTTTAAATCTGAGAAATACGCTCCGAAAAAATTCACTCTTGATCGAAACATTTCCAGAAAAGTACTCGAATCACATTTTCATTGAAACATAATTCGAGGCTTTCTTCAGACATTCTTATACTTAAGGGAAAATTGCCTATAATCAACGTAGAATGAAGATTTATGGTTCTTCTCAAAATTCCCTTTAGGGAATATTTCTTCTTGAAAGTAAGGAAATTTAACCTGCCAGGCAGGCTGCTAAAAGCTTTTACCGAGAAGGATTTATTCTCCGAGCTTTTAACTCGGTGTATTTGTTAATACCCACCTGTATTTTTTAGATTTGCCTTTTTGTTCTTTTAATTCCTGGTAAGGAAAGTGATTTTTCTTTTGTTGCAAAGGGAATTAATATAATCCTTAACTAACACTAGTTCAAACAAATTTTTCAGAACAATTTTGTATTTAATAATTATGTAATAAAAGAAATTTTATTGAATTAATGTTATGAATTTAATTTTATGATTTTGATTAATTAAAATTTAAGGAGTTAAATAAATTTCCCTTTCTCCTATTAAATTTCACTTATTAAATTTATTTTTATGAATTTAATGAACAAAATGTTATGAATTAAATTTGATGTAATTAATTCTATGAATTTATTGAATTAAATTTAAAGAATTATTTTCATTGAATTAAAATTTATGAATTTTAATGATTTAAAAATTCGAAAATTCAACTTTCTCGATAGCTTATTCACTTGCTTTATGTAAAGGAGAAAATTTATAATTTTACTGTTACAAAAGATTTATTCTTATATCCATAGTCAACATTAAAGTGGATTAAGTTAATAAGACTATCTTGTGTAAAATAGAATACAATACAGTAGTTCTCCTAATTATTAGAAGCAACAGATAGATCTTTCTTTTTGTTCACTCATTTTATTTCTTAATTTTTTTATGTTTTTATTTGTTTTTAAATGTTTTTTTTCAATACGTAATTTTTTGCTGTCATGATGGTGGCCTTTTTAAATTTTGTTTTCGATCTGATTTTCATTTTTTTAAGTATATTATGTATTAGTTTTTTTTCTTTGGTATTTTTGTTAAACTTGTAACATATTTCTTTTTAAATATCTTTTTCTTATTTTTTGTTTAATAGTTTTTATCAAGTAAACATTTTTTCTTTAGGTTTACTTAAATCAATTTATTTTTTGATATGGTTTCATTTAAACCAATTAATTAGTGTTTATTTTGGTGATAAATTTTCTCATAGAGACGAAGTGATAAGAGAGAGAAAGTATACGTATGAAATTTCTGTAATGTTTTGTATGTTTTAAAAAAATCATTAATAGTAATGCTTATTTTTATTTATTTGTAGTTTGTTTAGGTGTTTTATATGTTTAGATAATTAATTTCTATCTGCATATATAAGGAAAGCTTTTTTTCAAATCAATTTTTGAGTTAATACTTTGAGGAGCATCAGTTCATAGTGAGGCAATGAGCCCTTCAATCTGGCATACTTTGAACAAATTTTTCGAACACTCAAGGTCAATATCATCTCACGCTGCATAGATGTCCTCCTCAAGCTCTTTAAATGAATTATACTGCCTTCTATTTGAATTTATTTTTTAACAGAATCAATTTAATCTTTTTACGTTACGTTTAACTCTTGTGAATTAGCTGATTACGTCAAAATATTGATGTCTAAGCCAGTTTAGCAACTTTAAATATATAGAAAGAAACTCCATGTTGTTGAAAGTTAAAAGTATTACTTTGTAAACATAAAAAATATGCAAGGGGGTGCATATCTCAGATTTGTAGAAAATTCACATTGTTCATATTAATAAACACAACCAAAAATTCCATTTTTTCAATAACTTTAACTGCTCCCTTCAGGGCATCAAAGTTCAATTATTTACACATTTTGGACTGTTCTAAAATGTTTCTTCTTTGAAACACATTTTAGACAAAATTCCTGTTAGAACAGTTTTTTTGTATTTTCATATATTTAAACATATTATTGTACTGTCTATTATTGTATTGTTAAACATGTATATTTGTACTGTCCAAAGGGCTTTCAAACAAATATAATCAAAAATTAAGACTTTCCGCAAAATGTGGTAACTCGAAAGAAAATAAATATTTTGGCATTTTGTAAACTGAATAATACAGAATATAATCTTATCTAGGACTGTTATTTTAATAATATAGCCCTTACACATCGAAAGTTATGATAATTCGAGTTCTTAACACTGAAATTTTCTTTTAAAGTTATAGTAGTTTTCACTTTATTGCACCATGGAATAAAATTCTACTCAATATAAAACTTCGAGAATAGTCTATTCTATATATAGGTTTTTGAAAAACGCGTATATATAACATTTCAGGTTTATTGAGGCATAACATTTAGAGGTATTGTGTTTTGCAGTAAAGAAAAATGTCGTTTTCACAACCTTTCCGGTAGGAGAAATTCATGATCGAGTAATATTAAAACAACTGCAACTTAGCTTCTAAATAAGATGGAGACAAAATTCAATCAGAATTTGTAAGATAAAAGATTATATGTTCTTATGTGATAAAAATTGATATATTGAGCAAAAATTGTATTTTGAAGGTGTACTGTTACTGAAAAGGATTTCATTTTGCTTTCTAGAGAAATTCATTTTATTTTAATTTCTGTACATTCATCATACAAAAAAAAAATCGAAATTTTTTGTTCGATTTCTCTGTATGATTCGAAAAGTTGAAATAAAAACAGATGATTGAGTAAATAAAATATTATATTATCTCTGTGTTTGGAATATCAATTTTAGTACAACGAATTTCTTTATTCAGTATAGTAGTTTTCTTCGTAAAACATGCATTGTCTTTATTCACTAGAGTTCCTTTTATTGTGTTGTTTAGCTATTAGAGACGCAATTGTTTTACTGAAGGCTTTGTTTGTTCAATCTATTTATGTTCTATTTGGAGGGAAAAAGGTAAAGAAAATGTTTCAGTGACTTTCTGGGAATGTCTCTCTCGAACAAAAACAAGAATTTAATCTTCCAATAACTGTGCGCGCTTGTGGTCTCTCTTATTTAACTTTCCCGTTTGGCTATAATGAGAGAAGTTTTTTTACATTATATTTACTTATTATATTTTAAATTAAAATACTTTTTTTTCAATGATTGCCTAGAACTTTAACCTGAAATTTAAATGTTTCATTTTAATTTATTGTCTTAATTTAAACCAAAGAAAATATTCTCTGTGTGTCCCAATATCTCTTCCTTCCCTTTCAATTGTAAATGAATATTTAAAGAGTCAGTAATTAGCACAATCTCTGATGAGTTCAAACTCATCTCGAATTTAGTAAGTGTGATCTCTAGATAATCAAAACACAAACAATTTGTTATCAAGTCTGTGGATTTATTTCTTTCCCTAGGCGGAATGCAAAGCTTTTTGTGACTGACGTTTTCGTTTCTGTGAAGGAGAGGACAGTTGACCTTCGAGTGCTCGCAAAACCCTTCACCATTGAGTCTGAAGAAAACTTGCCTAGTTGTTTTTATGCTGTGCCCTTATCAACGAGTACAAAAGATACGTGTCTATCCGGCTAGTCATTAAGTCGATCTAATTTCTTAGACTGTTGTTGTAAACAACCACTGCTAATTTAATATTATAGCTTGGAATTCTAACCGATAGGGTCAGATTAATTATTAGAATTTCAAATTCGGGTTCAACTGACTAACCCTTTGTTAGGTTCAACTATTAACCAAATTATTATCAACCTAACCAAATTAGGTTTAACTGCCTAATTATCTTTGATTCTTTATCATTGTATTTTACATAAGCACAATTTCGATATCTTCGTTATTAACTTCCGTTCACAATCTCTGCCACCCACCAATCTCGTATTAAATTCTTCGCTGCTGACAATCTTAATCTTAAATCTCATAAATCTCATTCCAAGCACATTAATAATTGTTTTCTAATCTACATAAGTCATTCATTGGGTGAGACTTTTAATCCAGATAACATCATATTAATATTTCAAAGGGTTAGTTAAAGGGGAAAAGCGCTTTAGACTTTTGTCTTTTTTAATTCTGTATGTTACATTCAAATTCAACCTCAAAATTAATAATGATGACCAATTTGTTCCTTTTTAAACATCTGTAATGCGGATTGCATTTTTAAAATACAAAATGACTGTTTTATTCTTTATGATATTAGAACAGAATGGAGAAGAAATAAAAATTCTACTGATTGCGCACAAACTTTAAGAGATTATATAAAACTCTTGTCTCCGAATAACCATTATTTTTCAATATATACTTATTATTTGATATATTATTCATTAATATATCAAAACTGCATAATTCTTACAATTAACTGTATTCAAACATTGTTTCGAAGTATTGTGTATTGTTACAAAAATGCATATTTTGAGTGATTTAGCTCTGGAACATATGTTTTCATTTTTCATTCATTACTGATGATACGTGGTTGTTCCCACGATTATGAAGCAAGAGGTTTTAATTTGATATAGTTCCTCTTGAACAATTTGATTCTGCTTATGAAAGTCCCGTAGAGGGTCAATGAACGTTTAATCTTTAGAATTATGCATCACAATTTCAGGAGGAAAGGGCGCTTTCTCCCTCTTTGTGGTTGCTCTCCATCTGTCCTGGAGAAAACGTAACAGTAAGTAAGAATTTCGCGAATAATTTGGCACATTCATATTCACTCACAACATTCGACATTCAGACAAACAATCTTACGGACATATTAACATGGACAATTCATACTCGTGAGTCATACACAGAACACCTATATTCATGCACACGAATAACTTCAACGAATAGGGCAATACTGTCATACTCCACCAAGTATGTAACTGTGAAATTAAATTGTTAGTTTAAATAAACTAATAAGCGCATCAGAGGAGAGTCCTTTGAATCTTCGTTTTAAATCTTAATTCTGATTCTCATTCTATGATCGAAGTCTCTTCTCTCCACCATACGATCACTCCATTTGGCTTAGAAGTTTAATATTGTAAATCTTCAAAATTACTAGTTTTAAATTAATAAATAAATTAAGAGAAGATGTTTCTGCATCACTGTTTGCCCAAATTAGCAGTTTTCGCGCTGCCATTTATAACTCTGATAATAGTACCCGAATTAACAGCAAGATTTAATATTTTTTATGATTAATGATGTAATTACAGTAATAAAACGACTTGGCTACGGGCACATTTATAGGATAAAAGAAACTTTTTTTATTAATATTAATTATTCTTAAGTATGAGTAATTATAATCTATTTGATTAATTTTTAATTAGATATTAGATTCAGGAATTTAATAGTTCCGTACATTAGTAACTGTATCTTAAGAGAGTATCCTAGACTATAGTTTGTAAAGTTTAATAAAAATCATTTGTCTTTTATTAGAGTGTTGTTATTAAATGAATCAATTCTTTAAAAGATTCTCTGAGTTGCTGGAAACTTAGAAAAAATACTCTTTGCACACAATAACACATTATTTGGTAAACTTTAATATAAAGAAATTGGTATACTTAATAATATGATTCTGAATGAAATTTTCAGTAGTTAAATGAATGAAATTTATTACAATAAAACTTGAATTATTTGCAATAATCTAAATGTTATTATCATACACATTTTCTTCACTGCGTAAGGTATAGAAAATAGAACTTATTATCTGTAGTTTGACGAGTATGTGTATAAATAACTATTCGTAATTATATGTACAAAACTGGAACTGTTAAACTGATCATGTCTCAATTGTATATCCACAAGAGATTTAAAACTTCAATGTGAATATAAAGTATTTTATAAAAATAATTGAACTGAAATAATGCATAACTAACATAAACATAATGTATTTCAGGTTTGAATTCTTTCTACCTTTTTTTTTTTTGAAAATAGAAAAGGAATATCGTGGTGTTTATTATCTAAGTTTAGCTGAAAATCATTTGAAAAAGAATCATAATTTTTCAAAGTACTAATATTCCAACAAATGTATTTGTACTATTGGGCTATTCACAAATCAACCCTAAATTAACATATAGGTTACTATCTGATTTTATAATTAAGTGATCAATTCCTTTTCAATCAAATGAAACATGATTACGCAAATTAGATGAAGGTGAGACACGTAATAAATTGCTTTGAGAATTGTGATATATATGCAGAATGGAATTGAAAATGAAAATGTATAGTTGATTATGAGTAATTTCGTCGAATTCGATGATGCAGAGGAGGGTTCCGAATTTTTAATCTAAAGCACATTTCTCAACAAACGAGTTTTAAAAATGAATGAAAATTTGATGCTACTCAATGCATCTAGATGAAATTCAGATGAAAATAATATGTTAAAAGTACTTGCACTGACACAAGCAGAACTGAAACATTGGGTAAATTTACGGAAAATCCAATAAGACAGAAGTTCCCAACCTTTTTTCAGTCGGCGTGAATCCAGTTGCCTGTCCTCTTGTACGCGTACCCTCGACTTCGAATCCCCCAGGCATTACTTCCGAATCTGTTTCACCCGTTACATCAATAGTTCCCACAAATTAAGGAAAAATCATGAAAATAGCCAGTACTGGAAAAGTTAAATCTAAGATGTAATTAAACTGAGCTACTGTATACAACACATTGTAAGAAATAAAATAACATGACAATGAAATACCACATGTATTAAATTAACAAATTGAAAATGTCAGTTTCGTATACGATATGTGCCATCAATTTGGGTTATGAAACCGACAAGGAGTTATATAGCACTATAGCAATGAGTTAACAACAATGTCTCAGGGAAGTGAGAGCCATTGCTTTTTCAAAGCAGTTGTATGCGTGGCAAGGGTATGAGGAGAAGGTTTGAAAGTAGAAATATATCTTCTGATAGCAATTCAAACATTATCGATCATATTTTCGGTGATCGAGCTGGTCCTTCCATACACTGATTAATTCAGTGTTCAAAATCTTTCACAATGCAAACCATGTGAGGTCTAGTGCTGTCTCTTTGATGTATTGCGTATTTATAGTATTTGAGGCATGCGGAATGCAGAACAACTATCACTTTACCTCTTTCGGAAGGCACTCGAACGCCGGAGTTAAGAAGAATTTCGATTTCAATAGAGTTAAAAGATTGACATGTAACGGGAACATAGTACGGTCAATCGTAATGAGCACTCACAACAACACCGTTGGCTCCAAATATTCGAACGACTCTTAAAAGAGGAGCTTCTATGTGACCTACTATTACCTGAAATAAAATATCACTGTAATCGTAAAAAATGAAAATGTCCTGTGGATTGTTTACGGAAGAAATTTCTACAAACCAGCTCACGATACGAGAACGAAATCCTAAATCATCGCAGAAACCTTCCAGAATCATTTGCGCGTTGTTTAATTTTTTTAACTCTTTTGTTATTAACATCGAATTTAAATAAAATTTTGTCTTCGTATGAAGGCAGTGTCATAGATTTAAAATTTCTGGAACCAATTCGTTATAACCGAGTGCGTGTGTAGCAAATTTCTTGTTCTTAATTTCCCGTCTTCTAAATCAAACCAATAAATATCATTGTTTTCACTTACCAAATATGTGGATAAATTATTTCGGCCAGTACAACTTCCCATTTGCCTTCTAAAAGAATTGGTCTAAGTAGTTGTGTAATGAAACTGGAAATTTTTCTTAAGTTACCGTACGGTAATGTCATTTAGAAAGACATGCTTTACTAATGAATGTTATTTGGTTCGAGTGAAACAGTGTTGGCACACCAGTATACCATGTGTCAATTTTTTGAAAAAAAGTGTTAATGTACGCCACATAACATGAGCACTTTTTATACCATCTTGTGTTCTTGTTAGGGGTTGGTAAACAGAGGTAAGGATAGA
Source organism: Nephila pilipes (assembly GCA_019974015.1). Classification (NCBI taxonomy): domain Eukaryota; kingdom Metazoa; phylum Arthropoda; class Arachnida; order Araneae; family Nephilidae; genus Nephila; species Nephila pilipes. The sequence continues at coordinate 22,940 of BMAW01037743.1, forward strand.
ATCTGCTATGCTTCGGGGGGGGAAGAAAGAATAACTTAGTTACGCATTTAAATTAATTAATTTACGCCTGTTTATTGAAGCAACAGTCTACAACAGTCAACTTCCAGCTGATGTTATAGCTATCAAAAAAGGTAAGGTAACTCTGGACTACAGTTGTTGGCCCTGAGAGCGAGAGATCAGCTTGGGACTTGGATTAGTCTCTTCTCTCTGCTTTCTAAAAGGAATCCTGGCCTAGGCATATGTTTAGTAACATTTTTAATAGAAGTATGTTTGTAAATGTTATTAAAACCTTTTAAATGATTTAATTATTGTATGTAAAACACATAAACTATCTATGATATAAAATGTATAATAATACTATTTACAACAATGAAACTCTTGAGCCTATTTGGACTTCTATAGTTTTTTAATGTTTGGTGTTAAATTTCTTACTGAGAGCAATAGACAATTCTTCAAATTCGAATTAGTAATTTGCGAACTTGTTTTGTTCTGAACAATATGATTGATGAAAATGCTTTTCACATTTGTATATCGTACCAAAGCAACGTGTATAACTTTTATGCAAATTATCTTAGATTTGGGTAATGTTCATATAGTAATTAACGTTAGAAGTTAGCTGTATCAATAGTATTTTGATCTGAAAAAATGTCCTTAAACTTATTTTGGAAACAATCAATTCCATTTGTATATTCTTAGGTATCTGCATTATGTTTTGCAGCCTAATGAAAAAGGGTTTTTAAAGGAGAAAATACAAATTTATTCTTTAGCAAAACCACGAAATCGACTTTCAAATGTCTCTTGTAATATTTCGGTTTCTTCCAATATATTTGATCAAATTTCTATGATTCAACAATACGATGGTTCAATCAGAAATGATTGAATAGTCACATATTCAATGCGACATGCCTTGGCCATCTCTAGAGTCGATTACTTATAGGACTTTCACATTACTCACACCCTTATTAAATTTTTCTGGATATCCTAGGAATTTCACAAAATATTCTAACTTACCTTATCGTTTTCTTTTCTTTAAAAATTTTCAACAGGATAATGACTAGAATCCGTAACATTTGTGTTTCCTTTTCGTAAAACGTGTCTTCGATAACCTCACCTTTGATTTAATTCAGCATATAAATGATAGGAATGTTGGGAATAATTTTGCAAATTGCAAATATTTCCATGGATCAATTAATTTCGTAGCCATTCTCAAATCTTCTTTTCCCTTTATTGATACGAACTTTATAATTTATTTTAAAGATGGGCTGTTTGACTTTCGGTTCACTAATGTCACCATACAGGTTTTGCAGTCCTTTAGCTTGATTATTAGTGTTCACGTTCAAAGGTTATATCTTAATGATTTGGTGTCAAGTCTGATTATAACTACAAACAAGTTTATCTATTACATATAAGTACTTTCAAGTATTGTACTCTGTGAAATATTTTATCATTTTAGACGTCAAAGTTCTACAAAAACGTTCGATGATGCTCTGGCTTTCATTTCATTATTAGTTGTAAAAAAGTGAAGATTAATTTTCTTAAGGGGTGTCGGAACGTCAAATTTTTCAAAAAATCATGATTTGAGATTTTTTTATTTCCAAATTGTATAGCTTTTCACCTTTCTAAAGATACCTTATTTTTATCTCTACGATAATTAGAAGCTTCAAAAACTTAGTTTTAAATAAGCATTGAAACGGGGCCACGCCCATTTAAAGGGCCAAAAAATGTAAACAACGCACTTCATTTTTGGACGATAATACTATGTGCTACTCTAAATGAATTTTTTTAAACTTTCGTTATAAATGAGCCTTTCTTTTATTTGCATTTGCTCTTAAGAAGTTTCACTGTATCTGTGACTGATAGATATTTGTTTATACTTGCATAAGCACGTTTTAGTTTGACTACTACGAGCTTGTTCATTTTAGTTAGTGTTTGTTTCAAAACATATAACTGATTTATTACAAATATTTGTTGTTCTTTTTAGTTAGTGTTTGTATCAAAACACATAGCTAAGTTATTTTAAATTGTTGTTTTCAAGCGATTTTATCATGCCTAGATCAAAGACAAGAGTGTTTAAAAAAAGGAAAGGACATTTTAGCAAAGGCAGATGTGAAAATGTGAGTGAAAGTAATGACTCTTCCATAGGAAATAGTGATGTAGCAAAACATTCCAAGGAAGAAATAAATGTATCTTCCAGTGAAAAGAAGGTCAAAAATATGGATACATCATATTCGAATGATACTTATTCTGGTTTTAGGAATGTCATTATGGATATCAATCTTTTAGCCTATGCACTTTTTGAAGCTGTAAAATGTTTAAAGTGTGGTAAACAAGGAATTAGATTGTTACAACATGAAAAAAACTGTGGTGAAGCTGTTCAGTTTGATATAAAATGTCCTTCTTGTGATTATAAATATACTTTTTATAATTCTAAGCAGTGTGACAATAATTTTGAAGTCAATAATAGGTTAGTTTATGCCATGCGATGCATAGGGAAAGGGGCTGAATCTGCAGTAATGTTTTGCGGTATTATGAATCTTCCACCACCACCTACAAAATTTACAAAATTTAATAATAATTTACTGCAAGCAGCTAGAGAAACTTGCGAAGAAAGTATGGCGGAAGCAGTTCATGAAGCTGTTGAAGAAAATGAAGGAGGAAGAGACATTGCTGTTGCGGTTGATGGTAGCTGGCAGAAACGAGGCTTTTCTTCGAAGAATGGTGTAGTGACAGTTACAAGTGTGGATACAGGTAAAGTAATTGATGTGGAAATATTATCCAAACATTGTATTTGTCCGAACAAAACTAAGCATCTTCAAAACTGTAAAAGAAATTTTGTTGGTTATAGTGGCAAAATGGAGGTGACAGGTGCTCTATCAATTTTTCGCCGTTCTGAATCGAAGTACAACGTTCGATACACAAGATACTTAGGTGATGGAGATTCGAAAGCATATGATTCCATTGTAGAGAACAATGTGTATGGGAACGAGTGTGCAGTGACAAAATTAGAATGTCTTGGACATGTAATGAAGAGAATGGGGACACGTCTTCGGCGCTTGAAAGCAAAGATGAGAGGTCAAAAGCTTTCAGACGGTAAACCTTTGTCTGGCAAAAACAGGCTGACAGAAGCAGAAATTGATCGTCTACAAACCTATTACGGTCTAGCCATTCGAAGAAATTTGTCCAGTGTAAAAGATATGCGACAAGCCGTGTGGGCAATATTTTTACACAAACTGTCGACTGATGAAAAACCTCAGCATGGATTTTGCCCATCAGATGCTGATACATGGTGCAAGTTTAGAAAGGCAGAGTTGCTTGGGGAAACCTATCATCATAAAAACAGTTTACCTGTTGCTGTTGTGGAGGCTATGCGACCCATTTTTAGGGATTTATCCAATCCAGAACTATTGAAAAAGTGTTTGCATGGCTGTACCCAAAACCCAAATGAAAGTGTAAATAATGTTATATGGTCTCGTGTACCAAAGAAAACTTTTGTACATATAGAAGCCCTCTCTTTAGGTACGTATGATGCTGTATCTTCGTTCAATATAGGTAATGTATCAAAACTACAAATTTTGAGAAAATTGAACATTGAGCCTGGTGACTATACGATACAGGCAATGAAACGTCTCGACAAAGAGAGGCTGTTAAAAGCTCGATATTCTTGTTTACAAAAAACAAAAGATGTTAGAAAGGAAAAAAGGCTCAAAAGGAAAAGAGAGGATGATAAAATAAAAAAAAATGTGGATAATTTAGAGTATGGGGCAGGGATGTTTTGATAGGTAAGTACTTTTACGTTAAAACTCATTTATCTCAAAATGTGAATTTTTCATGTTCGATGTACCTTTTCTAAGAAACTACTGTTCATATATGTGTAATTTTTGTAGGACATGTTCATAATGCTTGCTAATATATACTGAAATGAGCTTTTTGTAAAAAATTGAAAAATGTATTTTTTGCAAATTTTTTTATATGAAAAAAGAGTGAAATTTGACAATGTTTGATATAATATTTTGTAAATTGATAAAAAATTAAAAATTAGCTAAAAGCTCATTTCAGTATTATAAGACAGATATATTTTACTTGTGTAAAAAATTTCAAACTTGTATCTATAATAGATTTTGAGAAAAGGTACATCGAAAACAGCCAATTTAACATTATCGGTATAGGAGGTTCCGACTCCCCTTAAAATAATTTCGTATTATTGAATTCTGCCCTTTTGTCCGTTTGTAATGATACGGGTTTCCATTCTCTAAACTTTTTTCTAAACATTTTAGTCTGCTATGACCCGTTTTATCTCTAAATATGCTCATGCATATTTTAAATCCACATTTATACATGTTAAAAGATATTTATAACCATTATTATAATGACTTAAATATTGCAAGTTTAATAGGACTGATTGAAACTGTTCATGTATTCCTCCCATTACTATCCAATTCTACATAAACCTTCGTCTTGCGGGTTTTATGTAAAGTGTAAGAGTACTTTCTAAAAAAATGTTTAATATCATTCTTTTTATTAATATTTCTTAAAGCTCTATACAATGCATTTACACCTTCAAAACTTGCAAGTCTTTTTAAGATTAGTATACATATATTCGATTGACATTACTGTATACACGCGTGACCTAGGGTAATCATGTAATGAAATGAAAAATATATTTCTATACACGCAAAGTACGCAATACTTATATACACGCATTCAGGTAGTTATGTACACGCAAAATTAAATAAGAGAGTAAAACAAAATAAGGAAAAAAAATCCAAATTATTTAGATTAAAATACATTCATTCGGTTCATTAAAATGAAAAATGTGTATTGAATAATGATATCTAACTCAACAAAGAAAGCGAAATAACTTTAAAATAAAAATAATTAATTTATTCAAATTATATTCATTCCATCGAATTTAACTAGTTTTCAAAGTATGGATATTTAATAACGAGACTGAAACAGAGAGAGGCGCTGCTACAAAAGAAGTATGCATGCGTTAAACGCCAGCGACTGTTTATCGTGAAGCCTTTCTCTTTCGAATGCTGTACCTTTCGTTTCTATAAACAAATCCGTATACCCGTGGCCATTGTTCGCATCAGAGTTAAATTTTTGTTTTGTTTCATAGGAAAAATGGTAAGTGAGCAACAAATTGTTGTGAAATTTCACATAAGACTTGGAAAAACCGCTATTGAAACTTATAATTTATTGAAAAAAGTGTTTGGTAGTGAATGTTTGTTGAAGCGCATGTGACCGAAATCACACGTTTAAAAATGCAGCATTAAATAGATTTAAGTACATATAATTTTTTTTTCTTCTTTCAAATGACGTTTTGTACACAGAAATGAATTTTATTAATTTAAATAGTTAAAATTTATGAATTTATAATTAATTTTGTTGAGGGTTAACTTTTAATATATATAAATATAATTTTAATGTATTTTTTAATTAATTCACTAACTCACTTAATTTTTCATACTAATTTTTATGTAGATTAAAATAGATTTACAGTTGAAGTCTAGTATTAAACGTTAGTTGATATAAATAATCTTTTCCAGGTTATAGAGGAAAAAAATGATATAAAATAGGATCCATTACCAAATAACGTTTTTCAATCTTTCTGTATGCTTTAGTTTACGGAGTAAATTGCATTAATGAAATAATATAGGGGAAAAATGCGTATAATATGACTAACATATACTTTACATTAAAAGTTATGCCTTTATTTAGACACAGATTCGAAATTATTATTTATTTCTTAAGTTGCTTCTTTGATGTTTTGAATGATTTATTAGGCATTTTAGTTAAATATCGGTCACAATATTCTTAAAATTCCACAGGGATTATAATCCATTTTATAAATGTTGAAACCCTTTATTATAAATTCCATAAGGGAAAACTGTTGTGTACTCCAATTTGTTAACCACTCATGCGTCTTAACATTAATCAAGTAAGTAGTTTCTTTAGTGTTGTTAAATAAATTCACCATTTATCAACTCGATAGTGGGTATTAAGTGAATAAAAATTTTGTTTAACTTTGCATAAAAAGTTTGTTGACGCCATTTTTTTAGATTTGGTGGATAAAATTCTTTTCCTTAGAAAGTACTATGTAAAAAAAGGATAAAAATGTCTTAAGATTAAGAGAAAAAGGGAAATCTACTGAAAGACAAATGACTAAAATCAGTCTCGTATTTTTCTTTGTTAAGAAGAAGAAATAGGTTTGTGAAAAGCTAAATTATATTCAAGAGATGAATTTTTATCAATATAATAAAAATCATTTCCATGCATACAGCTTATAATAGAAAACTACTTATAAATTGCACAATACTTTAACAGAATTTCTAACAATTATTCTTACAGCGACCTACAATAACGCGTTACGTTCTCGTAAAAACAAGCATATTGAACAACCTTTCTTCAATCATTCCCACGAAATTTGTTAAATGCTATAGTAAAATTTGCCTTTGCTAATGATGAGTTATTTTTAAATATTTGGCAATACACAAGAGATGTTCAAATGAAAAGGTACGAAACATCGTAACAACGTAATCGTTAACATGTTTGCCAAAGTCGCTATGGGAAAATGTAGTGAGACATCTAGGGATACGAATGGAGACTCCAGGGTTGATGGGAGCATGCACGAGCGCATACGCAGGACAGAGCAGAGGCTATCATAAAGAACGCCGTCCAATTGTCACGACGGCAGTGCGCGTGAGGATATGATGGCGTTCACATGGCAAAATTTAACGATTGAGGAGCAGTGCATCGTTAACTGTTTTTTGACAGCGAAAGATGTGAAACCGGTCACTATTCATTCCTGGATGGTAACCGCATACGGGGAAGACAAATCAGTGAGAAAATGGAGTTTTCGTTCAGGTCATGAGAGTTTGGTTGATGACCAAACACCAGGCCAGACGAACACAGTCATCACTCGGTCCCTTGAAAAAACATCTGAAAGGGAAGCGCTTCAACTTGGACGACGAACTCAAGGACGCTGTGAAAGACTGGGTCTCGTCACTATCATAGGAATTCTGGGAATAAGGAATCTTTCAGATCGTTAAATAATGTTGCTCAGGTCGTTATGCTGAGGCCTATAATATGTATATACTTCGAATAAAGTCTTCATTTATACCCCCAGTGTCGTTTCGTACCTTTCGTTTCGTACCTTTTCATTTGAACACCCCTTGTACATTCAACTTCCACTGACCTGAGAATCGATTTCATTTGCTGCATAAAAATTCATTAAAAAATGTAACTGTGTGCAAATTCAATTCTTGCTTATTGAAAGTGGAAATTCATAATAAATCTGGTTTCTTTATACAATTCAAACAATGACAGTTTTATTTATGTTAAATTACTGAATTATACGTCTTAAAGAAATAAAATTTTGCAATGAAATTTATTTTTTAAAATTTATACTCTGGTATAAAGACACGAATAAAACGATCGGAGTTTCTGAAGAATAAATACGTTCTAGTTACAGAATTTCATGATATTAAGATGCTAAAATTAAGCTGATGTTTTTTAAAAAAATAGACGAAATTAAACTAAATGCTCCGGGTATTGGTAAGTTTCTGAAACACGTAAGCGGAAATAAAAACTCCAAATCGTTTTATAATTAATTGAAATAAGATACTTAATACTCACACATACCATTTTCAGATGCCTTACAGAAGTGAATTTATAATATGTTTTCAACCTTCCCACCGTTTCTAAGGATGAACCACAAATCCAATACTTGATGAACAATATTTCAGTTTCTCACATTTCTACCCTGTCCACGGTTTTTAGGAGTCCATTGGTTCATTACACAGAAACTATTCTTTAAACCACATCCCTTGAAATATAAGATTGATAACAATACGAATGACAGATTCATCGTTAGATATTACTCCATTTTTTTTTTCTATCTTCAGCCGATGTTTTCATATCCATATGAGAACTTCACGGAATGAACAAATGTTTTCCCACCTCAATATTACCAAAAAAAGATCGGTTAAAATAACGAATTTTGTATAGAGGAATATATTTTCCATTGAGAATTGAGAATAAAATAAGCATGTTCAAAGGTATTGAACTTGGAACCTATCAATGATGGTATGAAAAGCCTTTCATTTATCAAAATCTAAAGTTTCCAAATTTCAGAAAAATTGCTGAGTGATTATCACTTCTCTCAAATAAAGTCTATATGGAGCATTGAAGCTTTACTTGGTTGAAGAAACAACGACATTGAATTATTTTTGTGACAAGTTTCATGTTGCAAAACAAATAATTTTAGTTTGGAAAGCATTTGAGTGCTGTTATGGCTAGTGGATGGAGAAACAAACAGTAAATTATTTCACGAACCAATAGTTGTGGCTTAAGAAGTAAATCTTTCTGCATCAGACTTAGTAAACCGGAAGAGTCAGGAGTGACTTGATGTAATATGGGGTTATGAAGAGTAAGCCATTTTTTATTATTTCTGATGAAGATGGTTTAATGACTATGGTGCACACTTTAATATTAAAAGCGAAAAATGCACTGATCGAAAACTGTCATAAATTGAAAAGCTGTTCCCGTGTGTGAAAACATAAATGGATCTGAGGAAACAAAACTAACTGTGATGGACAACTCTTAAATGCCTAAATATTGTAGGAACGTTAAAAATCTGCCAGTAAATTACGAAGCTAATGGAGATAGCACAGCTTCAAAAACTGCTTATTTGTTTCAAGAAAAGCAATGACAATGGGACAGCGAATTGGCGAGAAAAGAGGGGAAATTGGTTCTCCTGATAGGCAACTACATTCTTCACATTACTTAAAAACATTTATGTGCATCTAGCTTGTTTTTTTTCCAATACAGCTTTTGTATTGAAACCAATGGATAAGGGTGTTACTCTTAGCCACAAATCTCACTACAATAAGCAATTAAACTTATTTTGGAAAGTTGTGAAGTTACCAGCGATTATAACATATGTTTTTCAGAAACAATTGTTTTACTGGAGAAAAAGACAATTCCAGCTTCAACAATGCCCGATTCATATCGATATGCAGGTCTTTCAAAAAAAAAAATATTAGAGCCTGGGTGGAAAATTGTTTGAGCTTGGGGTCACTTTGAGGAAGTGGAGGCTGGATGCGGGCCGCATCTTTTAAACTGATTGCATTTATTAGTTAACTTTTTATTTAAGAAAGGCGTAAACTGTGTCAATAAAATAAATAAATACAAATTTGATAAAATTGTGGCAGTTTTACTCAATTTATTTCTTGCGCTTATTTCATATCATGTATAGCTGCTACACGCACATTTATTCTATAATTAGCTTGATGAGACAAATGAACCCTACAACACTTATATTTATTTTAACATCAAGACTGAAATTGCGTACTGAGATTCTAATCTCAACTTGCAAGTTGTTGTCTGTCAAAACGACTGTATATTTACTCTTGTTGATATTCCAGAAAGAAAATATTTGTTCACAAGTATATGTAGATACAAATATAGAAAGTATTTTCCCCGCAATTTCCTTCATACACGGCAGTTTTTCAGCAGACAAAAAGTTGTGAAAATCAATTAATGTCACAGAATCAAACATTTATTTTACAGTATGATCTGAGTACATCTCAATACGTTCAAGCTGTTTCGCTGCTTAGGTGTTATATCAGCAGTAATGGGATAAGAGAATAGACTGAATTCCGGCTCAGCTACCTTAATGTCCTGAAATCTTGTATGTGTATGACGTCGTCATTGTTCTTAGCAAAAACACTTTTATGCAATTTCTGTTTCCTTAATAAAGAGAAATGAGATAATAATTGCCGACTCCTGCTTGCCTTGCAAACATACCTAATGCAGCTTTGAATGATTTTAACCACACAAAAGAAATCTGAGTTCAAGGCAAAATTTTCTGACTGTCTTGAGGGGGAGGACATAAAAAACCCCCTCTTAGTGGACCGGATGTGTTTCGGAGGATTTTACTCGCCCATGTATAAATGACAGGTAAAGACGCCATTACTCGCGGTTCAAGAATTTTAATTAAATTTCTTGAATGAGTCATTTTACAGTAGAAGGAATATATATATATATATATATATATATATATATATATTTATATATATATATATATATATATATATATATGCGTTTCAACGGAATATTCACGAAATAACGGAACGTTTAAACTAAAGGAAACAAGCAAGTTTAAAATAAAAGTAATGCTATACAATTTACGATTTCGCTTCTCTTGTAAAAGTGAATCTCATCAAGAATAATTCAATTTTTCTGGCTTTATTAATCTACTTATTTTTATGACATTAGAGAGTTCTGTCATTATTTATTTGTCCTATTTCACGCAAGATTGAAAGATGTTCAAATATTACATATGTTTCAGATCTAAGTATCGTAAGAATATTGAATGAATTGTTCTTTTAATTTCTCCTCATATATATATATATATATATATATATATATATATATATATATATTTAAATTGTTATAATATTCTTATAATTTTAAATAAAAATTTCCACGGCCATCCAAGTCTTTTACTGACACATTATAAAAACTTTACTCTTTGAAGTTACTGACACTCTCATAGCTTATTGTTTAAATTTTTTAACAATACAATTACACCCGCGGCCATAATTAAGTAGGTGCCTATCATGATTTCTTCCCTTTTAAGTGCTTTTGCCTAAAAACAATGTACTTGGTGAAGAAAGTAATTAAGAAAGTTTTTTCCCTTCAAGGTGCATTATAGCTCAAATCAGAGTTCCTTGATTCCTCTTAATTAATATGATAACACTTCAATATCTCTTTAAAGAAAATTTAAAATTGTTTACGCTCCTAAATCGAATTAAAAATATAGATGATATTGAAGCATTTAGCTTTTAATTCAAATATTAGAATACATGCATATTTATTATATATTCTTGTATAATTTTGTTTAATATTACACTTACAGAAGTTTTAGTCATTTTTTGAGACGTTTTTTTTTTTAAATTTACAATTTAACTAATTTATTTTAACTTTTTTTGATTACATTTTATTGTATTTTAATGCGCATTTTTCATTAATTAGTAATAATAGCATTTTTAATAGTTTTTATTCTACTCCTAAATTTGATTAATTTAGTTCGTTATAATTAATTTACTATCTGCTTATATACTTGTTTGTTTCACATACCTATTGAACATAAATAATTATATTTGTATTCATATATATAAGGGAATGATTCCCCCTATATTATCAAAATCGTTTTGTTTTGAAATATGCCTAATTAAGAGGAATTAGTTTGTGGGTCTTGAGGTTAAAACTTGTGGCCTTAAAACTACTAGAAATGACTGTTTATCTTAAAATTTTTAGTCTCATCTTGAATCCTCACAACCAGAAATCACAGGGATTAAATCGGGTGATCGAGGAGGCCAGGCATCTGGAAAAACTCTAGATTCTCGCCAAACTTACCTTGAAGCAATTCTGTGACTTGAAGCAAAATGTGGGGAGTTGCTCATCTCACATGAAGACAGTGGTCTGTAAACATTACCATTCCTGTAAAGCAGAAATGACCTGGTCTCGAAATAGCTCACTGTACCATGCACTAGTGACAAAGCACGTTTTAGAGCCTTAAGGAGTAAGAGTTTAAAAAAAAATGGTCCAAGGATAAAATCAGCAGTAAATCCACAACATGCAGTCACATAAATAGAATGCAGTGGTTGTTGGTGCAAGACATTAGGACGTGTAGCCCCTCAAACGCGGCAATTTTGATAATTCACAGCTCCATTAAAAGAAAAGTACGCCTCATCAGACCATTAAATTTCCAAGGCCACGCGTCATTAACTTCCATTATTACTAAAAATCGAGAAGAATAATCAAAGCGTGTTTGGTGTTCAAGAGTTTGCAGCATTTGCACTTCGTGGATCTTATTAGGATACCATTTTAAAATGAATCACAGAATTTTTCGCACTGTCGATCCCGGAGCTGCCAACTCTCGACACACCGATCGAGCACTTACTGAAGAATAGCTGGAACTGGAGACTCTTTCAACGATAGCAGTACTGACCCTTCTTCGACATTTTTTTTCGATAGTTTTCTTCACTCTTCTTAACAGCACATCCAAGTCTTCAGTCTCTTCAAATTTCATATTCATCTTTTTCAAATCATTCTTACACATGTAACCTTTTTGCAATCCCTTTAAAAGACGATATTCACGCAGTGGAGCTTAGCTATTGTTGCCGTTCTCATAGAACAATTTTTACCAGTAAAGTTCAATCTTTCTTCTGTAAGGGCATGATTAGTGATGATAAAGATACGCAGAATGATTTCCTGGATCAGACAGCAAGTATCTTTATATGTTTAAAAGGCTCCATCTAGTAATCAAAATCTGAACTATTTTTTTATCAATGAAATCTTTCCTCCATGCTTCATTTAACGTACATGCCAAGTTTCTTAGAAATCAGCTAGGCAGAATGGATTCTTCAGGAGTTTAAATAGGTTTAATTTAATTATGACCATCCTGCTCTTGGAAACTTTTGATTTTTCTTTTGTTAAATATTTTTGTTATTAAAGAGTTTTTGATTTTATGTGTATTTTTTAAAATTTAATTATATTTATTTAAGTTTTCAGAATTTTTTTTTCAATTTTTTGATGCTATAATTATTTTAATAATATACTTTTTTGATGGGGATAGTTAGGTTTAAAATTCTAGAATAGCTCAGCTTAACCGTCAAAGGTCTGCTATAATATTCAATATATTTTTCTTCATTTTTGTCTTTTCATAAATTTTTTTTAAAAATGTTTCAAAATCTTATATTCTTTAATTTCGGTTAATCTTATCTACTATTTCTGAGGAACATGTGTGGGAAAAGTATGAACAGAATATCAACAGTTAACGCTCTTAAACGCCAAAGGTTGCACTATGGAACCACTGATGTGCAAGGTTTGGTTTGGTTTTATTAACGTCGCACTAAAAGCAACACGAGGGCTATTGGCGAATGACCTTTTAATTTTGAACCTCAGTCAAGTGATGAGGACGACACCTGAGTAGGCACCCCCCTTTCTAATTTCCATACATCAACGGGTGGACATTGGGCCCCAACAGATTTAATGTGTATCAGTCCCGGAAACACGGGCCTTTAGCGGCATCAAAGATCTAACCCGTAACTCAACAATAACCTCCGGCCACGAGACAGCTACCATGACCACTAGGCTACCGCAGCCCCTGATATATAAAGAGAGAATTCACTATTTCTTGGCTTCGGAAGCCAGGGACTATGGACTGCAGAATTCGTTGCTTCTAACAAGAGAATGATATACTCTGCTAAGAACAACGGCTCTAGGGAATTAGTTGAGTTTAAAACAAATGTTAAATATTTTAAATTTTACATTTATAATTACATTTGTGTTCATTCAGGTTGATACTAGATGCTTCTTCGTTCATGCATTAAACGTTATATTAAAAATGAGAACATAGTTATTACCATTATTTTGAAATACCACTTAACACTAAGCCGTACATTGTGTGAAGTTAATCAGGGATGAACCTTTAAATTTCAAATAAAACAAAAAAATATGTTCTTTAACTGATTCTGCCGAATAACTAAGTAGAATAAAACATTTTTTTTCAAAAATTATTAACACATAAATGGCAACCTTTTGGATTTTTGGGCAAAACACGAGGGGATTTGTGGATAACAACAGAGCCCTTTGTATTGAAACTGTGTCTAAATCATCTGGATTACAAGTTTTTCAAACAAATGAAAATCTGGGATCTTTCCCATTATTCTTATTACAAATGAATTAGAAATATTTAAGTAGTAAAAGTCTTTGAGAATTCGTGAAAAATATTTGATCGAACTTTTAAATGTAACTGTAGATGCCACAACGGAGCGTTTAATTGTATTTAAATATAAAAAGGAAGTAGAAAATTATAAATACTTTAGGGGGAATCTGGAATTTGTCACCGATTGAATAAATATGATATTTATGGGATGGAATATTAAAGAGAAAACTTGATAACAGCTAAGGAGACCTATTTTGTCTTAAAGGTTTGAAAAATTGAATTTGAGGAGTTAAAATTATATATATATATATATATATATATATAGGATAGCTAGAAAAATAATTGGAATTGGATTGGAACCAAGTTTGGATGACTCCAGTTTGAACGAAAATGAAAATACGGGCCCAATTTCAAAAATCTAGAAAATTATATAAAAAGTGTTAAAATCTTCACCATTCCAATTCAAGAAAAGTTTGAGAAATTTGTCTTGAACTTCCGAATGATGTTAGAAGGAACTTTTATATCCAAAAATATTCCAAAGAAATACAAAGCACAAATTTTAATAAACATCTTAGATAGCAAAGCCATCAACTTAATAAATTATATGAATAAAGATTTAAAATATCATAAAACCATAAAAACTCTAGTATTGAAAAAATTTAATCTTTCTGTTGATGAATGTTTAGAAAGGCGTGAAGAGAAAATAATATATCCCATATTCAGTTAACCTTGAGACTTCAGCATATTTTCATCTCTATTATCGATTGCGCAAGGTAAGTGATTTTTTGGAAGTTTGTGCAAGTTAATGTCTTCGGACAAATTCTACTTAACCTCAGATGAAGAATTTGCTACTTACTTAGAAAAATGTTAAGATGAAGAAACTTACTTAGATGAAGAAACTTATAAAAATGTTAAAACGGGGGCAAATTGGATACAACCAAGAGACATAGGTAAATAAATCAACGCACATTTCGTGATTAAAGGCAGTTAAGTATATGAAATGTTATTAACTTTAATGAAAATATAACCAAGTTATTCCAGTTTCCAAGATAATCAAAATATTTTACACCTCATATAATGGATAACACAAATAGAAACAAATAGCCCTCCCACCTCCTTCAAAGAGTGTTACTTTTAAGAAAATGTTCTCATTTCCCCAAAAAATGCCCATAACCAAATGTGCACTAACCGAAACATATTTTAATTTCTTAAAGATGAAGAAACATCGATTATAAAAATTTGAGTTATAAATTGTCATGGCGATAGTCGAAGCTCCACCCTTGCTAAGCGATTAAATTATAAACATCACTATCACTTAGAGTAAAATTCAGGCTGTACACGATTCGGAACAGAAATCTGTGCAAGTAAGCTGTTATTTATTTAAGTTGATGGCGCCTGGTACATAAGCATACATTACATGGATGTGAACACATGCAGAAACTAAAGCTTATATATATATATATATATATATTTATATAAGGCGTTATTATGTCGAAGTGCCGCGATCATGAAAAGCTCAAAAATCGAGAGCACATAAATGTGAAATTAAAAAAGAGTTCCAACTTAAAGTTTTAATTGTTAAAGGAGGTATTTTGAGATAATTGCATGTCACGTAGTTAAATTATTTTTGAATGGCACAAACGATTTTCGGAAGGTCGGGAGGTTGCAGAAGAAGCTGAAAGTTCTGGTCGACATTAGACATTAATAATTCGAGATAAAAACCAACGTTTTTAAAAACAACGTTTTTATATAGTGGCAAAATTTATTAAGAAAGATTATTGAAATATTAGTTAAAACTGGTCGCAAATATCTAAATATTGCATTGTTAGGCAAGTAAGAACGGTTCCCGAAATTTCAGAACTCTAGCTTGATGGGAAGTTGGTTAATTTAACGATAGAAAATTTGATGACACACACACACACAGAAACACGAACCAAGTGAAATACATAAAAACGTTAAAAGTAACTAAAATTAATTAATTAATTCTGTAAATTAAATGGTTGGAATGCAGTTTAACCCAATCACTCTTGGCGACAAGAATTATTTGGCAGTATTTTGCCAAATGTGGCTACCCTGGTCCGTTTTACGGACTTAACGTTCAGCCAAACAAAAAAATCGCCAAGTTTGATGCCAATTTTTGAAATCGCGCCAAGTGGTTGGGATAAACTGCATTATTGAAGAAAATACTAGCTAAAACTTGTCGCAAACGTCTAAATATTGCATTGTTAGGCGAGTACGAACGATTCTCAAAATTTCAAAGCTCTAGCTTGATGGGAAGTTGGTTAAATT
>BMAW01037757.1:0-79860 GCA_019974015.1 Nephila pilipes
CGATTATTTATTTTTCTTTTACTATATTTGGATAACTGGAAAGCATTTTACATGTTCACTCAATAATTTATGATAGTAAAATTTGTAAATAATTGCATAATTTGCAGGAACCTTATCTACATAAACGATAACAAAATCCTTCTGCAAATCATCTATAGCGAGTCTTAGATCTTTAATTGTAATTGCCCTTTCCACTTTAAAATTCAAATATAGAATTTTCTTCAAAACACATGACCCAAATTCGTCAAATGCCTCAATTGGAAAACCATATTTAATTGCAACCTTAAGAATAAAATTATCAAAATCATTAGTAATTTGTTTTCTGACGACTAGATTACTATTAGTAATCATGTGCCTAAATCCAGTTCCCTTATTCATGAATTCTCTCAATAAATCGCTACTAACGATGTTCAGGTTTCATGTGACGACATGTTGGTGGAATATTCTGTTGTAATCATTGCATCTACACACTTGTGGCGTTTGTGATTCTGAAGTATTGTCGTAATTAAAAATAAATCAACCAAGTTTTTTATTGTACTTAAAAGCTCTTTTTATCCTGATATTTTTAACCGGAAATAGAGCCATGTGTTTTTCAAACACACCAGAAAAATTAATTTTATTAAATGATTTATTCATAAAGAGAAAGATACAATATTCTGTAATATATTTTTCATCAATATTCAAATCAATTTTCATTTTATGGTAAATATATCTACATATATCTCCAATGATATGAAATCTCTGAGTATCTGGAATAACGTCATTATTCAAAATATTTACGACAACCTTTACCTCTTTTTGATTAAGTCCGAACATAAAGTGCTTAATATGTCCTATGAGATAGTTCTTTTCAATTTCAAATCCAAATTGAAACATTTTTTCTTTAATAGTTGAAAAGTCTCTTATTTTTCGATTTATACGTTTTCCTCTCGAAGTTCTAGTTAATTTATAAGGATTATTATTCCTATAGAATCCTTCTCGGTAGTAAAATACTTGGTTATTTTGCTTATTTGTACTCGTATTTAATACATTTTTATTGTTCCATATTACATTTTGTCCATAAGAGTAAACAGTACCATAAAAAACAATGTAAAAATTCTAAAACCATAATCTTTCTTTTGTGTTGTATATATATATATATATATATATATATATATATATACAGATGTAGACCTTCTACTTCAACGGAACAATGCTGCAAATCAATACAAAGTAATTATTTTCTTTGTAGTTTTGATTATTTTATACATTTGACATTTTATTTGTGTGTATTGAATTCAATTTCATACAATAACACACATATTTGTTCTGTTTAATAGTGTTATGATTAAGGATTTTTCAATAATTTGGTGTCTTCGGTAATCTTGAGGTTCTCTAATCCGATATCCGTTGAATTACCTTGAAAGTACTGCAAAATAGTTTGAATTTGACTCGATTTTTTTCGTACATTAATTACACGAAAATAAGTTAAATGAAATTTTTTTGTCCTGCACTGAATTATTCATTTATGGTTTAATTTTATTTTTGTTACTGTAATCACATTTGTAATAAATCTGTAAATATGAAACTTACGTTTATAATTATGAATATGAGGCTTTGATGCAAATAATAAGAGAGAATAAAATACAATGAGTGTTAGTTGTTAGAAAACCTTGTAGTACTCAGAAGTATTTTACTTTTCTGTAATTATTAGCTTCTATCATCAGAAATTTAGTTTAGATATGGTTCTACTTTTAATGAGTGTAGAAAGCATTTACGCTTGCGAAAGAATCAGTTCAGTAAATTATGGAAAATGTATAATAATTTTGTAAGTATGCGTAAATAATTGCAATAAGATTGTAAGGATGCGTAAATATTAATTGATCTGTATAATCTTTTCCTAATGTATTTGTTCTTAGTAAAAGCTTAAGAATGTAACATGTATTTATAATTACATTACATTTACAACAGATATAATATTACAAATGTAATGTATTTTCTGAATAAGTGCTTAAGTTTGTTTAAACGTTTAAATAGCATTGATTTCGAAAGTTGGATTTTTTTTTTTTTTTTTTTGCTACTAGTGAGAATATTTTTTTTCATTCATCTTCGTGCGCTAATGCACTCAAACAAAAAGTTAATTGAAGGAATAAGTCTTCGTGTTTTGCCTGTTTCGTACGAAGATAATAAATATCAATGATCTGGGAGAAATTTCATCTCACGAGTTTCACAGAATGAAATAAAGCTTTACAATGAAATTAAGATATGAACAGAATTTACTGAAAAAAATAAGTTACAGCCAAACATTTCAATTCAATTTAAGAAACAATATTTTATTGATAATTATGCTAATTGACCTAGTGCTTAAATATTATGAAGTGCGTAATTCACTTCACAAAATAACAAGAATAAATAAATTGAATTGCTTTAAATAACTCTTATGTTAGGGTGAAAAATTTAATTCTTGAATAATGACATTATGGTGGTTAGATTAAAAATCTACAGTTTTATTACACGAAATAGTAATTTGTATTGTTTTTTAAAAAATAAATTAAGAAAGTTTTAATTACTAACTTTTCAGAGTTTTTTCAGTAAGAATGTGTTCGAATATTTCGTCACTGTACTTAACATACAAAACTAAAAACAAATTTAAATAGAAAACCAAATATTCATTTTGTATTAAGGGAAAAAACTGCGTAAATTTTGAAAATTTAAATATGTTATCTAATAAATGATTATCTGTGTTATATCCATAGTAATTGATATTAATACTGGAACATTTATTGTACCTGAAGATGAAAATTGTTCCTTTTTCTATAGCATAAGCAGAAGACAGTCTTAATAGCTTATTCATGAGTAATGTATTTACTACTTTTTCGTTTCTCTCGAATTTTGGAGTTTCACCATTATAGCTAAAAAAAATTTACAAACTTTTTGATTCCAAAAATAATTTTTGTTCATTTTCATAATTTTGATTTTGCACTTGTGAAGCTTTCTCTATAATATTAGTACTATCTAGATTTAATTCTCCATGAAACAAAGCTATGTACCTGATATTATATTAATTCTATGCTTTAATTTTATGATATTGTCGTTAAAAAAGAGTGTTGCGCGCGAGAAAGTATTCATATCTGCTATTATCTATTACTCATTTTAGCAACAAATGTTGATTTATTGCTAAAATAAGCCAAAAAATTTCGTGAAATAATCCATTATATAGCTTAACAAACTTTCAATGCATATAAACAAATTTCTTAAAGTTGTAATAGTTTTTTGGACAGGGGCTGATGGTATTTTCAATGTTTTCTCATGGTTATTTTATCTTATTTCCTACATCTTTTTTTAATGAAAAAAAAATCAAAATATGTGGTATGAAAATGTTAGAAAAAGGAATTTTTTGACATATGAAACTTCATGAAACTTCTTTTGCTTAGTCGATATTTGTATGATTTATCCCTTTTAAAATTACTTTCAAATCCATATTTAAATGCTTGCATTAATGAAATTATATATATATAATTTTCTTTTGTTTTCGTTTCCTTGTGAAGTACTTTAAAACTCAACACAATGGCACGAAAAGCTTCGAAAAAGATTATTATAAAACCACGAAGAGAAAACTAAACAAAAACCAAAATTTGTCATAAATTTAAGTTTTAAAAAATGATTCGATAGTTTTGAAATTGAATCTGAAATCTGTAAAACAAACAAACAAAAATCACTCTGACAAATTATTTTTATTTTAGTATATGTATCAACTGTGGATTAAACTTATTTCTTTTCTCAAGCATTATCATCCTTATGTATTGTAATTGGTAATTTTTCTGTAAGTTAATATATATGTGAAAATTCCATCCTGAATGTGTGTATTACTGTGAAGCATTTTTGAGTTATATTTAGATTCTTACAATGATACATTAAAGTTCTAAAGTTTAAAAACAGAAGAGCGCAAACTTAATTCTTGAGCAAAATGTGTTACATCGAAACTTTATGTAGAATACGAAGTAATCTTGAACTCTTTATACAACAGTAAGGGAGAAAAAATGATCTCAGAATGAGATCGAATTTGGTTATAAATCGCGAGCTTTTGGAGTGTATTTTCGAAGCGCTACGTTTTTTTAAATATTTAACATCTAAAATGTTTGTACCATCTTCTACGGATACAAATAAAGTAAAATGCATTGCTAAATATAGAAGAAATGAATACAGTAATTAATTGACAAATAAAATTAAACAATACGCAACTAGAATTAAATAAATTAATTTAAAATTTTGTTTGAATTCAAGAGTAAATTATTCTCACTTAAAAACTTGTAACGTGGTTTTTAAAATGTCGAACAATTTTTTCATTCAAGTGAAATCGATACTGGTAGACGAACATTTCTTCCAAATTCCAGTTTATTTAAGCTACAATATTTGAGAATACAATGAGATCTTAATATTTATAGCTTCGAACATGTCAACTGTGATACAAATTCCCTCCCATAGAGGGCGACACTGATGAATAATAGTGGATGGAAAATCGAGAAATGCGTGATTTCTTTTTTAGTAAAATTCAACAAATTGTTGCCAAAATATTCTTTAAGGAATGAAATTTTCTGAAACTAAAAATTTACGCTAAATCTGTCAAGGGCATGGAAGGAAATGACTTGCGTAACTTTTAACTTCGGATGGTTTTACAGGAATTTTGAATTTTGTCAAATTGTTTCCATTTGTTCCATTTCCATCAAATTGTTTCCATTTGTTCCATTTCCATCAAATTGTTTCCATTGAACAAATTGTTTGATGATGATTGATACACTGGTGTTCACAGAATTAAGAGAATTTACATATTTTTTTGAATTTCCTGAAAAGAATTGAACGAAATGTAAAAAAAACTGTTTTGAAACAAAGATGCAAAACTTGTACGTGGAATACGCAAGCGAATATGTGTGAGTGAGTGGAACTAGTCGAAAAATAGGATTTATAATCGCGCATGCCCCCAAATCCGCATTTCGTTCGCAAGCACATTTCGCCGAATTTCTTGGTGGTCTATTTTGCAGCAATCGCTCAAATTAAAATTCAAACAGTAAAACTGAGTAACCACCAACGTATAGAAGATGTAATGATGTGGCGAATCGTGGGTAGGCTAGAAGCTGACCAGTCTCAAATCCAGATTTGCAGAGAATTCGATTTAACGCCAAGCTCGTGTCCAACTTAAGGAAACAGTTTCAGGATACCGCATCCGTCGAGATAAAGCCTAGTAAAGATCTTCCAAGAGCTACGACGGCCCGAGAAGATCGCTATTTGTCCATTATAGCGAGACGTAACAGGGATGCTACAGCTTCTCAGGTCTCTCATGAGTTGTATACGGCCACAGGAACCCAAGTTTCAAGGGTGACTGTTTCCTGAAGACTTCATGAGACAGGGTTATTTGCAAGAAGACCTAAATTTTGGGTTCCGCTTAGTTCTGCGAACAGAAGAGTCCGCTTAAAGTTATGTAGAGATAATAGAGATAAGAGTATGGATCAATGGGCAACCGTTCTCTTCACTGATGAGTCCCGGTTCAGTCTAACTAGTGATTTTCGCCGTACTTTCATATGGAGAAAACAAAGGACCCGCCACCTGTCCTCCAATGTCCGAAAAATTAGCCAATAGCCCTTGTTGTATACTAGAATTCGCAATTCACATTTATTCACACATAAGAAAATTTCATTTACCTGTCAGAAAAACGGCTTTCATCTTTTGGTTCTTAATTCAATCAATGACTCATAGAGCAGGCTTGTTTGACATCACTAAGTTATTTACTTTTACGATGTCAAATCACAAATAACGAAAGACCAAAAGGAGCTCATAGAAACTAAAACTGTCCATGTATTTTGGTGGTAGCATATTTGATAGCCTATACACATAATTTCAGTTCTCGTTTTAAATTTTAATTCATCTTTAAATCCTGGTTCGTTTGTCAATCTCTCATGTGGTGGTTAAAATCGGTATGTTACAGAGATCCAAGTTCATTTTAAGAGGGAAAATAGTTAATTAAATGATGAAAAATTAAAGATAAAGATAGATACGCATTTCTGCATGCTTACACTTCTCCCTCTTGCATTCTAATCTGCGTTATAGGTGGCCCTACTGCAGCACAGCAGGACAATCTATCCCCCCCATATATATATATATATAATATGCGTGCTTGTTAACCTTTTGAGGATGGGCACTTTCGAGAAAGAAGTCCTGATAAAGACGGGATTTTTACTACATTGCTTATCCTCTTTCTCGTCAATGATTGACATTTCTAAATGTCGTCTGACAAAAGGACTGCTGCAGTAGGATGTTTGATCTCCAAGAAGTCCCTAACAACCAATGAGACTCCCTTTTTTAGGGGAAGTTCCCTCTGAAAGCCGCTTTGCGGTTATTTGTCCGTTTCCAATTCAAGAAACTTTGGGAAAGATGTTCTGAAAACTGAAGCAATGTTTTTTTTCTGCAATTTCCTTGTATCATTCTTAGTATCACAATTAGAATTTTCATGCAGTACATCATTCTATTCATATACAATAATCCGGAAAGATCTAGTATATTTATTTTATTTAGCAATATTTATAGCAGGCAGTGAAGACTGCCCCGTTACATGATATAATTATCAAATTATAATCATATTATATACCATTTCAAATTTTAATACATAAACAATATGAATTATCTATTTATACACACAAAAATTCTCCTCTAATTATTTAGGAAGTGTGAATATGTTTTTAGCATCTAAAAATCTGAATAAATTAGTAGTTCTTTTGAACAATTAAGGAAAATGCTCAATTTATTAAAATAATTTGTAATATTTTCTGTTATTCTGAATTAATAACAGAAATAAATTAGCAATGGAAAAAAAAAAGTCTTGTATTGTTTTAACTTTTATCGAGTTTTATAATTTCTGTATTAATTTATTAATACAGAAATTATTAAACTCGATATATCTCGATATATTAATAATATCTGTATTAATTTGGAACATTTTAACTGTTCCAGCAATATTTCTTTTGCTTGAATCTTTTACTCTGAACTTATTATAATGTACTACATTAAAAAAATAAATATTTATTTCGTTTTATTCAAAGATCAGATATTCAAAAACATGTTTAAAAGTATGTAGCATGATAACATATTTTAATTTTATAATCTTTAGTAAATGCATTAAAAATTTGCAAACATAAATTTATTTTATGTATATCAAAGCCATCCATGTAATATATTCTGAAATGTTTATTTTCAAATATATTACATGGATATTGTTCTTCAAGAAATATATAATAATATAACCGTTAGAAAATTTAGATAAACATTATTCTTTATAATCAAAATGATTAATCGAAAAAAAAAGAAAAATATTGAGAATATATCAATGTGATAGATTTTCGATTAAATTCCGATTTTCTCAAATCAACGACGATTGGTTGATTAGTTTTATTAACGTCGTACTAGAAGCAACACTTAAATTATTAGCTTCAAACCTCGTAATTTTGAACCTCGGTCATGTGACGAGGATGACACTTTAACCTCCCTCTCCTAACTTCCACACCCCGCCAACAGGAGGACTTTGAACCTTGACAGATTTTACGTGTATCAATCTCGAATACACGGTGGGACTTTAGTGGCATCAAGGCTCGAACCCGCAACTCGACGAAAACTGCCTGCCGAGGGCTTGCGACCTTTACCACTAGAGTACCACGGCCACCAAATCAACGATCAATTGTTTTAATATTGTTTAATTCTCTAAAACTCGAAATAAATATCCGTGAAGGGACATTCACATTATATGCTAATGAAGAGCAAATGTACATTAAATAAATTTAAGTTTAAATATTATTTATAAGCATCGATTGTCTAAAGGTCGATAAATATTATATTTTTTAAAAAAATCAGTTGTGCTTTTTGACAATTATATTACTGAGCCATTAGAAATTGTTTCTTACCGAATTATAATTAATAAAATATGTATATTATTCTTAAGAAAAAATTTACATTTTCTTCCTCAAAAATAAATGAAATATTTTAAAAATATATCTTTTCTATATCGTGAGGAGCTTAATTGCTTGCTTTTCATATATAGTTTCAATAACATTAGCACGTTAGTGAAATTATGTATGAAAGAGAGTAATACTCATAAATCTGAGTATTACTCTTAGAATTTAAGGAATACTTTCCCATCTAATGCACAAAAATATTTAAGATTAAAGAAAAAGTAAAAATAATTTCTGCCATGTTTGATATTTCAAAAAAAGGTTTTTATCTTTTCACTAACGTGCAAAAAACAAATATTTTCACTAACGTGCATCGAACAAAGCAAAAAATTGTTTTCGAGCTAGCTTTGAATTCTGAAATTTTTTATGGCTTCATCAAAATCAATCTTTTTAGCTGCTACATTTTCAATGAAAATGATTGTCAAAACGTTTTACTAGATTCATTGTTGGCCAAAGACAGCTTTTAATCAAATTAAAAAAGCTTTTCTTGCAAGAGGCTAGTGAAAAACGCTTTCAAAAAAAATTTGTCCCAAACATATATTTAAAAACTTAAGGTTTATTAGATGTAAAAGCCGGACATCCACGGCGAGTTTGTAAGAAAGGAATTGCCGACACATATAACGTCAATAAAATCGTGAATGAATTATAATCATACGGAAGTCGAGAATGAATAAGACATTTGCGAAAGAATAGTGCCCCTGAAACCAATTATCTCTTTTCCCTTTGATGTATAAGATTTAAGATAGCACGTGGCACTTTCGGAAAGCTAAACCCTTAAGCACTTCATTGTGCCTTCAAAGATTTAAAGATAGACAGGCTTAGAATGCCTGGACACTAAAGATTTATTGACGCTTTATCTGTCGTATGAGTTTCAACTATCTAATGTTAGAAGGGGGGGGGAAAGAAAAGCAAATTTTTCCACAGCAGTTTTCTAACAACAAAGTAGGACAATGTATCGGTTTTATTTTTCTTTTAAAAAACAAGTAGAATGTTTTATTTCAAAGAACCTTCTCTAGTTATGATAAAGTTAAGAAATACAACTCATTAGGCAGAATTTTGGAATTAAAATAATCAACGAAAGTGCATTTTTCTCTTACTGCGAATTGTATTATATAATATTGTATTTTTCTTGAGTTTAAAAATTCAATTAACTTATAAAAATTTGTTTTTAAAGATTTTTGAAGAGAAAATCAAGGGGGAAATGTAGGTATTGCTAGTTTCTGTTCTATTTTTTTTTTTTTTTTCAATTTACCTCCACAAATTTTTACATTTGTATATCAATGAATTGAACATCAATAAAAAAAATGATTTCAAGCATTTCATAAATGAATGCAAATAAGGAAAATACATGGTTCGAAAAACTAACTATATTTGTCCTTTTTCTTAGAATCATTGGTACCAATAAACCATTGCATAATAGGTCGTGTTTTCTGCAGTTTCTTTTTTTTTTTTTAAACTATTTTTTAACAATTCTAATAATTTCAGCACTCATTCAACGGAGCATAGTATTTTCTAACACTCACTTTATTCAGTACATGTTTTAATTTTGTTACAAAAAAAAATTATTTTCCTTTTTCTAGTACTGTTATTAGAGTATAACTCAAAATATTTTTTTTTCCCTTGAGTGTGTGGTTATAGTGTTTTGTGTTTGTAATTAAAACTTTTGATAAAAAATTTTATTTCCCACCGCTATAATGAAAAGAAATTATTGAACAAGGATGAGTTAAATGCTATTTCAAAAAATATTTCTACCATTTTTGAATTACTTATTCATGCTAACTTGTGGGGAAAAAATTCCCTAAAATGAGAGCATGTAAAAAAAATTATATACCCTTATTTTAAATATAGAACTTTTAAAACATATGTACAAACTTTCATAGTTCCAGCGTATTATTTTAATTTTCTTTCATAGAATGCACCATTTTATTTCATTGACCTTTAAAACTTTTTAATTATTTTTATCTTTTTCACGACATCATGCATTTACAATTCCAAGTCTTTTTTATAAAAAATATATCGAATTTATTCTACGCATGCAATAAGGATTTTGATAAATAGTTCTTTTTTAAAAACAACCTTCAAAATTAGATGTAACAATGCTTTTTACTGTTTTTCGTAGCAACTGATAGAAAAAAAATAATTGCAAAAATGTTAATGATAGTATTAGAACCAAATCCATACATAGAATTGTGAAAAATGATTCTAAGAAATTAAGAAATAGATCACTTAAAAATATTAAAATTCTTTGTGGTGAAAATTTTAAAACATTATAATATCTTGAAAATAGTAAAAATTTTAATTAATTATTTATTTAAAGATGAAGTTTTTTCTTTCTTTCTGGAATGTATATTTTATGTGTATCCATATATAGTGAAAAAATTATTTTCTTATAATTTTACAAAATTGCTCAACTCAGTTTTGTAAAAAGACATCAATAGCCAATGTAATAGTTAAAGCTCATAAATTTGCGTAATGTAAGGGAACATAATATGTTTATATGAAATCATTAAAATTGTCATTCTATAATTCTAATAACAGTTAATAATTTCAGTAAGTTTCTGTAATATTAAAACAAATTGTGGATACTTATGTGTAAATTGTCCGCAAATTGCATTATAGATTACAAATAAATTTTTAAGTAGTTTTACAGTCTTAATTGATATTAGAAATAATAAGCTGAACAACTTTTAAGTATGGTTTTTATCTGTGCTGGTAATATCTGTTTTCTTTTGCATCATGAAAATATGAAAATATCCAACTTTATGCAATCAAAGTAAAAGAAATTGCTTTATGTTTAAACTATCTCTTAAATTCATTAAATTTTTCACGATAACATTTTTATACAACATGCATTTCTTCTAAAACTACTAACTCGAACAATAATATAAAAAGATTAAATATAAATCAGAAGATAAAATTTATTTCCAAATAATGAGATGTGTTCGATAGAAAATAATCCATTAATTATTTATTCTTAGAGTAAAAAAATCTTATTTTTGGTATAATATTTAACATAAAAAAATAGAAATAATACAAACTGTTTGCTTAAAAATTTTTTATTTAAATTTTATATGAAAAATTGAACATATCAATTCAAACATTTTGTACTAATAATAATATTTTCATAGATTATGCCAAATTTTTTATACTTGTAAAAAATTTGCTCAAAATAATAAGAAATTATCAAATTGAGAAAAATAAATCATTTTATTTCAAGTAAAGTGAAGTCATTAGACTGTTATATAATAAAAACAATGTTCGAAATTATTTCTGTTACAAAATACTTCAAGTTAAAGTAAAATATTGCAATTCAAAATCACAATTTTTCCGTGTGTAATAAACGAAAAAGGAAATATAGATAAGATAGATATATTTGCAAATATTTTTAAAAGCCTTAAAGATATTTTAAATGTACGAAAAAAATACGAGAATTTCTTATATGGTTTTTAAAAACACTAAACTCATGAAAAATCATGCATATACTAAAAGCACTAAAAATTATACGTACACTAAATGCACGAAAAATAATATGCATACATTAAATACACGAAAAACAATATACATATAGTGAAAACTATAAAAATAACACAAGTACTAAAATAATACATACTCTAAATAAAAAAAAAAGCTACAATTTGGAAATAACGTATTTGAATTCAACATGCATTATTTCGTGTGATATTCTTCAAAACAATTTATACATAATCCTAGTTTACATATTTTACACGAAACAGATGTACGTCTCGCCACAATTTTATATTTACAGAGGACACAACGTCTTTGAACTTTTTTATGTTACGCCAATGATGATTTTCAAATTTACTTATATTTACAAGTTGCTCTGGTCTGCTAAAAATTATTTGCACACCACTTCTATTCTCCAGTAGCTGTCGGATTAAATTGATTCTGAATGTCTTGTGGGAAATTTTGTTTCCCGTTTTGATTTTATATAATATAAATGAATTTAAAACTGTTAAGGCAGTTTTACCGAGGCATTAATATTATCTGCAAAATGTAAATACCGAAGTAAACTTAAAAATCTGTCTCTAGGCATCACAGTTCTAAAAAAAAGTGTCTCCAATACTGGATCTGTCGACCAATATTCTTTCAGATTGTCTTTTTCTATATACCCCATTAAAAGGGTTAAAGCGAGGAATTTAAGTATTTCAACTTCATTTGTTTCATCCCAACTTGGGTTACTTTTTTGAACTCGTCGGCGTTGCAGTTTGTAAAGTACGAGCTGCATATATATTTGTCTCATCCGTAATTTTCTTCACAATAGAATTATTGAAAATACAGTTAAAAAAATCACTTTCCGTGACACACATTTCAGCGGCTCATTTCAACTTATTCAATCCGTTAAATGGCAAAATTTTTGCTTTATGAATAGATTGAGGGTTGTCCCAGACAATTTCATCCGATTCGTGTGAAATAACATCTTCAGAAATAGGATTCAAAAGAAAGATTGGTCAAAATCCTGATCTTCATTTTCCAATTCGCAATCGGAATCAGAATCATCAAAAATTTCGTCTTCCAAATCTATAATTCGAATTTCTTTTGTGGTGAGCCCTCTTTTACGTTTTGGCATTTTAAAACCCGATTTGATACAAAATAACTTTTGAATAATTCAAAGAGAGAGAAACAACGCTCGTAAAACTGACGATGTAAGGAATGTGATCTGCCTGCTCATTCAGACTGGGACAAAAGGGGAGGGATTATCTGATAAGCATGTACAAAGGCGGTCTATCACCAAAACCTCCTAACGCAAAGAGGGGGTAAAGCTCGGCATTTACGAGCTTTACGGCGTTCCGAAAACTGTTACGAGGGGAAGGAACTCCTTGGTCATTTCACGACCAACCCCGTCCTTTAAGATACTGTTCCTTTTGGTGGCGAACGCGACTGCCCGTCCTCTAAAGGTTAAGTTTATTAAAAAATAATAAATATATAGTTATTTCTTATCCAACATTTCTTTTCTAACAACAGTTTCTGAATGTATTTGCTTCGAAACCTTATGCAATATTTGTTATCTATGCACCAATCAGTGGGAAACCATAGTCTGCAATCTTTAACTTATCTAGTGTAGGTTGTCAATTTAAAAGGGGGATTTCATTTCTGTGGCGAAGGGGAGGTATGTTCATTTTATTGTAGGAATGTTCTGGTAAAATATCCTGTCACTGATAAAACCAGGGGGGGGGGGGTGGGTTTTTTTTTTTATTCGTGGAAGAATAATTTCCTGAGAAATACGTCGATTTTTATTTACTTCCTTCCGGAATGTTATGATAAAAACTTTGATCTCGCATAAATGAAGGGGAGATCTGAGAACATGTAATAAATCGTGATTGGTTGAAAATGACGCAGCGTCTTTTACGATAACTATGATTGGTTGAAAATACTTGTATTTTTTATGACATAATGGCCAGCACTTTCAAATCCTTTTCATTTATGATTCTTATTTCTGCTAGTTTGCCATTTGAGTTGGCCTTTTTGACGTTTTTAGTTTTTGCTCATTAACATAGAGACGAGATAGTATAGCAACGAGAATTCTTTGAAATGGAGCCAACTAAGAGAACTAATACCGAAGTAAGTTCCTTTCCTTTTGATTAACTTTTTTTAATGTTTTTAGTTATTTTTAAAAATACATATTAGTATCTGCCGTTGCTTATTAAATGCTTGATTCGTATTATTTTGAAATAATACTTTTTTTGAGAAAAGTGTACCTTAATGTATTTTATGAATCATTTTGAAAATAGTGCTTTTAACAGTAACTGGATTACAAAACACAAAAATGAGAAAAAAAGCATGAGAATATTCTGTTTGCATAAATTACAATTGAAAATCAATACGTGATTTTACTAACAGAAATTGTATTATTTTATATCAATTCTGACTGAGAATGAATGTATATCTTTTTGACAACGACGATGAAGTAGGTGAATATATTATTGAAATTCTTACATCTTTTGTGGTAAATTAATAACTTCTTGTTTAATTTTTTTTGTACTTTTATTTCAGATTATTACTAAATGCACTTGTTGCTTATCAAAAGCATCGTTGCCCAAAAGCTTTGGTTTGCTGTGACTTTGAGCATCGTTGCCCAAAAGCCTGATTTATTCGTTTGTTTGCGGAAGAACTGCATACTTGGAAATACGCAACGGTGTCAGGATTGTAACAGATAGTGCAATTCGGACGATTGCTCCAAAATACATAAAACAACGGAAGGAAATCAAGAAATCATCCATTTGTGATCAAGTTAGTGATGTTTTCTTCTTCTCTCTAATATTACGAATTTCATTGAATGAGATGAATTCATGAATTATTTTTCTTTCTCTTATTTCTATCAGTGTACCGACTGTCGTAGCGTGATAAGACGAAGAGATTGTGAGAAACATCTGCATCAATGTGGAACTGCAAAGAGTCCGTCCTGCCCAAAGTTTGTTTTTCTTTCCGATTACCTCTTTCACTTACCCCTTTCTCCTGACACCTCAAAAACAAAATGATAACGTAGTTTTCTGGGATTTTGAAACGGTTGAGTTTCAGGGAAGCACTTCGTAAATTTCGCCTTCGAGCAATATGCTAACAGCGAGGGAAAAGTGTTCGATGGATAAATGGCCTTCCGAGACTTTTGTGAGTGGTTGTTTTCCCCACATCACAAGAGATTCACAGCCATTGCAGACAATATGAAAGGGCTAGTTTCATATTCTTATTTTACCTTGAAGGAAAGGAAGTCTTGAGTGTGTGTCTAACATACATTTTTTTCAGATTTGACGGGCAATTTATATGAGCTTGGTTGTTGAAACAAGGCACAGCATCGGAAGTGGTATTGAATAGATCTAAACTTATGTCCATTCGCAAACAATCACTGAACATAAGAGTGATTGATTCGCTGAACTTTCTTCCGATGGCTCTGTGAAAGCTGCCGAACTGTTTTGATCTCAAGGAATTAAAGAAAGGGTACTTCTCCCATCTGTATAATATTCGTTGGTAAGTTGCCTGATAAATCCTTTTTTTTTTTATCCTGATTCCATGTCATCTACCTTCTGCTGTGATTTCATGTCTTGGTATGAACAACACCGAGATAATGTTTTTGAATTCAAGACAGAAATGCTCTCCTATATTCTGTATGAAAACCATTTTTTAATGTAGGGAATATGCTTTTTACAAAAAGATTACGTACATTTTATTTATGATTTTAGTTCTGATCTTGATACTCACTGCCGATGCTGTATGTTTCGAGAACAGTTAATGGAGATTGAGACTGTAGATTCATTTCGGTAAGCAATTTTTTTTCACAAAAATATTTTGATCTTATGTGTGAATTAAGTCATTTAATATATCTGTTCCTTGTCTTTTGTCAAATGCATAATAATCGTATCGGCCTTCATAGCAACCTATCGGAGTGGACACATTCAGGATAATTCTATCGCCATGATTTATCGCCACATGGTTACACTCATTTAAAGCAATTCAGCCCTGACACCATATTTGTTGGAAGAAACATCGGTGGAAATTTTGTTGATGGGCATTGCGAAGAAAATAAAACAGTTTATCAGTATCACAGGTAAATACTGAATTACACATAGAAAACATTTAATATTTACCCAAACAGTTTTTAATGAAAATATTATTTTTAGAATTGTTTCTTCCATGGTTATACTATATGCTACGACGGAGACACCATATATCCTTTGAAACAGTTTTCTATGCACACCAATGCATAGAAAACTGTTTCAAAGGAGGAGCATTGTGAAAAATTGAGGTCTTTCGGATATAACGCGGAGGGAAAATGTGGGAATGCTTGCGACTTAAAAAAGTAGATTCAAGGTTTCAAATTTTCCTGAGGTTACACTCCATACAGAATCATTTGAATCCTAGGAATTCTTTTTCTTGAGGGTGTACGAATGCATTAAAATTGTTTCACGAAGGAAACATTAAATACGTGGATTTCACCTTCTTTACCCATGGGTAAGTTTTTCTCTTAATTTTTTCAAAGGTAAGCAAGTATTGCAAATAACCCAAGGGACACTCCGAAGTTATTACGTAATGGTTTCAAGACGGGGAAAATTATTTTAGAGTCATCAAATGCAAGATGATTCCACCTTCGAATCTATATGTTCCAGTACTTCCTTACTGATCCCAAAACAAACTGATGCTTCCTCTTTATCGAGCTCGTGCTGATGAAAAACATCAAAATGTGTCAACATTTCGATGACGAACGAGCTCTTACTAGCATTTGGGTCATGGAAGAACTCAAATTAGGAAAGAGAAAAGGATGACATATCTCTCAAGTAAGTCTCTCAAGAAAAATGCGGAAATTATATTTTCAATGATTCCATTCCTTCGACACTACATTTATTCTATTTCAGGTTTACGAAGTGTATAGGTTTTCGATATCATCTGATCTTCTCTTCGCTCTTACAGTTATCTGTTTCTGAATATATATATTAAAAAGAAAGTAGAGCATGATCAAGAGAATATGCATCAGACGAGTAGAAAGAGAAATACATCAATGAATAAGAGGGAAAGAAAGTATCATTATATATTTGGAATATTGTAAAGAATCCAGAGAGGAGACAAATAGCAAAATTGACCCTCAATAGATTTGGGGGAAGGTACTACTAATTTTTTTGTCTTTAAAATAATAATAATATTCCCTTGTTTTTAAATAATGAGAGAGTTTATTATATCATGTTTCCTATTTGCACAGATGGGTTATGAATACAAATAAAGACCAAACTAACGTATGTCAAAAGTGTACCGGAGTTCAACTGATATCTGAGTGACCCGACCAAAAAAAAAAAAAGGTCAGTTCATATTAATTCAAAATAAAATTCATCTTAATTCACTTACAGATCACAGATAAATTTCTTTCTTCGGAAGAAGTGACTGCAATTCTGTGGCAATTCACAGATTACTTTTTTAAGCAGAATACCTCCAATACAACGATTTTTAGCAACGTTTACGACAGCTGGGCTAGAAATCCATCCTTTCTCTGAAATTAAAGCTGTCTCTTCCTATATATATGCACTTTCCTGTCAAAAACTTTTCTTAAACTTCTTTTATAAGGAGGTGAACGATTTAGTTGAAGGTACATTTTAGAACATTCAAAGCACATTCACATAAAAATTTACTTACATTATTTGGCATTTTCTCAAAAGGATACCATTTGTTTTAGCTTTAATTTTAAGTGCTCTAAATGCTCATGAGTACAAACTGTCATATTGAAACAAAGGGATGCCTCTTGTTGCAGGCAACAGGTGCAGTATGGAAAATTTTTGCAACAAATTTTTTCCATAGGCTTTGGCTTTATAAACAGGTGAATAAGGAAAATTCTATCCGTGTGAAAAAGGGCGCAATGTGTCACAAGATGGCAACTCGTCCACTTTACAGTATTCATAATCATCTAAATTGAATATTTCGTCATCCGATAGAAAATAAAAGATTTTTTCTTCTCCACTCCTTTCTAATAAATGTAGGGAAACATTCCATATATTACATCTAGCACACAACGGGATAAATTCGTAAATTAATTCACCCTTCTTCCATTTCAATTTATATAGATTTTTGGTTACCCATGTATAAGTTAATTGTTTTTGTCTATTTAACTGATCGGAAGAATGCAGCGATTTCAATAGCCACCTTCTACGGAAATTGTCATCGTTGAAGACATTGCATGTTCTTTTACGATAAGAAGTTTGGAAATAATAAGAAATCATTCAAAATCTATGACAGTGGAGGCCACGACGTTTTCAAGACTTGCTGATTATCCAGGTTGGTACGCGTAGTATTTATCACCTGGGAACACATTGAATCGCCCGTATCGGGTTTAAGGTCAATTAAAGGGTAACTGGTTTTCAAAGGTGCGTCACCATAGATTTCTCTGGAGAATTTAGTTTTACTTGGGTATAACCGTTTCCCAGTATGCATAATGTGTGGTTTGTCTCGTAGATTTGTAAACAAAAGCATGTAATGAGTATTTAGGAAAATGTCCCGAATTCCCTTACAAAAACATTTTGCACTATAAAAATAACACTCCAATTATGACGGTGATTTGCTTTAGTATATAATTTCATTAATTTGGTATCACCTGTAAATTGCGACATTAGATCATCAATTATGATTACAGCATTAGACAAACTGTTTATATTAGAAGGTAAGAGAGAGCTCTCTTTCTCACTCATTCACACACACATTTCCCTTTGAAAAGATTGATAGACACCATAGCACCATATTATTTTGGAAGGGAAAAGATAAATCTTTTTAGAATACATTAACTATTTATTCAACTGTGTCTTTCCACAATCACTACTTCGGTCACGATCAACATGAAAGGAAGTTTTAACTTTAAAGTTTCCATATTATAATTAAGATACGAATAGTAAATACAAATTTTCCTTGTTTGATTGGAAATCATTCTTACACCATAAAGTTTTTACACCAATTGATACAATCAAAAATCACTCTTTTGACACTGAAACCAATTGTTTATAACTGCAAACATAAAATTCCTTGACTTCTCTTGAGTATGAAATAAGCACAATATGCTCCACTTACATTGGATGTGGAACTTTGAAATGTATTGGAAGTCTAGCATATTGTAGAGTAGTTTGAAACAAAGTCTCGAAATGGCTGTCCATAATATTTTGGTGGATGTTTTTTTATAAAGTTTCCCAAGTCATATAAAATGTTTCTCATCATGTTTATCTCTATAACGTTACCGAATTCAGCAAAAATAAGTACACAAGTGATTTGACACAGTAATTTTTCATTTCCTCTGAATAAACTATAATAACCTTTGATGCATTTATTTTGAGCAAAATTTAGTTTCATAGGATTAGGTGGAGTTGACTGACTGTCTACGTAAACACCTATAAAAATGATATCGTATAATGCTTAAATTTGAAAGGAGATTTCGTGCAAGTTCCATGAAATATATCGTTATCGACACATCCACAATAATTCTCTTTAGCATTTGGCCAATGAATAAATTATCTTGTACGAACGACATACTTCCCTGTGGTACGGAGTGTTTTTTACACAAAACTGGGTTAATTGGATATTTCTGTCTCATTTTCCAAAGATTTCACGTGACCCAATACAAC
Source organism: Nephila pilipes (assembly GCA_019974015.1). Lineage (NCBI taxonomy): Eukaryota > Metazoa > Arthropoda > Arachnida > Araneae > Nephilidae > Nephila > Nephila pilipes. The sequence goes on from BMAW01037757.1 coordinate 19,073, forward strand.
TGCGGGGGTAACATGTACTTTTCTTACTAATAAGAGAATTTTTCGAATATAACTTAATGTCCTTCTTTTCCTTGCAAATAGAACTCTGGTTTACTTCGAATCAATTCTATTTTTAGAATAATTAAATTCAACAATGATATCTCTTGATGAAATAAGTCACAGTGCAAGCTACCAATCATATCCACAGAACTTAAATTGATAAATTCAGACCGTTTCTTTATTCTCCATATTCGTTCTCTTTATAAAACATTTCAGTTGTCAGTTGAGAAATTTTACTATCGAATCCTTGATTCAGCGAATTTCAATGTAAGATCTGTATGGGTACGTGTTACTTGAATTGGAAACGTGTCATTCATAGAGGGAAATATCTACTTGAAATGAAAAGTGAATGTAGAAATGGATTAAAAGGACCAATCATTGTGTCTTTCTTCTATGGGTGAACCGTTTGATTTCACAATTTTTGCTTTTAAGTAAAGTTGCGTTTGACTCAAATCGAGATATTCTTCACCGCTTCCAGAGACACGAAATTCAACCAACAAATACACTGGATAATGGATGAAACTCTACCCAATGACCACTTTCTATGGCTGTTCGGATGGCAAGTAAATAAAAGAGTTCCAATTCTGATTAAATACATTTTTGGCATCCTTTTAATATAAATGTCATTATGGATCAAAAACATTTCGTCCTCTCTTCTTTGTTACGTTGGTTGAAATGACATGCTTCTGTCACTTTCTTTTTATATTTTTTTCGTCCAATCCTCAATTGGACATGTTCGATAGCCTTTCTCGACGCATACCTCTACCTGTTTCTTCGGGTTTTTTTGCAGCTGTTTTGAAATCTTCTCACATCATTGACTACTATCGTTCTTATCCTTAGATCTTCTTTTCCTACGACCTTTTCATTCGTCACCCAAGAAGGGTAAAGCTAAGACCTAAGCAATCAACAAGAGATCCCTTCTAATCCATAGGCTTCTTTAAATGACACACTTACTTAATAGGGTACTTCAGACATTGTATGATTCGTGTAACGCTCTTCAAACTTTTTTGTACAACACACGTAGGGTACTTTCATGATGCAATTCATTTCCTTAACATATGGTAAATGATTTCTATTCTTTGATGTACTGCGTATTTATAGTATTTGCTGCATGCGGAATTGTAGAACAACAATCACTTTACCTCTTTCGAAAGGCACTGAAGGAACTGAATTAAGACGGATTTTGATTTCAATAGTGTGAAAAGAATGCCGCATAATGGGTATCGTAATAATTATCCATTATTAGGTCTATCGTAATAATTTATCCACAACATCATCGTCGGTTCCAAATATTCGGTCAATTCTTAAAAGAGGAGTTTCTATGTATCTTACTACCACTGGCTGTACAATAACGTAAAAAAAAGTAATGAAAAAAAAGTGGAAAAACTGCCTGTGGATCGGCTATGAAAGACTGTTTTCAAACCCACTCACGATTTGAGAACGAAATCCTAAAATATCGTACAAACCTTCTTATAGAATCACTTTCGTATTGCTTTACTTTCGCTCGTTCATTATTAGCATTGAATTTCAATGAAACTTTGCCTTTGAGGGTAGTATCATGAATTTTAAAATTTCAGGAACTGATTCGTAATAACCGGGTGGAAAATGTCTTCTAATTTTAACCTTCCGTCTCCTAAATCAAATCATTTCTTTTCATTCATATCTTACCAAGTATGTGGATAAATTATTTAGGGCAATCCAACTTCCCACTTTCCTTTTAAAAGAATGGATGTTGGTAGTTGCGTAACGAAAAATTTAAATTTTATTATTTGGAAAATAAGGCAAAGAACTATTGGACGTTAATGTTGCATAGAAAGACATGCTTTGCTAATGAATGATATTAGGTTCGTGTAGAATATTTTTAGCATTTTCCTATCACTGACCCACTTGATAAATTTTTTCCGGATATGCTAGGAATTTCACAAAATAATCTAATTTTCCCTTTCTTTTTCTTTTCTTTAAAACTTTTTCAACTGGGTAGTAACCAGAATCTGTAACCTTTTATACCTTTTCATAAGATATGCCTTCTATAATCTCATCTTTGGTATCTTTTAACATATGAACGAATTCTAGGAGTAATTTTGTAAATTGAAAATACTTCTAGTGAAATACTTCTAGTTCAATTATTTTCTTAACCTTTCTCAAATAATCCTTTTAAGTTACTGATACGAATTTTAGTTTTTATTTTAAATATGAAGAGTTTGACTTTTGATTCCCTAATATCGTCATACAGGTTTTGCTATACTTTAATTTGATTATCAATGTTAACGTTCAATGGTTCCATCTAAATGCTTGAATGACACGTCATATTAGAACTAAATATAAGTTTATATATTACATCTAAGTATTTTCTATATATATAGTATTGTACTCTGTAATTTTTCATCATTTTAGACTTCTAAGTTCTATGAAAACGTTCGACGATGCTGTCTTTCGTTTCACTATTAGTTGCATAAAAGTGTACGATCATTTTCTTAAAATAGATTTGTACAGTTTTATTTTTTAATTCTGTTCTTTTATTCATTACTTGCCCCCCCCCCCCATCATTGTCTAGCTAATATGCCTGAAGAAGTGTGGTAAAGACTTGAGGCAACAAGGAATGAGTTGCCCGTTTCTGTCACCTAAGTTCAACTCGACTCCATGCCTGTCCGGTTAAGGGTCGTTTTAGATTGACAGCTGTTTCTACTAATTTCGCACCCTGTAACCACCCAAACTGCTTGCAAATTTTATAAATTTTGTCTTCATGCCATACTGTTTTATTTACTATAAATGTCTCTTTGTATTTGCTTTCTTTCAAGTTGTTGCAATTTTTATGACCAGCGTGTATGATTACGTAAAAAGAAATGTAACTTCAGATATTTTAATTAAGTCAAGAAGCCTTTCGCCAAAAATTTGTTCAGCATTAAAAATGCAGATAGTATATGGAAAGATTTTACCTTAAAAATTAAGAATTATTTAGAAGAATAGAAATAGCAGAATGAACTAATTAAATGGATTAGAAGTTGCGACTTTTGAAGATCTCAAAGGTCTAATAGTAGCGGACAGTTAAGAAAAAAAACACAAAATTTGAAATAAGAAATCCCTTCCTGGAAGATTGGCCAAATTTAAGTCGGCTTCAAAATTGGCAGAGCTTTTTGATAATTATGAAGAAGTAAGAAAGATAAAACCTAGATTCAGTGACAGAGCTTATAAAAACGAGAAAGCCCTATATCTGGAAAGAAGGGGAAAGAAACTAGGTTAGGAGATTCTATTCACAAACAAATCATTTATCCCTCTCAACGATCTAAGTCAAAGGAAAGGTCTTTCGAAAAGCGTTTTACCCCAGATGATTGCATCGACATACATTGGATCATAAAAAAAACTGCATGTCCTAAATTAATCAAAAAGAAAGGGACAGAATTCCTAAATAACGTGAAGGAATCAAAACCTTTAATTTTCTTTGTTCATGGTACCGGCTCGGAGAATGGAAAAAGGGTAACACTCCAAGGATATTCAGGAGCTATCATAGTGTGTAAAGATATATACATCTCTCTTCTTTTTCCGGTGAGAAAATCTGGATTAAACAACTTTTTAAGTATGGAATTAGTCTGTCAGCTTCTTGCTATCGTGGAAGTTTAGTACGATTCAAACTAAAGCAGCCGTTTGTGGCAATCATTTAAACCTAAATAATTTGTATTTCTAATCGAATAAAACTACAGAATTTATCAAAGAAAGGACTGTATATGAATTATGCACAAATTTCATAAATACTTATATACATCACAAATATATTAAACATCTTTGAGAATCATGATCCAATTTTGAAATCCACCACACGATACTAGGTCCACAAAATCGGCTTATTAGTGGTCTAGCCGTGAAGAATTTATTTGTTTACTTTTACACAATTTATAAATTTTACACATTTTTTGGACCATTCTACCCTTTACCAAACAACTAATTACCAACTTACAGTATGTATCATTTTAAACTTTATTACCAAGCAACTTTTAGCTAACAACAGTTTGCATATTTTTTGAATTTATATAGTGATGACGTGTTTTTTTTTTTCTCTCTCTCTCTTTTTTTGTATCTCGAGTATCTGATATCCATCTTGAAGCATTTCATTAGGGTGAAGATTATTCTACCTTTCTACTCACATATTTGAATCTTTGTTTCTTAGAAATTTTATAAGTAATTTTTATATTTTGATTCGTTGTTAATTTTTAGAATTATAAATTTTATTTTTGCAATTTTTTTCATTGAACTTTTTTGATATTTTTATCACTAAACTTTTTAGCAATTTTTATCACTGAACTCTTTTGCAATTTTTATCACTGAATCTCTTAGCATTTCTTAACACGGAACTCTTCCTAATTCAGCCTATCAAGTCGCAAAGGGGGGGGGGGGCGGTTAGTACCACCAAACTAGTTTAACACTGCTTAGTCAGTCCTCAGCCCGAAATTCCTTTCTGACTTGATGGATTCCAATTTTTCATTTATTTATTTTTTCTACACTTCTTTTTGGTTTTTTGTCCTTTTAAATATCTTATAAATTATTTTTTCATTAATTCTTTCTCTCTCTCTCTCTCTCTCTCTCTCTCTCTCTCTATATATATATATATATATATATATATATATATATATATATATATAGTGTGTGTGTGTGTGTAAATAACGCTTATGCTATCGTGTTTAGGATGGTCAAAAACACAAAGTCGTTTAGACGTTCACAACATTTAATTAAAAGATTTACTGACAAAATATTCACAAACATAAAACAAAGTTGAATCATTGTCAACAATTCTACATCGTCTACAAATCTACGTCATCGTTCTGTTCGCACTAGGTCACTTCTGACTTTCTCGGCAGATTATAATTTTGTGTGACGCAGCACTAACGCCTTCTACAATACCGCAGACCGTGGTTTTTTTCCGTTCTACATCTTCGACTGTCTTGAATTAAGGTGACCTCACCATTTTAATTCCAGTTATAGGAATTCTTTGAGATTTATATATTCCCTAGGGATGCGCTTGTGTTTCAACCTAGAAAAACAATGCTGAACAGTGAAAAAATAAAAGAAGTAACAAACAACTATTAAATATCATCCATTGTCTTAGAAGTCTCACCATCGTTTTGTTTTGTCATCGATTCAATTCTTTAATTCAAAAACTGAGATTCCTTAAAATTGATTTCTAATTGATTTATACTTTCAAAAAAGACCTATAATTAGAATTGGTCTTTCGATTCCTTCCTTTATACTAGCAGATAATATTATTACATCATCCATATAAGGCAAAACGATATTTGAGATTTTACCAATAATTCAAGTATTGTGTTATCGCAGTATGACCAGACTGAACAATCATAATCAGAATTGGCCTAATTATCAGAGTAGCGACAAGCAGTTTATTACGTCTACTTAATGTAAACCTGCACGAAATAAGGGGGGGGACATGATGAATTACAGTTTTGTACTGTTTTTAATGAGTGTAATATGTTGTTTAAAAATGAGCTTTTTATCTAACATCACGATATTTGGCAGGGGAGTTTATTATTTTCAAGATATATGTCAGGTTCTATTTTTTTGTGGTTTCTGGAAAAGGAGATGGCCATTCAGGACAATTTTCCAAAGTAGAGTACCAATCTTCTAGTTCAGTGAGGTGTCTGCTTTGTGGGTGACTGAGAACTTTTGGATTGTCGTTTCTTTCTAGTATCCCAGTGTCATCTGCATACTGCAGAGAATTGTATTGGGATGTAAGGTAATGTCGTTCACGTTCAAGTTGAATAAAGTTGGAGAAATCATTCCCCTTGCGGAGCGGCTGCTTCAATTAATCTGGGATTTGAGTTAAATGTGACCAAAAAATTTCTATTATTTATGTGTGGACTTTTTAATTTTACAAGGTAGGGGAATTAAATTAAATCAATTTGAAGAGAAGGCCAACATGTTAAACTGAACTAAAGGTGTTATGGATGTCCAGGAAAACCACTCCTGTATTTTGTTTGTTGACGAATCCAGTTTTGATATATTCCACCACTCGGATGAGTTGGTGTGATGGGGATAGGTTTGGTACGAAGCCAAAGATCAGGATGTCGTGCCTATGGAGGTGTTGATTTAACCTATTTAGCGTGAGTTTCTCAGCAATTTTGCAGAGAATTAGGAGCAAGGATATGGTGTCTAATTTCTTGGCCGATTTGGATCTTTACCAGTCTTTGGTATCGGAATTACTGCTGCGATTTTCCAGGCATCCGGAAAGGACCGAGATCGAACATATTCTGGATTATGTATCTAAATTGGGAAATACAGAGGGGTGGGAGGATTTTAATCATTTTATTTGTTATTCCTTCTCTTGCTAGAACTTTTTAAATTTTAATCTTTTTAATGTAGGCTGCTATTTCAGAGGCTAAGAGAGGAGGTAGGGGAATTCTGAAAATTATTTTCATTTGCGCAGTAACCATGAACGACATATGTTACTGTTCTACTATTAAGTGTTGGTGTGTGAATATTATTTAGTTTGAACTAACTCCGTAAGAAGTCAGCTAGTGTTTCAACTTTGTCTGTGTCGCTGAGTGTGATACTAGAAGAGCCTTTCTGGAAGGACACTGGGGATCTTTTCTTTCTAAATACTTTAACCATACCCCAGAGAGTGCCGCTTTCATCATTTGAGTTTTCAAGTGTCCCAGTCTTCATTGCTGTGTAAGTGCACTTTTCATTTGATCTTATTTTGGAGTACATTTAAGTTTTGTTTATCAGCAGGGTAGCGAGTGAATTGCCAGGCTTTCCTGGCTTTATTCCTCTCTTTGAATAGTTGTCTGAGATCCTACCGATAAAGGTTTGTGTATTTGTTTCAATGGGTTTTGAGGCAATTTTATGTGCACTTAAAATGTTGAGTGTGAGCTCTGCGACTTGCTTTTCACTATCCTCTCCACTGTGTGCTTTGGGAAGTGAGAATGTTATAATTGTGGAGGAGTATAGGAGTTTTTTTCTAAACAATTCCCAGTTAGTCGTGACTTTGGGAGATGGAATTTTAAATTAATTTGCGATGTAAAATGAATTAGAGCTAGATTGTGATCGTTACACAATTCAAATAGCGATGAAATCTGGTAAGGTCAATAAAAATTCGCCGTAAGTGTGAAGTCTATAGTGGAGGGGGAGTAACTGAAGCGCATTGGTGTGGGTGGGACTAAGATTTCTATGGCATTCTGATGAGCAAAATTTCTTAGTTTGTTACTTCTAGAAGTATTATATGTGCAACCCCAGCTAGTATACTTAGAATTTAAATCTCCGCATATTAGTGAGTTTAGAATAGATTTAATTTCATTGGGAACATGTATAGCTGTGAAAGACGGAAGGATATACATTGAGGTAACGCTTATTGGGTTTTCGTCTGTTAGGGTGAACGCAACGATTGTTGCTTCTGCCCCATGTAGAGTGGGTGTTGGAATTTTATTTTGTGGGAGGGGACGTTCAATTAAAATTGCAGTGCCACCGTAGGCTTGTTGTGCTGTGGCTGGTCTGTCGTCTCTGTGAGTGATGGTAGTTTGGTATGTTCAAATTCGTTCCTGGTCCTAGATGTGTCTCTTGTAGGATAATTAAATCAGGGGAATGTTTATCTATAAAATCCCTTAACACAACGTCACGAAATTTTTCTCCGATGGCATTCCAGTAAAAGAGTTTGAGGCCAAGGAGCGGGAATTTTGGTTAATAGTTTGTAGGCGGCGAATAAAGTTATTTAGTTGGTATAATAAAGCCCGCCCATAATAAAGATATTTAGTCCATTAAGTCGGCCCATAATAAAAATATTTGTGGGAGGGGACGTTCAATTAAAATTGCAGTGCCAACCATTAAGTCGGCCCATAATAAAGATATTTAGCTTGCCAAGGTCGTTTTCGACTTTTGATATATTAATTAAGGCTCCAAAGAGTTTTGGGATTTTATTTAACTGATTTTGAAGTTTTCCTATTGCTGATAAGAAATTAAAATTATTGTTAGAAATATTATTGATAATTGAGGGGGGAAGGGGGAATTTAACCGGTTCAAACTGGTTTGTAGCTTCGACTAACCTTCGGGTCTCTTGTGGTGCCCTTTCTTGAGGGATTGTATTACTACTAATGTTAGAAAATTAAACATTTGGATGAACAGGGCAAGATTGAAATATGTTTCTTGATTCTGCTTTCTTGGGGATTTGGCTTTTAGCTGGTTTCATTTTAGGAAACAGAGGGTATTCCTGCCAAGTGGTCATGTGGTTGGAGTTGAAATTAATACATAAGAGGTTTTCAAACCTATCTCGCATTCTATAGTGTAGTGATTTTCGCCGCATTTTAGACATCTTGAATTCTTCCTAAAAGTTTTGAATGATTGGTGGAAATAGCTATAGTAATAATACTGCGTTTTGTCTGTTTCTTCTTGAAGAGTTTAATTTTCACCTCTATGTGCATGAGGGTTTACACTTTATAGATGTCCAGGGCATCATCTCCCCTGTGGGTTTCTACCATAAAAATGGGGAGGGAGAATTTTGTTTTAAGTTGCTTTAATTGCGTAACTTTGTCAACTTTTATGTCTTGATTTTCTAGGCTTTCCTTGATGTCCTCTATTTAAGCATGTACTGCTAGGCCTTTCACACAAACCTCCAAAAGGCCTTTCATAGATCGGCTCAATAACATAATATTCAGCCTTCAGATTTGTGAGGAGAGTTGTAATTTCTCGATGGTCATCATCAGTTGCCGAGGTGACTTTGTATATTGATCCGATAGCTTATAAGCCCCACCAATCCATTAAAGCTAACGCTCCAATAAATAGATTTTCTTACATTATTTATGGCAATTTGATTTTTTACTGTTTTTGTGGGTGCTATAAACCAATTTGCATATGCGACTCGTTAGGCTTTAGGAACCTTAGCGTTAATAATTGGTGTCTGATCGGTAGTTGGCTTTTGGGTCAGATTCCATGATTCCGTTATACGTTTACGTAGATTTTAAATGGAGTTTTGATTGTGTTTAATGCAGTTAGAGATTTGGCAAGGAGAAACTAAATTCAGTTCATTTGCTTTCCTCTTCTTTTCTTCTTCAATGGCTGTTAGTTGACCTTTAAGCTCTTGAGTCATTTGGCCTCCTCTTGTAGTAGGGTCGGCTCCTTTCATCGCTATTAAGTTATTGAGGTAACCTATTCTGGCGAGATGAACTTTTTACAGCTTCATAAGCAGTGTTATTTTCTCGCAGATATCACTTGCTGACATGGCTGGCGGAGTGCTCTCAGGAGTCATTACTCCCTGGTCCATTGCTTCGATGGCCACCGCAGCGTCCACGTTAGCCTTATTGAGATTCATACGTGTTCTCCCTATGAAAACAACACGCGGAATTGTGAGGGTGAGAGAATTGTTCAAAACACATTCGCGCAGGTTAATTCTAAGCTTTCGCGGCGTTCTGCTTGCACCATGTTCGAGGAATAAGCGATTTTTGAATACCAGGAATTCAATGACGAGTCATATGTTCAACCAACATTGATCATATAATGCTAAATCGCTCCGATTAATAAAATTATAGTTTAAAAACAAATTGAAAAATTTGTGCAAAAGGATATTTATAAGATGATTGTATTTGTTAATCACTTAACAAACAATAATGTGTGGCAAAATAAAATCTTGAATATAGAAAGAGCAAAGTTGGTGCTTTTTGGCTGATTCCCTATCTTCCAACAGGGGTTTTCACTTTTTCTTGTCACTCGAATCCCTTTCCTTCGTTGGTTCAATGATGGGGGGTGATCAGTTCTAGGGGGGTTCGTTGTATTTCTGCTGTGCGCCCATCAATTGTCTTGTGAATTAGAATATTTCTTTTGATTTGAATTCGAGTAGTTAGAACCAACTTTTGGTTTCTCAAAAGTAGAGGAGTTAGCTCTAGTCACCGATTTCGGACATTACAAATTTCTTGAAAATGTTTTTGTAACTTTAACTTCTTGTTTCTTTCTACTTCTTTTTCCGACTTTAGACTAACACTTTATATTTTCTTTTAATTTATTGATTTCTTTTGCTTGATTTTTTTTTTTTTTTCTCTTTCTTTGCTTAATTTTATATCTACATCGGGCATGATGAAATTTCTTGCAATGAAATCCAGTGCGATCCAAGTCTCTCGTATTAAATCATCTCCAATTATACAGGGATATTTCATGTTGTACAATACTCATATTCATATACTATTAATATTTACTCATACTCATATTCATATTCATTCATTCTCATAATCATATATATTCATACACTATTAATTTTTAAACTGTCATTCTCGTTTGAAATGTCTATTACCGAGTCATGGTCACAATCTTGCGGCTGGCGTTATTTCCGTCGAATCGTGGGCTCGAGGCCTGATGTCACTCGCCGTGTAGCGGAGATGATGCACATTAAATCTGTTGAGGCTCCAAGTCCTTCCATTGGCGTAATGTAGAAGTTCTGAGAGGAAAGTGCCAACTATAGTATCGTCACTTGTCCGAGGTAAATTGATGGGTCGTTCGCCAAAAGCTCTCATATTGCTTCTAAGTGCGACGTTAGTAAACAATCAACTTAATTATTTATTATGAGGAAAAAATTATAATTCCTTATTTACATCAATAATATTTACTTATTCTTTGGAAACAGGCATACATTTTAAAAAAAATTATTTGCTTAAAAATCTAAACGAGCTTTCTCTGGAACTGTGACCTCACTTAGAAAGTGTTGTTCGTAGCATTCGGGAAAAAATATTTATATATTTTAATGTAAAAAGAAAAAATCAGAAAAAGTTAACGACAAAGCAAGATAAAAGTTTCACCTTACTGTCCTGAAACTTTTTTTTTCTCAATGCATTATGACAACAATATATATGTGTGTAGGTGTGTGTGTGTGTCAATTTTAAAACTATTTGGACAATAAAACTAAAAGAAGCGAACTACAAAAATTTATACTCAGCTATTTTTGTAGGAGGAGAAGAGCTTTTTACAACATTTTTCTGAATTTCACTTGGTGTGTGTGTGTCATCAAATTTTCGATCGTTAATTTAACCAACTTTCCATCAAGCTAGAGCTTTGAAATTTTGGGAATCGTTCGTACTCGCCTAACAATGCAATATTTAGACGTTTGCGACAAGTTTTAACTAATATTTCAATAGTTTTAATAAATCAAAATAATCTTTCCTCTTGGCGCTTTTAGGATTGAGGAAAAAATTTCTTTCCCCCTCTGGGAGCACCGGGCACTCCCCACACCGCATGAGGTATCGTAAACCTTTTGTACTCACAAAGGGGAGATACTATCTCCCCTTTACTATCTCCGAGATAGTAAGGGTTGCTGACTTTTAGTCAGTAATCATTAGCAAGAAAGAAAGTTTCCAATATTTGGCGCCGTGTCTTATCACAATAATTTTTTCTGAATTCTGGTTCTCATTTTTTTTTTAATAGAATGACTTACAAACTTTCAAATGCATGTTTCGATTTTATGAGTAATATGAATTTTTTAATACTCCCACAAATGTCTCTTTTTAAGTAAATTTTAAAGTTAAAAATAACTAACAGTTTTAACTAATATTTCAATAATTTTCTCTAATAAACTTTGCCACCATATAAAAACGTTGTTTTTAAAAACGTTGGTTTTTATATCGAATTATTTATAAATAAGTTTGACTGAAAGAGATCCACAGTTACCTTGCAGTTACTTTTACTTTATTTCTGCGATAATGAGGAATTACTCACGAAGTTAAAGTAAGTTTAATTTCAGGGAACAATTATGATTAGTAGAATACATAGTTTTATTGTAATATATCCATTTAGTAAAAATTAAATTTAAGTTTACAATTATTTTAGTTTTAACACGATAAATTAGAATACAAATATTGTACTACAAAATTAATACTAATTAAATATATTTATGTTAACTGTAAATATACTAAATCATATTGTATTGATTATTTTTATAATTTAAATTTGGACGTCTTCGAAAATAACATATGGCAACATTTCTGTTGGTAGATGCTTAGGAACTCACCTCATATTCCTTTTACTATTTTCATTTTATCCACTATAACTTTTCCTCAATTATTTATTTCTTGTTGTTATTTTTTATAACTACCATTAACATTTTCCTTTAAAAATAAATCAGAGAGAAAGAAGTTTGCATCTTTAATCTTCAACATTTTTAATAGTTCTTTCTCTCTTACTTTAAAATTTCTTTTCACTTGGAGAAAAGAAATTTTAGTTCTTTAAGCATATTGCTTTCTTTTCGCCCTCCCTTTTCTAAAAATGGATATTAGTCCCTGAAATACAATAAATCTGAAGGCCCTTTCAACTTTAAAACTGCGAAATTCCATGGTATTCTCCCATTATTTAATTGAACAAAGCACTGTAGAGGTATATTTATCTCTTAAGCAGGAAATTCCAGCCAACACAACATGTAAAAGGCTTTGGATTACTCAGCGCCATCTATGGATGTTAATCTGTTTTTTTTTAAATCACCGAGAACCGTCTTAACTAAAACATTTGAGGACAAAACATTCACAAACATAAAACAAAATTAAATCACCGTCAACAATTCTACATCGTGTACAAATATAGGTCATTCTTCAGCTCGCACTAGGTTACTTCTGACTGTCCCTTCAGTTTATAAAATCTCGTGTGACGCAGCACTAGCGCCCTCTACAGTACTGCAATCCGCAATTTATTCCAGTTCTACACACACACTCAAACTGTGTGTGTGTATGTATATTTATCTTTGTTTAAAAGCAGCAAATAAATCAGTTTTTGTATCTAAATTTTTTTTTATATATGTTATTCAAATATTAAGAAAAGAAGAGGGATACTTAAATTAATATTTGGTCTACAAAGATAACCCATTTGAAAATTGAAATTAATATGTTTGCTAAACAATTTGATTATAATGTGTATGATTTTGATTAGTTTGATTAGAAATATTAAAATGAAATTGTCTGCTTAAAGTTATATTAATTGTATATTATCTATGCATATTTATATATTTTAATGTTTCTACTTTTTATTATTATGATTGGAATCACATTTTTCATTTATCATTTAATATTATGTACAAATTTCTTATTTGTTGATGTTTTGTAAGTTCTGTAACAAGAACACTCACTTGTTTAAGCAAATTATTCTAACCTTAATTGTGAATTTAATAGCTTTACAATATAACGCAGGAGATATTATAGTACACCTAATTCTGCTTTTATATGATAGTTACGTTCCCAAAGGATACATGTGAAAAATTTAAGTTAAAATATGTTGCATATACGGAAAAAATAAAAAACTGGTTTCGTTCTTTAGAAATCAGCAAAAATAATACAATAAACCATGTGTTTTCCTATTAGGACCTTAAATATCTTATTTTATAAAGATTGCAGAGATACCATATAAAATAAATTATCGTTTGAAAAGTGAAAAGCAAAACATGTCTCTAATTCATGAACACAAAACAAAAGAACTTTAAATTCAACACCCTTGACGTTCATATAACGTCTAACTTTTGGGACGAAATATTTGTTAAACCATTCGGTAATGATATCTGTGGTAACTCAAATATTTTTCTTTGACATCCAGTAAACTGGCAATTTGTTCAAATCTATGCCTTTCATTGAACGTGGTTTTAGGGCTCGATTTACAAGCAGTGGTTTCAACTGACGATCTCCTGGAGCGTTGGAGCAAAATAGTAAGGTTAGAGCTTTAGCTAGTTTTTACAGAAATTTTTTAGCAGCCAATACATCCCTGCAGACGCAGTTTCCACTTCAATTTTTATATTATGGTAAGCATGTATTTTGAGAATACCTGTCATCTATCCTGTTGATGGCGCCTTTGCCCCTCCCTATTTCAATATAACGCGGTGCCCTCCATATCCTGATTCATTCACTCTTCCTGTTTCATACCGATCGGCAGCACACTAAGTGCTCTCATTCTTCTTTGTTACTATTATAAAGTTAAGTTTAAATTGTTTCTACAGCCTGTTTTTTTCTCTCGATTGAACTATTGACGATTTATTTAAAATACTGGCTTACCGCCTTTGGATTAATTTACAATCCCCTCTATAAATTAGCCAAGATGTCGATCACAGTTTTAAATCAACAACGTGACTCGTTTTAAACAAAACTAAATAAAATAAAAACTTTCGTTAGTGAGTTTCAGCAATCTGAAGATTTCACAAAGGATAAAATTGAATTAAATTATAAATTGACTTTAATAAATGACCTTTTAAAGGGCCTGGAAGACTTACAAATTTCATTTTTTGCCCTACCTGAGGATGTGGATTTAAAAGACAGCTTAGATATAACTATTGATTTAGAAGAAGAAGCAAAAGTAATGAAGGTAAGCCTTCTTGTATTTCTATCTAAATTTGAAGACGAAACACAAACTGTTAATATTTTACCAAAGGCCAATATTAAAGAACCGGATTTACCTTTGCCTACTTTTAGCAGTAAATTTCAGGAATTTGAGTCGCTTAAAACACAATTGATGAATATAATTGGAAATAATTGTACTTTAAATGAGACTCAAAAGCTCTGTTACCTTAAAAGTGCTCTCAGAAATTATGCTTCTTTAATTCAAAGTGATCAAGATGCTTTTGAATCACTTTTGAAAGCTTTAGAATTTCAATATGAAAACCAGAGAGCTTTGGTAGACATTCATATTGCAGAAATGCTTTCTATTTCAAAAATTCATCATGAAAATCCTGCCCAAATCAGACTGTTGACGGGCACTGTTCGAAATCATTTACGCTCCCTGAAAAATTTAAATATGATGTCTAATTCACTTTCCGATGCTATTATACTCCATATATTAATTAATAAGGTTAATAGAGAATCTCAAAAATTATTTCAACTAAGCTTAACGTCAACAGATGAACCTAGCTTACAAAGCTTACTTTTGTTTTTGGAAAATAGATGCGATCAGTTAGAATCAGTTGAAAGAAACGATTTCCCCTCAAGAAATATTTGAATAAAAAATAAAAGCACTGACGTCTAAGTAAACAATTCACCGCGGTTAAAATCTCTACTAACGAAGAGCAAATAAAATAAAAGTGCATTATTCCTGAGTGCAACTGTTTTATTCCATTCTGTAAATGTGATAAATTTAAGAGTCTTCCTCTTTCACAAAGACAGGAACTAGTCAAAATCAATAAAATCTGTAAACGCTGCTGATCTTCCGATCATTTCGATCATTGCACTTGTAAATATTCATGCATCAATTTCAAATGCAACAAATTGAATGCTGTGTATAATATATTACTTTGTGAAGATAAATTTATGACTCTCTCAAATGAAGATAATAAAAAATCACAACTCTTGCTTCCCTCGCTATTCCAGACAAAACGGAGTCACTCCCACTCGTATAGTTAACCACTACACCAGGGGTGGTGAACCTTTATGTAACAACGTGCCATTTTTTCTTAATGTTTAATGAGGTAATAGACGTGCCGTCAAATAATTTTGACTTCGTGATTATTGGGAAAATAATAATACTAAATACTATGAACTCAAAACTTTTTATTCACTACAAAAAAATACATTTTGCAATGTCTCAGTTATACACGTAATTCAAATTACAGTAACATTAGTGTGACTTCTATTATTGCAGATTAGATGACAAATAACTTATATTAGGGTTGTAAGAGTTACTTTTAGCAGAATACATGCTGCACTGGAATTATCTGTCAAACGGTTTCTAAGGGAGTCTTTAATGTTATTCATCGCTGAAAATAACGACTCACAGATATAGGTAGATGAAAATATGGTTAAAATAGCACGAGCCAGCTTCTTCAAACAGTTAAATGTGTCTGGTAACGAATTCCACGTTTACAAAATTTTGTTATTGGCATTTTTACTTACATTGTTTGTCACTCTTTCTGTTTCAATTAATTCCAACTCTTTCCTTGATTCAATAAATTTTTGAATCTATTTTGAACTAGTTTGGAAATCAATCAGCTGCATTTCAAATTCTTCAATTTCCAACCAATCGAATTTGGACAAGTTCAGTTTATCAAATAAAGTCAAATTAGGGTACATAATAAGCTTGAGTGTTTCCGAAAATTCTTTGAACTAAGAAAATCTCGCTGAAAATTCATTGATTAAATAATTAATTACAGAAATAAATTCTTCAATGACTGTTTCTTCGCCTGGTTCCACATGTATATCTAAATCTTTGATATTTTTTTCAAGTTTGGAAAATACTTGTAGTTTCTTGTAATAATATCGTTCCTGAAAACATGCTGTTTAGCGTCAAAAGCGCGAATGAGATCTATCATGATGATAATTGTTTTATTTGTGCCTTGAAGCTGCAATTCATTGAAACGTTGGCATACGTCTATGAAAAACATCAATTTTGAAAGCCACATAATATCCAACAACTGGGAGTATTGTTCAATTTCCCTTTCATTCTGCAGAAACAGTCTGATTTCTTCCAAGCAATCAACAAATGTTTGAAGTACGTTCCCGCTGCTCAACCAGCGAACATTATTATACATCAGTGTTCAGTCCGCTGTCTATTTTGTATTATTCCAGAGAGATTTATTATAAGGCCACTAGATGGCGCTCTTCCTTGTATGTTAATAGGGAAGAATTCTTTTTGTTTTTAGTAGAATGCTATTGGATGTAAAACGGTACGGTTGTTGATTCGCATATAGGTGCGAGATCCAATATAGTTTGGATTTAATAAACTTTATTTTTTTGTTTAAATGGTCCGTTGTTCTTGTTTAACCAAACTTTAGTTACTTATAGTAGTAACAATCAGTAAGCCATTATACACCGAGGAGATTTCATTTAACAAAGCATCAAACTTTCGCTTATTTAAAGCCTGCGACGAAATAAGAGATTGATTATTTTTGTGACTACCGCCATTACACAATCAGATGTTAAACCACTCTTAGCACACAAGGCTTGTTGGTGAATGATACCGGGAACTTCAAGAATCGAATGTCCTACGTCAGTTTGAAATAAACTTATGAAACCATTTTTTTTTTTTTTTTCCCACCATACTTGGAGTACCATCAGTTGTTACTGAAACAATTTTTTTCGAATCAATTTCTTTCTCAGCAAGCGATTTTTTAACAGCTGTGCAAATATCTGTGCCCTTTGTAGTTGTTAGCAACGATGCTATCGCAATTAATTCTTCCTTAATGACGTTTCCCACGGAATATCGAGCAAAAACAGCTAAACGTGCAGATTTAGTGACGTGCTTTCGTCAAGAAATAGCGTTATAAAAGGAGCGGAGTTAACGTCATTTTTTTGTTGCTATGCTACATTTCCGGCCAATTTTAAGATTCTTTCTTTTATTGTGTTTCCAGATAGAGGATTATCTTTGACGAGCTGAATTATTTTATCTTTATTATTGAAATCATCAAAAAGTGAGGGTGCGCATGCTAACCAGGCTTCCTTCAAAAAGTCTCCCTTTTGAAAAGGTTTACTATGCCGAGCAATGACATTCACAGCCGAGTAACTTGCCGAACTCGTATGACAATTTTTACCAACACATTTAGTCACAGACGTCGACTGTTTATTTCTGTCTTTCATTGCACTTACAATTAATTCCATTTGCTCTGGTTCGCTTTTTTGAGTAACGAATTTGTAATGTGTTTCAAAATGCCATTTTACAGACGATGTTCTAGTTACATACCACTGTTCCAGAACATAAAGCACACACCGCTTTGTCGCCTTTACTAATCATGCCATATTTCTCAGTCCACCAAATTTGAAATTCTCTGATACACTTACTAACTTGCACTTTTTGTTTTTTTGCTCAGCTAGTCATATTAAATAACATTTAAAAATCGTAAATAATAAACGAATAAACTTTAAAATACAGTTGAGTCGACGAAATTGACTATTATGCTATGCGTAAATAAACAATCCGTCATTAGCAACTATAGTCCACCATGTAACTACAATAACAAACGAGTGCGCTTCCTGCCCGCCGGCCCGCGCTCGAACACTCCGTGTTATGAAACTTGATGTGCGAGGGCGCCAGGGTTCCGGCGTCAGACGGGGAGAAAAAAACATTTTTTTTTTTCTGTTGGGAGTGTAGTCGAAAGTTTTGTAATAGAATAAGAATTATAACGAAGGTTTTGCAAGATAATATAAATTCTGATAAGAATTATGCGTGTGTATGATTCATTAAAATGTGAAAAAGACATTCATCTCGTCATTTCGAAGTTTTGGATTTGTTTCGTTAATAAGATTAAATTAGCGAAATACTCCTTAGCGTAGGATCACTCTCGTTCGTCCGTAATATGTTTCCTAGTAAACTTTGTGATCGGTGGCGTGCCCAAAATATTGTGTCGCGTGCCATCAGTGGCACGCGTGCCATTGGTTCGCCATCCCTGCACTACACATTAGCCTGTTATTAATCTACAAACTGTCAGATGTTTACTGCATCCAGCAATAATTTACTCATAAGAAGTCAAAGAAAAAATAAAAATGAAATGTGTTTTCTTTTCCGCATCGGAGAATGGCTATCAACTTTAAAAGCAGCTGAAATGTTAGGATTAAACATAGCAAAAATAAATTCTACTGTGCAAGGTTTGAATAACTCCAAATCAAAAATAAATTACTTCACTAAAGCCTCTATCTCGAATTTAGATGAAACATTTCGTTTAGACGTAGTTTTTTTTTCTTCTTTCATACTCCTGAGATAATTAAAGTGATTCTTCAAAAAGGATAAATATTTCAGAATTTAACATACTAATGGGTTGCGTTCTAGCTGACAAAGATTTTAATCAACCATTAGAGATTTTTTGCTTATTAGGAAGTAAACATTTTTTTGATATTTTCGGCCCAAACCAAACATGGTTAAGAAATTGTAATATGAGATTAGTTGAATCTAAATTCAGTTTTTTTGAAACTGGATCTTAAAATTAATGAATTACCTAATGAAGAATCTTTCTCTCTCCTAGCCATTGCTTTCTTTCTATGGGTGTAAGTATTTTGGATAATATTTACGTTTCTGTTGGGAAACGAAAAATATTTCTGAAGAGACCTGTATTTAGTGATGAGCTTAAATTTTGCGAATATTATTTTGAAAGAACACACATTAGTAAACCGTGTGGTCGACATTCTTTCCATTCTTATCATTCAAGCAAAATATACAAGATAAATGTAAAATTTGGGGATACTAGGACCATTGCATCCAAACTCTTCATTCAGCTTTGGAGATGATTAGACAGTGATTCCAAATTAAATGCTCCTTAGACAGAATTTATTGAAGAATACCTTGCTTTGGGTCAAATGAAAGAAGTTTTAAATGTGGACGAAATTACATCAGATGATGAATTCTTTCTCCCGTATCATGGTGTACTAAGATCCGGAAACCGTGCTCGTCCTTTAAGAGTAGTGTTCAACGGGTCTCAAAAAACTGATCTAAATATTTCGCTGAATTATGTTCCCAGTAAGGTTGGTATTATACAAGAGGATTTGTTTTCCATTAGGCTTCGTGCTCGAAAACATGCTTTTTTCTTCAGCTGTGACATCCGTCATATGATTAGACAGATTGAAATAAATCCCGAAAAAAGACATTTTCAAAAAATCCTCTGGAAACAGGGTCCCAATGAACCTGTCCAAATTTATAAATTAAAAACAGTTACATACGGTACAACACCTGCATGTTATCTATCTACGCGATTGTCAAAACAATTTACCATTGATGAGGAAGATAACTTTTCCATCGTAGTTAACATCGTTCTACAAGACGTGTATTTAGATGA
The DNA here is from genome assembly GCA_019974015.1 of Nephila pilipes. Classification (NCBI taxonomy): domain Eukaryota; kingdom Metazoa; phylum Arthropoda; class Arachnida; order Araneae; family Nephilidae; genus Nephila; species Nephila pilipes. Next base: position 38,805 of record BMAW01037757.1, read on the forward strand.
TATTTTAATTGGATGTTCCAGTTTGAAGGAACTTGAAATACTAAAGTCAGAACTTGTGCAGGAATGTCACTGTACAAATGGTATTTCTCCCATTCAAACAGTTATTTGCCTGGTCTTCATCTTGATCCATTGTCTGAAAAAGACAATGTGAAATCTCTAGGTGTTTTGTGGAATAGTTCTTCTGATGCCTTTTGTTTTAAAGTTCATATCGCTAACAATTCTGTGTTCTCTAAGAGAGATGTCCTCTCTCAGACTGCACTCCTTAGCGACCCACTTGGTCTTTCAGGACCTGTCATTAATAAAGCCAAATTCTTCATGCAAGTTTTATGGCTTCTAAAAATAGATTGGTATGAGAAACTAGTTACCTGCTGCAGTTGCCAATGAAAGGTCTACATTCGTACAATCCTTACCTGCCTAGGAAAAGCTTATTAAAATTCCAAGATTTGTTCTTTTAGGAGATCCTGGAGAAATCTTACTACACAGATTTGCCGATGTCTCCGAGAAGGGATTTGATGCTGTTATTTATATATCTGTGCAGACTATCAATACTGTGAAATTTTGTGTAGCAAGACAAGAGTTTCACCGCTTAAAACCCTAACCATTCCCGGTTGGAGCTTTCTATACCTGTTTCCTGGTTCCCAGACTTATGATCAAAGTTTCATCTGCACTAAAAATGAACGTTTCACAAGTGAATTTGTATTATTATTCCACAATTGTGTTAAGTTGGATAAAAACATCACCTCGCCTTCTTAAAAACTTTGTGACTCACAGAGTTTCAAAAATTCAAAATCTAACTGAAAACTTTTTGTGGCATCATATATCTTCCAAAAATAACCCAGCAGACCTCCTGTCCAGAGGCTTGAATGCTACAGATTTGTTAAACTGTCATTTAGTGTGGAAGGGCCCCAACCTTTCACAGACTGACGATGCTGTACATTCTCAGAATAATGTCACTGAAATTCAAAGGGAACTAAAAAACTTACTAACTAAGAATTTGCTCCTTTCGAATCAACTCAACATTTTTAACACGATTGCTTCTATAACCACTAGTTTTCGTAAATTAATTAGAGTTATAAGTTTTATTTTCAGGTTTTGCAAGAATGTCAGGTTATGTGGCTAACGAGTCATTGGTCCTCTTTCACTTAACGATCTTGAAAAGGCCGAGCTCTGGTTACTACAATCTGTAAAAAGAGTAGAATTTTATGAGGATATTAAAAATTTGATAAAAGGTGAGCCTGTTCCTCGAAACAATTAGCCTCGTTAAATTGTTTTATGGTTAACAACAATATTATTCGTATTGGAGGAATATTGCAAAATTAAAATTTGTCATTCATTAAAAAATATCCTATTGTGCTACCTAGTAAGCAAACAGTAACTTTAAAGGTCACAAAATATTTTCATTCTAAATACCTGCATATTGATTCTAATAACTTGCTGTATCATATTCCTCGTAAATATTGGCCACTTAATGGTAGAAATTTAACTCGCAAAGTTGTTTGTAATTGTATTACATGCTTTAAAAACATGTCTATAACATTAAATCAAACTATGGGTAATTTGCCCAAGGAAAGAGTAACTCCTACTTTTTCTTTTAACAACTGTGGTGTGGACTTCTGTGGACCTTTTATGGTCAAATTTAAAAATCAGCGTAAGGGAATGCTTAATAAATATATACGTTTGCAATTTTGTATGCATGGCTGTCAAAGCAATCCATTTTGGACTTTGAGTTTGAAATCACTTCGAAAGATTTTATTGCCTGTTTAAAAAGGTTTTCTGGAAATTTTAATTTGACTCTTGAGGAATTTACTACGTTACTTACTAAAATAGAACCTATTTTAAATTCATGACCCCCTAATCCCACTTTCATCAGAATTTGATAATTTTGAAACTTTGTCTCCTGGCCACTTTCTTATTGGTAGACCTAATACTACCATCCTCGAACCACAACTTATAAATGTTAAAGAAAAAACATTGTCGGGATGGCAGAGAGTTAATTGGTTATTCCAACAGATATAGAAAATTTGGAAAGAGAATTATTTAAACAATTTGCAAGTAAGAAGCAAATGGAAATTTGCTAAAGGTAGCGTTGATATAGGTACGTTGATATAGGTAGTATTAATAAAAAAAATAACTATCTTCCAGGTACGAAATCGCTCACGAGAATTGTAGATGTTTTTAAAGGTAAAGATAATAAAATAAGAGTTGTAACTTTCTGATTGAGAAGCAATTAAAGGAGATGTTAGATATGTATTGATTTTACCTGTTAAATGAAAATATACTTATTTCAAATGTTGATTTTATGTGTGTTAGTTTCTTTCTTTCTTTTTTTTTTTTTTTTTGCTTTACTTGTTCTATTTCAAATATTAATATCTTAGTTGAATTCATTATGCACTTTTTCTGAAACACTGACTGAATCTGAAACTTTTTCTGACTTTTTTTTTTCTGCACTTTTTAATTTTGTATTTATGCGTATTGAAATTTGTATTTCAATGGGGGTCGTTATGGTGGCGCCTTTGCTTCTCCCTATTTCGATGTAACGTGGTGCCCTCTATATCCTGTTTGACTCACTCTACCACTTAGTTAAGCTCATACCAAGCGGCAGCACACTAAGTGCTCTCATTCTTCTTTGTTACTAATATAAAGTTAAGTTTAAACTATTTCTACAGCCTGTTTTTTCTCTCGATTGAACTATTAACGATTTATTTAAAATACTGGCTTACTTCCTTTAGGATTAACTTACAATCCCCTCTACCTGTATTCGCAAAAAATTCAGACTTTTTGTTTAACTCAGATAAAGAGTCTGGTTCCCTTTCTTTAAATTTTTATACATTCTTAATGCTGTTTTCTTGATGGCATTATGTCTACGGGTACTCTTTTGTTCGATTTATCTTCTATCCCCATTACCACAGCTTATTCCATTTTTTCTTTGACAATATCTTTCAAGTATGATGATGACTTAGCACTTAACTTTGTTCCAGAACATGCCGATTTTCTAATACCAACTTTATTTTTCTTGATAGTTCTTACGGCAGCTTCAGTAGACCAAAATGCTTCCTCACAGACATTGTACATTATCCAGTTGAAAGATGGCATAAAATTTGAATTTTTATATCCAAAGAGATCGCGCTTCCCTTTTCACTTTTGTTATTGGTGAATTATGTGAAATTGCGAAGTGGCTACCGAAAAATATTTCAGTTATAATTGTTAAACCAAAGATTTTTTAGCTATATTTTACCATTGATTGACTTTTGCTCAGAATTAATAATTGAGTGTCACACTTCTCGTTGGGCGTGTGACCAAAACGTAGATAAGATTAAATAAATAAATAAAAGTTTAATCGTTGGCTCGTTCGTTCTCACCATTCTTCGTGTTGAGGGGAAACAATTAATTTAAATAGTTTTTCTTGAGACTTGCTTTGATGTGTCTGAATGTTTCAATGAGATCCAAAATAGTGTCGCAGGTGTTTTCACTTTGAATACCGGACTCAAAATGCAGACAAAGTTCCAAATTAAGGTTATAAAATTCGGGGGATTCTGACAAAGGGAAATTGCATTACATTCCTCGTCTTTAACGTAGCAGTAATAAAAATTAATTCACATTTTCTTAGAATATGGGTTGATCGTGTGAAATCAAAATAAGTCATGTAAAAAGAGAATCAATTTTTTTTCTAATTCGTATTAAATCAAAATCGTGTAAAATAATCTCATATAAAAACAAAATTAGGTGTACTTGTTTGAGATATAAATGGAACTTCCTGCAAGTGTCATCTCCTCCTATGGATGGATTCCTTCGAAAAAAAATTTAAAATATAAATTTTTTTTAGAGAAAAGTTTTCCAAGGAAGCAGGAGCTGTAGAATTCCTATTCCTTGCCTTTATCACTTGAGTTGGCCATTTTATGCCTATGTGTCACTCTCCGACGTTGACATAAGTATTCTGTAATAGTGGCATGTTCGGGCATTTCTCTCCATCTAACTGTTCACAATTTTGCGTTACAGAACTCATAAATAGCAGAATGCTTTGTGCATACGGACAGCCAAAGCTACATGTGCTCTCTGAGATATCAACATTGCTAGATCGCTTAGATATTTCGGCTTGGCTTTGTTGAAATGAGAGAGATTCGCCGACGAGAAGCTGATATTCAGCAAGAATCAGACAATCCCTGATTTGTTTCCTCACGAGCTGGCTGTTTCGATACCTCTTGTCTCTAAACTTCTGTAAATAGCTGTACATATAACAAAATTAAATACTTGTATATAAATATATTTTTAGAAGCGATATTCAGAGGATAAGAATGGTTCGTTATAGTGTAGCTATTTTTTCTCTGCCTATTTCGTTTTAGTTTTCAAAAATAATTTAAACAAAATCTATAGGAATAAAATTGTTGGTTCATCATTAGTAGCATCTGTTTTTTCCAAGTGAATGTATTCCATTTTATCCCTCTTTGAATAATCTATTTGAAACATCGATCCCTCAATATTTAGTCCCTAACCATGTTTTCAGAAACAATTTTCTTGAGGGGCAATATGATAAAAATATTTTTAATCGTTCTCACAAATCAGCCATTTAATATTTTAAGGTGTCCTTTGAATTATATTGCGCAATTTTATTGATTTTTTTCTTATCTTTTTTTTTAATCTGCGCAATTTTTTTTTAATCTTTTTTTATGTATGCATCAAAAATTGATATTGACTTTTTTTTGCTAACGATGTTGAGTTCTTATTTACTCGATCGTTCACTCTTCATTTTACAAATAATTTTTATACTCTTACTTTACCAGTGTTTCTCACTAGCATGCATATCATATTAGTATGTGATATACCATGAAGAGTTTACCTTTGATGATTTTGAAAATAGTACATAGTTATCATGTAACAATTCTTAACATCAAAGTTCAGTTGTATTATAGGGAAGAGAAATTATTTTATCTGGCCTTTATGTTTTTCTGTGAAGGAATATTCTTGTAAGATCTTACTATTAGAATCCTAATATTGTATGATAATCGCTAGAATAGGATTGAAACGTGAAAATAATATTAAAAAGGTGAATTAAAACACCTTTCCCCCTTTTATTCAGTTAATTTATATTCTCTTATTTCATATAAATAATCATTTTAGAGTTCTTTATTTAAAAGAAATGAAACATTTAAAATGTAAATGGAAAAGAAAAAGAAAAAGGGGGGAAATATCCCCCTACTATGATGGCAGTAACAAAATAAAAAACAAGTAATTAATTTTTGAGTAAGAGCTCTACCTTTCAATTTAACTTATTGAATCTAAAAGTAAAAGGAATTTGAGGGACTTTTGATACATAATTTTTCCTTACTCATTGATTATTCAATTATAATATAATCAGCTAAAATCAGAAACTATTTAAAGTTGTTCTCGCTAAAATAATTACCAATGAGCCTTTATGTGAAATAAATTCTCATTACAATTTAAGTATAGATTGAAAAAAATGCATGCAACACAAAATTAATCACGAACAACATTGCTCACTTAATTGTTATTGAGCCCAGAATTATAAAATTCCAAAAGTTTTGAACATTTTGAACGATCTAAGAAAATTCTAATTAAAAATTTTGACTGTTTTTTTCAGCAGAGTTAATTTCCCGCTTTTAGATTATTTATTTAGTTATAGGAGTGCATTTGGAATCTCGTTACATTTAGATCACATTTAGAATAAAATATTAAATTCTTCATAAATAATTTTTTATTTGAATATAAGCTTGGAGAAAAATGAAAAATTTTTTGAATTGTATGCTCTCATTGAACTGTTAGAAGTTCGTATGTGAAGTGCAGTTCTTTTTTAGTGAGTTTTTAATTAGTTTACTGAGCTCACATTAATGTTATTATGTACTGTGCATAAGCATTTTGTGTGTGTGTGTGTGATACTTCATTTGGACGATATCTGTTACTTGATACATAGACTCAGTAATCATATAAAAGTTGAAATAACGATTGTTCCCATGAAAGCATACTTTGTTTGCTTGTTTTTTTACAACGTGTTTGTAAAGAGTTCCATTTGAATTGATTGCAAATGTTTCAAATGGAATTAATTCAAGTCTTTTCGAAGACGTTGAGTATTCAATAAGACAGGAAATGAATCTCAATGTAAGTGCCCGTTCTCTGTGATTTATATGAAAATCCAGATCCTGAAATTACAGAGTCCAATTGCAGAAACATACATTAATCTTCAATCATCATCGTTCATACGAGTCAGACTAAATAGCAGTAAATGACGGCACAATCCTCAAGGCAGTTCCCCAGATCTGTTGCCGCTTATTTTCCTTGATTCCTTTCTTTTTCATTTTTCATTCGACTGAGGGGTGGTCTCGAGCTTCATTCCCGCTCATCGAACAAAAGTTCTTCTTTTCGATTCTATAAAGGACTTTTCATGTTATTTAAAATGTTTCTGTGTATTTTAAGCGAGATGTTTTTTTTTTTTTTTTTTTTTTTTTTTTATTTTCAATTAAAGAAATATTTTAAAAGTGATGAATGATTACTGGTCAAATCAATAGCAGAATTTTATGTAATATGTTTTAATTAGTGTTATACATTTCAGATGTTAGTTACCAGAAAACTAATTGAAGTTAATTTTATATAGGATTAAACTAAAAGTTTAGGTAAAATTATGAAGTCAAAATTATTGAATTTCCTATCACGCAATAATGAAGAGACAAGATATTTTCTACAAAAAGTATTTGCAATTATATTTATAAATTTCAGAAATAGCTGTTTTGAGTCAGCGATAAATCTGATTAAAAGAAGTAAAAAAAGCTAATCAAGAATTTAAAAATTTCAGAATATATCATCCGGACTATAACATTGGGTCCATCCTCACCTCAGATCTTTCACACGAACAACCGAATTCTTTTTTACATATATCCAAATAATCTCTCCTACCTTAGTTTATTTTTGGGTAATTACTAACTATCATAAATTACGTAACACAAAACATTATGTAATTAGCCGATATATAATCGTAATTATCGGCATTATTATGTACAAAATGGGCGTCTCAGAGTTTTTCAAAGAATTTATTAGAATTTAGAGTATTTATAGTTTTCTCCAATTAAATTTTAAGACAAGCTTCTGCTTATTTTTGTTTAAAGTAATCTTTATGTATTTAGAATGTCCTCGGAGGAGGGTAATAAAAATTCCAATTAAATATATTTGGTACTATCAAACATTTATTAGAAACACCATTTTTGAACTACCTTGAGTTTTTAGAGTTTTTTCGAAAGCAATTTCTGTTCTTTTGTTCATAGAGAATGTGTGCATAACAAGTTGTTACTTAAATTTGTGTAGTATTAAAAATTAGTCGGATTTAATTTCAAAGGGACAAACCTCTATCAGATATATCTTCTCTTATTCACTTTAAAAGGCAGAACCAATGTTCTGGTTTTGGAAATCCAATATCGAAACAAATGTCACTGATTTTCTGGCTAGGTTTGAAAAGAATAAGGAAGCAAGTTCCCCCAGAAATTAGTGAATGCAACTTACAATTTTCAAAAATATGAAATACTTAAAGAATTAGGTCCATTTTTCCAAGTATGAGCATTCCTTTTTTTTTCTCATGCAATTTATGCTTTAGGTCTATTAAAGAAAGTCAGAGAATATTCTGAATTCTTATCAGTTTCCCAAAAATGTTCGATGCATTTTTAAAGTTAAAATAATGAGAGTTATATCATTAAAGAGCAAATGAAACTGTCGAAGAAAACTACTTCTTAGGTATTAAATGAATATCCACGTAGTTTGATAGATCATTGAATGGTTGAAATATTCTTTCCGGATAAAAAATTGTCAAGCTTTGGACATAAATAGGAATTTTTCTTGCAGTTTCCTACTGCTGATTGTTTTGTTCACTCAAAATTGTTTAAATAGTTTAATTATTTCCAATGAAATAAACGCATTATACGATTCTTTTAAAATGGAATCGTCGTGAGACTAAACGCAAATTTAAAGGAACGTAAAATACATTCAAAGAAAAAATTATGATAGATAGTCCAAGATATAACAAATGTGCCTCTCCTGTCTTAAGTTTGCTCTATCACTGTCCTTTGCAATATGGGATAGACCCCCATTTCAAGAATGCGCTTGGATGTACTAATGAAAGACGGTGTTAGTTCCGAATGTTTCTTTCTGATTCAGAATGATCCCTTGCGCTGTCATGTTTTCTTGTAAGGCATCTTCCTGTTAGGGAGCTTATTATTGAAATTGCAATAATCACAACGTTTATTTGTTACTGGAGGGAGGGTGAAGGCTAATCCCGTTTTTAAATGCTTTTTTAAGTCGTGTCTTCTTTCTCGGATACAGCGGTGAAGAGGTGGGGCGAATGAAAATAGAGAATGAAGCGAAATCACGAAATGATAGAGTCCAAGCGAAGTGGGTTAATTGAAGTACAGATGGCATCCATTGGGCCAACTGCATAGTGATTACGGCTCAATTTGCACGTTTATGATTGCTTGCACAGCCATAAAAGCTCTTGTCGCCACTCACGGAGCTTATTCGATTCGGAACCCGTTTGCGGCAAGTACTTTCATTTCGCCACTCAGGCATTGTCTTTAGAGTTCTTTTAAAGTTTTCCGTGGTGGTATTTTCGCCAAATAACCGAGTCATTTGTGGGATCGATGCATTTCAAACCATAACGGATACTTTTGACCGAGAAGGGATATCGACCATCTGTGCTCTTCTGGATGTGCTGTGTGTGTAAAATCTTGAGCTTTTCCCACATTTAAATATTGAAGTGTAATCACTTTTACAACATTATTGTCGATTTCATTAGGACGTATGGAATACAATCGAACGCGATGATTGAATGAATAAGAGTAGAAAAGGAGTACCTAAAGAACAAACAAAAAATGTTTAACTTATCATGGCAATTGCAAATCTTTAAAGAATATTTTTATAGTCAACATTGGATACAACAGAATTTATTTAATTAATTTGAAAATAAGTCACATAATTTTTGCTTTGATTTCTTGGATTTTATAATCTATCCTTTTTTTTTTTTTTTTTTTTTTTTTGTTTTGTTTTTTTGATAAATTGGTAAGAACTCTAGAGAATTTTAAATTTGATCGGAATCAGTTTTCTCTTAAAATAAAGCGTCATCACTTTAAATCAAGTTTAATTAGTTTTACTGTTCTTGAAATTTTTTTTAGCCAAAATGCGAAATACATAGAGGGAAAATATCTTTTTTTTTTTTAAATGAAATGCCCATAAAATTCGATTTCATAATTTAGAATTTATAGAAAACAACTTAATGAAAACGACGTGCTATTCATATAATTAAAACATTGATTATCGTTTATTATCGCAAAAAACAGCTTCCATTTTTGTTTAAATTATCCTACGGAATATTTAAATCACAAATATCTAACTATTTTTTTTATGGAAAAATGTTTATTACCACAAAATTAAACAAGTTACCCGCTAAGAAAATGAATTCTGAGACTTTTATAACCCAGAGAGGAATCAGTCAGATCCTAAGATATAAAAGTGTTTCGTACAATTCAAATTTTATGTTATTTGAAGATATTTCTAACTCTAAAAGCATTGAAGTCATTCGAGGGATTCGCAATCAAATTGAAAACTCAAAATACTTTTGAGTTCAAACTAAAATGACATATTGTATAAATTGAAGTAAAAAAAAAGGAAAGACTACATAAATACATATCTCTTTCTTACTATTTTAAAGTAGCTTTGTTTTTTAAAATATGAATATTATTTATCAATTATTTATTTTAAAATATGACGCATTTTACTTCTTTTAAGGAATGGTTAGACATTTTCAAAAAAAAAAATTGTTGTTTATTTTTCTGCTTAACATAGTAATTGAAAAAATATATTCAGAAGAGTTCTATTCAAAATAAATTTTGTTCCTTCTCTGTGCTACTTTTTAATTTTTAAAACGGATGTGGGAAAAAAGTATCAAGAAATAACGTTACTTTTTATTAAATTCATAAACACTTATCCTGTTAAAAAGGTTTCATTTGGAATTGAAACGTTTGAAGAAAGCACAAAGAGGATTTCCTTCATTTGTATTCATTTGAAAAATTCACTAGTGATACTTGAAATTACTTTATTTTAAAAAGAGGCACCCACTATTCTTTTCTTTTCATTCCACACACGAAGCAGGATCTTCGAAACAAACTTTCTACTTTGACTCGTACTAAGTAGCGATATTCTCTAATTCTGCAAGTCTATTTCTTACGAGGATGCTTGATTTATTTTTCATATATCACTCCACTTTCAAATCAGTAGCTAGTTTGTAATTTTACTTGTTCATTCCCTCGACACATGATACGTTTGCAAGACCATAGAATACAGGATTAATAAATATTTGAGTTGATGCTCTTTTATGTGTTACCGTTGTTCCACACAGCTAGTTTTTACTTTCCTTGCAGTGGTGTTCAACGTGTCGCTCATTTCTCGTTTGGATTAAAGGTGGTAAGAAAACATGAGATCAGTTGGACTCTCCTACTCTATGTAAGTTCGAAATACGTTTTAAAACTAGATTTTCAATAAATAGGCACTTTTAATTACGATCTTTGAACTAAAAGCTTCATTAGTGTATTATTTACAGTAGCAATATTTTGAGCTCACAGAACTATTAATAATAACAAAGTTTCGACTTAATATGTGACAGCATTATTTCTAATAAATATGAGAAATCCCGTCAAACATTTGCTAGTAACAATAATTTTTTAAAAGTACTTTAATTCATATTTTTATTCAACTACTCCAAAAGAAATTTTCATTCAATTTTAAAAAAATCTGTTGAATATTTTCAAATTCAGAAAACTTATTTGTATAGTTATACCTTGAAATTAAGTACAAGTACCATAATTTACGTTGAGGTCTTTAATAGAAATTTGATACAATTTTTGAATTAAAGATATTTTCTGTTGAGAGTGAAAGTACAGCAATAAATAATAAGTAATAAATCACTATATTTAAATATTCAAAATGAGAGAAGCAATATATTTTTAAAAACGTCTGAGGTTCTTGGAACCTGAGCTAAATGTTTTAAAATCTGAGTGTATTTATCCTGAAAAGTGTTTAATAATCATCAATCAGTGTTATTTAATATATATGATATTTTCATTTTCCTTATTAGTTAATTATTTCGTATAGCGTTAGGTTAAATGTACTTGACCGTTTTTGTTCATTGTTTATTTCTCTATTCTAATTCCGAATAATTTAATATGTGGGTTAAAGTTGTGTCCTTTGCTTTATCTATGGGTTGACTAATATTAGAAGATCATTAAAATGGATTAAATAAAAATGAATTGAAAATATATTTGGAATATGTCTTTTAAAGCCCGTTTTTTTAGAAAAATTAAATTGACACTAAAAGGAACTTTAAATGTACATTAATACTGAATTTTATGCTAGAATTGGGTGAACATAGTTAAATGACATTTTGTAAATTTTTTGGTAGTTGCATGTCTTGCATATAACTGTGCAGCATTATAAATCGGGGAATAGATATGAATATTTGGAATTAAATTTCATTGCTCTTAAGTTTTTGAGAGGTGCTTAAGAAATACATTCCATTTGAATTAATTATGTAGTCTTTTTAAGAGCATTATTTTTCAATCTAAAAGGAGTGATTAGTTAAAAATATACCACGTTGCAAAAACATTTTGCATGTAGACAATTGAAAATCATAACTTGGTTATATCTATTCTTTCCCTTGAAGATTTAGTGCCATAAATTCAACCAACCAACCTATACTTATTGGTAATTTATCAATGAAGCTCCTCGAAATGATTTGGAAGACATTTGTGTTCTTTTTTTTTTTTTTTTTTCAATTTGATAAGATTATTTAATTACTGACTTCCTTTTAATTGAATTACGCACTCGTTGACATTTTTGACAATGTATAGTTTAGGATAATAAAATTACTTTCTGATTAGAGTGCTATAGATTATGATACAAATAAATGTATGAAATCCTTATATAAAAAGTAGTTATTTTTTATGACACCGTTTTATGAGATTTTGAGTATTTTCTTGTAATCGTCCATAAAATGATTTATATTGGAATGTGAAAGCGCTAGAATCTCCTGTGAGAAGAAAAAAAAACAATATTAAAGACTCGGATTTATTTACCATTGTAATATCCAAAAGCTAAAGCCTTTCAACGGTTTCTCTTTTTGTTGAAACTATCTCAATTTTGGAAATATTTTCAAATTTCATAAAATGATTATGATTTTGATTCTTTTAATACAAGGAATATTTTCGCAGTAACTCATTCTAACTGACTCTGTATGGAAAAGTTTTTCTTGATATTCAATGATTTTAATTTAAAACACTAAGTATTACTCGCTGTTGCTCAACGACATGATATAAAAGTAACCTTATTTTATTTGAAGTGAAAGAAAGTTTATCGATCATTATCATTTCGAATAAAAATAAATCAGTGAAATAGAGTTGAAATATAATTGAAATATTCTAAACGAATGCTTCATGTTAAGATAAAATTCTCTTCTGATGCGCTCTGAATATTTCATATCTCAGAAATCTATAAATCTTCTAACATGTAATCATGTATGAAAATATACATTTTTTTTCAAATTCAAAGCAATTATATAAAATTTTGATTTTTTTTTTTCATGAAGAATATATTTTTTATTCCTTTGACTTTATTTGAAGCTGACATATTTCTAATTCAATCAATAAAAAGGAGCATTAACATAAGTTCATTCGAATCAAATTAATTCTTGTTAAATTAAATGTGATATTCAAGATATAAGCGTCTCTTCAGTTACAGTTTCACAAATATTGCTTTTTTCTAACAATCAAAAATGTTTTAATGTAATTTTTCCATCACTGCTTAGTGATTGAATTTACCTTAAAGTATTTTATTCCTTCCAAATAACATTTTTAATTCATCCTTCTGTCCATATTTTATATATTTAAAAACCCCAAATCCTGCAAAAAATCATTCCGTTGCAAAGTTTGCCCCTAAACAGTAAATGTTTTACTCCATTTAGTAGATCTAGCGATGAAAGTTTGAATTTTAATGATTTGGAAGTTATTTGAGTGGAAAATTTGACATTTTTCCTTTACTAAAGGAAACTTTTAATTACTAATTAGATATCTTTTCTTTTATTCGAGTATCCATCCAAAATCAGTGAGATAAGTTGATCTTAGGTCTATCGAAATTCTCTATAGTGATATTTTCTATATTCTATCGAAATCTCTATAGTGATAGGTTTATGAAAATTGTTTCCTTATGCCATTAGCGATACATCTTTGAAATACTTCCATCTTTCTTGAGATTTAAGGAAATAATTGTAAAGATTTAAGCTCATATCTGTAAATCTATGTAGGAATGGTATATCATTTGAATTGTAAAAATCTCATTTTTCATGCATTTTTCAGCCCCACAATTTTTTTTTCAATTTATGTATGTATTCATTTACCCATGAAATAATAGAATATATTACAAATCGTTCATTCACTTTTTTTTATAAAATTTGTTCCCATTCGTACTAGAAAAAGTACTTTCCTTTTGAAACAAATGTGTACAGTAACATGGGATCTGTTAATGAGTATGGAAAAAACATCTTGATACCATCCTAATTGCAGACGTTCTTAAACTGGGTTGAATCTTACCAGTTGGGGTTGTTAGCAAGTAGATGCTTTAAACGCATTTAAGAGGCTTAGAAGCCTTTGAATCTAACTAAGCTGTGCATTGAAAACACTTCTCTTTTTTTAGCTCATTTATTAAAAGCTTGAAAAATCTCAAGTAATGTACTTTTTGGTTTGAATCTCCGCAGCGAAAAAATTTCAAAATTTATTTTATTTATTTTTATGTAATAAATAGTTTGACATTATTTTGATCTGAAGAAGTAATTTAAATTTATTGACTCTTTTACATTTTTGTATTAGTTTTAGGTAATATCTTTAAGTATGAGAATCAAAGTTATACTCTAGTGTGGAAAATCCTTCAAAGTTTAGTTTTATAACGCACTATTGTTTTCAGCTTTTCATATATCTTACATGATATTCTTAATTTCCCTTTAATACACAGTAGTTTTGTTTCTAAATGTATATAATTATATTTTCATTTATTATTTGAGTCGAATTGTAACCAAATATCTCCCTTTCGATATTATTTCTGGAAACTCATTTACAGAAGTGACGTTAATAAACCAATCAATCAACCTGAATATCCATGACTTACAATAAATTTACTATATATGAATATTTTCTCATTAATTAAAAAAAATGGAACCATTTCTTTCGAATTGAAACTTTAAGCTTCATATTTAATACATTTTGAATTCTTAAAGATCCCTTTTGTGAATTAAAAGATTATTTAATAGAGTAAATAAAGGATAAAATTATTTTTTAAATAAGGTGTTGAGGCATCTGTAGAATCTGAGTTTATTTTTCTCCAGAAGAACTAAGAGAACTATTTTTATGTAAGTAATTAAATTAAATTAGATTAGATTATATATAAATTTTGGATTAAATCAAAATAGATACAGATAAGTATTTGTAAAAATAAAAATACAAAATTTAATCTAAGCTATATATAAAAACATGATTCACTATTTTTTTAAATTCAGGGTAGTTGCTTCATCCACTGCACATGAAATCATTAAAATGATAAAAAAAAATTGTGAATCAATCAAAACTCTTTTCCCTTGCCCGGTTTGAAACTTCTCAATCTGAAATAATTGTGTCTAATTTTAATAGCTAGTTTTTCCAAGATTTTATATAAGTAAGATTTTAAAATAATAATAATTCTAAAACTTAAACGTTATCATTTCACAGAGGAAAAACAAATTTCAACAGCTTAAAAATTTATTTACACAGTCTGCATATTTATTCTAGAAATTTATTGTTAACTGAAATCTATCTGAAAAAAATGACGTCACATTTATCCGAAAAAAGAGAAAGAAACTTATTTTTATAAGGCTTTTCAAACGTAAGAAGTTATATAGCAAATGTGATACGCCTTTTTTAAATAACTGAGACAAAAAGCAATACGATTCGCTTCATTTAATTGCTAATTTTCTCATACTGTAAATCATTTATATTTCATTTAGCGTTCATAAAATGGAAAAGTGAATGTAAGAAAATAAAGAAATGAATTTTAAAAAGGGAAATGAATTATCGTTCTTTGTTGGTCCCTTTTTGTTTTAAGAAATTTCTATATAAATTTCAAATAAAAATTGCATCAAAGAAAATTGTTAACAGCATTTTGAAAGGACAACAAATGAGGAATAAAAATTATATTTCAATTATATTACTAATAATATCTATGGTGAAGTTTCCTTAGACAAAGTTTAGAATTTTAGCATAACACACTGTAAAGATAAAGTTTAGAATTTCCTACCTCTTGTCAACTGGAAATGTTTCATTATTTCTATTTATTCCAAAGAAAACTAAAAGTAATCAATTTAAAAATATTTTCGTTGTGGGCTTGGTGAGTTTTATTTATTATTATTTTGTCTTAAATTTTGCCCATTTTTGCTATACATTAAGTAACAGAACAGCTGAAAAACATTTTTAATATTCATTTAGAAGTGTAAAATAGATATTTTTATAGTAATAAGTTATTTTTGATGATTATACAAAAAATCCTACTTGATTAAAGAATTCAATCGTATTCTTTAATCAAGTAGGATTGTTTGGCTTAAATTTTATTACTAATTTATAAAAATGATAAGTAAAATATTAAATTTCTTGTTCTAATTTACAAGAAAGATTTTAGACACATAATATATTAATTAAAAACAGATACTTAAACAAAAAAGACTGTAAAATTTTATTTAATGTAAGTAAATTATTATTTTTCCTACTATGCAAAAGAATACGTTTTAGTTTTTATCTGAAACTACGTCCACTAAAAACTAAAGCCAGTTGAACCGACTTGCCGAGTGAATCAATAAACACCTTACGCGTACAATAAACAAATGAATCCTAAAATGTTTGAAGTAAAGCGTAATATATAAAGTGTTTCACTTTACTATCTGTAAAATTTCTTTCATTCGTAAAAGTTAAAGTCAATTTATAAAATGTGATACAAAAGCAAATAGTACAATCTATAAAATAGATAGGATCAATTTTTGATTATTTAAAATTATTATATTTTCAGCAATTTTTTCCAATTATCCTGATTTGATAATATGTAAAAGATAATCAAATTTGATTGATAAACGGATAAACGAAACAGAACAAAATTACGAAGCAATTTTAGCTAACTAATAACTGAATAAAAAGCTTGAAGCTCTAACATTTGTCTAGATTTCCTAATTACAACTCTGAATCTGTACTTTGTATAGATCTTTAGCGAGAGTGAACACATTTAAAGATAAAAAGTAAAATGTTAAAATTAAGTTATTTTTTTATGTTCAGGATTCTTATATTCATTGGGTAATTGATTTTATTCTCGAGTTAAATCTTTTCAAATATTTAATGAAAAGTCTGGGCATGGATTTTGCTGGTAAAAATTTTACTTTCTATAGTTATAAATTCTGATCATACTTTCATATAAGCATGTATTCGGAAAGGATTGAATCTAATCTACGTATTTGAAAACAGTTTTTTTATATGGGCATTTGACTATACCCTTACGCTTTTTTAAAAACAATTTTCGTACTAATAAACTGGGTTAGTTTGTTTGCTTTTGCGTTCAGTATTCACTCTAGATGAATTTTCCATATTGCAAGACGCAGATATCTTTAAACATTTTGCATAGTTCGGCGAATTTTTATGTTATTAAAAACTTCACGGCTGAATAAAACGTTTCGCAAAAAATTCTTTCCTTAAATTTTCTTTTTTCGTTATATTAAAGCTATTTCAGAAAACGTTGGAAATTATGTCTCAAAATAACTTTTTTGGAAAATTCAGGTTGAAAGTTATGTAACTCAACAAATGTTTCAGTTGACTCAAATCACATTTCACTTGAGAATGTGAACCCGGTTTAGTTCATCAACATTTGAAGTAAATTAAGTTTCAAAAAACTTCAAATGGTTGATCTTTTAGATTTAGATAGGTGGGTTGTAGATACTTATTAATTTTTTTAATAATTAATAAGTTTCTACAACCGTAAATTATAATAAAATTCCTTTGTCTCCATTGCTTTGAGAGTACCTGGTTGAATTGATTTGAAACAGTGAAACTTTTCCTTTTCCATTTTTAAAGCATTTTAACTGAATTTGCTTTTTTAAAGGTTATTTTTGCAAATAGAAAACAAAAGGAGTGATATATTCTTGAGAAATATAATGATGACAGTGAAAAAATATACATACATATATTTATTATTATTCAACAATTATTGATTATCCAAATTTGTCGAAAATATATCCTTCTTTTTTATTTATTACAAACTGAAAAACATTTATGAGAGAAAATAATTGTACTTTTAATAGTGTTTTGAACTTAGTTACTACTTGGTTACTTGGTCCATTTTGAGCAAAGTTAGATTGAAAATCGTATTACAAAATTTTAAATTTTCATTTTACAATTTTTATTGTAAACTTTCAATGAAAAATTTCGAAACTAGAATCAACTCTTTACAACCCGGCATTGAGGGAACAAATTTGAGAGCGATGAATAAAACTTTTATTGGATGATTTAACGTCGGCTCTGAGTCATATCTGTCCCACGAATATTGAGCTCCAGAACCTTAATAAGAACTAACTGGCACATCCTGTGATCTCATATCCTTCCACTTGATACGGAACAAATAGGAAGTGCACACAAAAACAACAATGTCATCGCCATAGAGACAGGTCACAAGTGGACTTGGGCGCTGAATTCTATTACGATTTCAAACCGAAAATGTTTCTTTAGATTTCAATTCAAAATATGATTCCATTTCCTCACACGGAAATGAAGTTTCAAGAAAGCCGTATTGTGGGAAATTCGTTTCGAATTCAAATGTAATTGAGGCTTTCATTCTCATTCAACATTCATTTGACTGGGAAATAAAGATCGTAATGTTCTAAATAACGTGAATTTAATATATAGTTCTTTTAAAATTGTAACCATTTTCCAATTCAAAATTCTTTACTGAAATTCAGAAGCAATTATTTCAAACTGTTTTACCTTCCAATATTATGGCACTGTTATATATATGAGTTGTTTATTTTGAAAGTGTCCATTTTCCTAAAAAAATCATACTGGTTATCTTAATAATTATACTTACGCAATATATTTTTTCCCTTTGAAACAATTTCTAACTATTAAATTTAAAATCATTAAAATTTTTGTAAAAAGAAATTAGCTGTTTAATAGAAGGTTCAAATTTGTATTTGTACATTTTAAGAAATGAGAATTACTTACTTAAAATGTTATTGCATATACTAAGCAGTAACATTTTAAGACATAAGATTTTATGTTTTATTATTAAAGTGGTATGTTTTGGTTAACTCAGATAATGATTATTTAGATTTATTATCTAAATAATCATTATCTGAGTCAACCAAATTTCAGTAAATATATAACTTTAACATGATATACTAACTCAAGCACAAGCAAGTAAAGATCACCAATATTATAAAAATGGCTAACGTTAATCCGACTTCTGATTATTCGAAGGTTTTCTAAAAATTCTTAAAAATTTACCAAATGTTCACATAGTTTTGACTTGTTTTGCGATCACATAACGTATGCAGAAAGAAGCGCGTTGCTTTTCCGTAATTTGTTTTTTAAACGAAGTAATAAGCATTATTGTAAAATTTGAGAGTAATTTTCTTTAATGGTAAATAAAAAATGATTTTTTAAAATATTTTATAACACATAAAATTATATATTTCTTTTTGTATAAAGGGAAATTTCTTTTTTCCTATATCTTTGTCGCTAAGCAGAAACATTATTTCAATAATTTTGAAAGTGATTATTCATAGCCATCCAAAATTACTAACTTAAGTTGACCTCATTTCTTCCACATGACCTCAAAATGAATAGGATATAAAATATTCTTTTAAATCCTAAATGAATAAATTTACAACAGAAAAGTTATGAAATACATTCTCATTATTCAATAAATTCCCAATTACTCTTTCTGTAATTTCTTATACATCTCTAGAAGAATACATTCCTTGTATTTTAAAACGTGATAATAGAATTAGAGATGTTGAACATTTCTCTCGGAATCAATTATTACATTTTTTTTTATACACGCACTTAAATGGTTGCTAAGTTACTGATAGTTTTTAGGATTTCTCTCAATCCCAATTATCTTATAATATCACCTATATATATATATATATATATATATATATATATATATATATATATATAGAGAGAGAGAGAGAGAGAGAGAAAAATATTCTAAGCAGAAATGAAATGTAATTATTATCATTTTCTTTTCTTCTTAACGTAATGTGATTAGAAGAAAGATATATATATACGTGGGTACTTCTTTCTAAAAGCATTAATTACATTTAACTTAAATTCTCCCAAAACTGAATTTTAATTTTGCTTGTACTACTTCTAAAATATTGTTAAATGCGTCTCAGAAAAGCGTTTGACAAGAAGTCATAAGACTATTTGTTTGATTAATTGATTGGTTTATATTATGATCTCACTAGAAGCACCACGAATGCTATTGGCGATGGGCCTCTTAATTTTGAATCTTGATCAAGTGACGAAGAATTCACCTGAGCTGGGCCCTCCCTTCCCTAACTTCCCCACCACGCCAATGGGAGGACTTCGAGGGATTGAGACAGATTTAACGTGCATCAGCCCCGAAAGCAAAGCGTAAGTATTTGTCAGAAACAGCTTCAGAAAATAAACCTTTTAATTTGAGATTTTTGCTATCGTCCTTTTGTATGCTAGGGCTTATCGATACTTGTCACTTTTTTACATTGTGAGAGAGAATCACTTAATCATTTAATTTAAATTAATCACTTAATAATTAAGATTACGTGTCATCTAATTTGAAATCTTTCTTAGGCAGTTGCTAATCATGTCACTAGAGTGAGAAAAATCTATTTAGTTCATCCTTTTATGTCATTCAGGTTCAAAATCTCGGAAATAATCGAATATATTTTTTTTTCAATTTAACTATCGAATTTATGATGAGCTCTTCCATATTGTTGCTGACAGTAGTTCATACTTATAGAGAAAAAAAAACTTTCTTATTTTAACCTCCGTGTATTCTATTTTACGAAAGAAGGTAGAAAAACAAATGAGATTTAACTGAAGCAGGCGAATATGTGTTTGGCAAATGACCGCAAAAAGCTGAATGTGCTACTAGTATTTTTGGTAGTTATTTTCATTGGAATTTTAAAATTTGGTTATTTATAGTTCTTAAGACGAGTCATCTGATTTCATTGATTGATTTAACTAACTTCGCTCTAGAAGCAACACGAGGGCAAAGAGCGACGGAGCTTATAATTTTGAAACTCGATCAAGTAACGAGGACAACACTTGAACTACCACCTCTCTCTCCTAATTTCCACATCACGCTAACGGGGGAACTTTGAGCAACGTCAGATTTAAAATGCATCAGCCCGTGCTACGCGAAGGATCTTTGGTATATCAAGAAAAAAAAACCACTATTAGTCGAAAATAGCCGGCCACGAGTCCGCGACTATGAGCACTAGGCTACTGTGACCATCATCTGATTTGATAAAAAAAAAAAATTCACTGTTATTGATTCATTATATCATAATTATACTTTTAGTTGTTTTACGGATCAATAATTGTCTCTTATATCTAAAATAACTCTTGTTCGAGTAATGTTCCGGCTCATGTTACTAACATTCAGATACGAAACTTGTAATTAAGGATTGTGTTTCAGACCCATGTTACTGTGCCTTAACTTCAGAATGTTTGAATTTAATTTCATTTTACGAAATATTTAGGAGCTCTGAAAGCCTTTCATTTAATTTTTTCAGAATTCAGAAAAAGATTTTATAAAAAATTATCAAAAAAGACTATTCTTAAATTCTTGAATAAAAGTAAATTTGAATTTATTTTCAGGTTTGTGTACTATTTGAAATATTTTGTAGTTACAAACAAAGAAATTCTAAGCAGCTTTTCTAAAGTTCTTTGATCAAAGAGGAACTATGGATATATGTATTTTTATTTTTCGAGTCAAATAACTCTAAAGAACTAGCTGTTCTCTAAGGAAAATTAGTCTTTTCTACTGAATTATTTATTTTAAACAATAATAAAAGAAGTCAGCACTTAGTCAATCATTCAGTGTAGTAGGCCGAAACACATTTTTTTCCGTTGGATCCACACATATTGTAAGCATACATTCATCAACCTCAATCTTTTCCATAAAGAATTTCGCCTCTGACCACATCCTTGAAGTTCAAGGAATCTGCACTTTGAGTTTCTATCACGTACACCTGCAGTAAAATATAACCCATAATTGCGAGAAATTCTGTCTGAGCAGTCCATTCATCAGACGCGCCCTTTTCTTCGGCGGCAACTTGCTCCTCGCATTTGTCCCCCCCCCCCCCCCCCTCCACCTCCCAGGTCCATAATAATCTGAAGAAGACACGGGATACATAAGCTGCTTTGTCTATCATTAAAGATTGGAAACTTTTCCCGACCGAGCTCGAGGGTACGAGAGAGAGACCGAGTACTCAATTGGGAAAACATGTCAATGAAACGGGGAGCAAATTCTTAATGGATCCAGCCACATTGTTCAGAAGGAGAGAGGGGGAAACCTATTGGAAAAAGATTGTTCGAGTCAGAAATGGGCTTGGCTTCGCCACTCCAAGTAATACAATTAGAATGTTGAACTTAGTTGCTTCCAAGAGGATGGGCTAAGATAGGAATTTCACCGCCTCCTTTATTAGTGTCCGGATTTATTGGTACGTCAAATGATTTTTTGGAAACTGGGAGGGTCTTCACTGTAATTATTGAGCATAAAGATTCAGGTAGCAGTCATTAGATGGAACATAATCGGAAGTCAACCAATGAATCTCTTGGAAGAATTTTGCCCAAGACCATTGTAGTTTTCGATACATTTCGTTATAAGACAATCTCCAAGAATCTTTCAATTAATGAGCATTCTGTGTGATTAATCCTTTACTTTTTCAGAAAACCTTCGTATCTTCATTTGATTTCAGTGACTGGATCTGGATCTAAAAACTAAATATTGTGAGGTCAAGGCCCTTCTTTGAACTCGGGTCTCAAATCTGGCTGTACGAGTCAAATTCTTCCGCAGCAATTATGTAACTGAACTCAAGCAGATTCCGAAACTGTTATTTTATGGATTTTTTAAGCGAAATGTCTTTTTTTATTGTCTTAATTTAATTGCTAATCTCGTTATACAATTCATTAAAGTTTTTTTTTCTCGTGTCTTTTCTTTTACAAAACCACAGATTTTTACCCTTTATACATTAAATAGAGTTAACACTAATTAAAATAAATACGTAAAATTAATTATGATAAAAGCTTCACATTAATAAAGTACAATATAATGTATATTGCTTGAATAAAATATGATTGGAAATCTTTTAATAAGTGGAAAGCATCAACTAAAATATCCGAAAGAACTGATATCTTAAAATTTATTCCGTTCCTTAAGTTTTAGTACATTGGCTTTATATCATATTTATGATTATATCTTTATTTAAAATAATATAGAACTCAATTAAATTTGTTTTCAAAATTGGTTTTCAGCAAGATAAACGGTTCTAAAACTATAATTTTCACTTGAATACTAAAGTTACAGGAAAGAAGTTGTTTTATGTAGAAAAGTAATATCTCGAAAAATTTACTGGTTTAATGTAATTAAAATAGAAGATTGATTCTAAAAATGAGTGAAAAAATATAACAACATTTCGTATTCTCTGTTATCAGTTCTAAAGATTTTGCTACTGAAAATAATTATCTATGATTTATTTGTACATCAATATATGAAAAATAGATGCTAAAAATTTTTCGCAGTTTAAGCCTTTCTTTCATCATTATCAATTCTCATCACATCAAAATGGCAACACAACAGCTGCATGAATTGAATGCCAATTGAATTCCTCTTTTCTGTGGCCATACGGTGCCATCTGGCCCTTAGTCTTCCACTCTTTCCATCTGGTGCCCATATCAACTCAATTTTTGTATTGCCATTTAATGGCTTTCTATGTATATGTCCGATCTATTTCTAGAGGGTTTTTTTTTTTTTTCCCTCGGGGGGGGGGCGGAAAAAGGTTTTGCATGTATTTTATTATACAATTCAAAATTTGAAATTTTATATGGTTGGTATATTTTTAGAAACTTTCGAAGTTTGAAAGGTATTTAAAAACAAAACTCTTTAATCATAACACACATTTCAAATATTTTGTATATGGATTTATTTTCATCTTTCTGAAAGTTTATTATGAGAGCACTTTGACGAATTCGGAATTCAGGAAATTTTAAGAATTTTTGTCTGAGAAAAGGACAGGATATTTTGAAATTTTAATCGAAAATTAATAGGGCCGTGATAGCTTAATAGGGCCGTGATAGTCAGGTGATGCTTGACGCTTTTTAGAGTCCTTATTCTATCAAATAGCGTATTAACTCCAAATACGTGTCAAAGATTTTGTATGGTGTAGCGAGGAAGTTGAATGAGGTCGTTTTAGTCGAGATTCAAAAAGTCCCCTTCTATAGTTGCCGTTAGATTAGTCCAAACCGAATCGAAAACTAAAAAGAGATGCGAACGTAGAATTTCAAATAACTCATAGTTTTCAGAGATACTGTCTTTGAAAAGTTCTTACAGGAAGAGCTTAAAATAAGTTTTTATGATAGGGAAAGCAAATATAAAGTAGTTCTAACTTTTAGAATGGCAAAAGCTGTTTGATTCTATTTTACTTCATTAATTGTCGAAGATTTTAATCTATCATTCAGTAACTATACCTTACGTAATATTTCACTGTAAAGGGCCTTTAGATCAAATCTTATCTTTTCAGATAAGAATTCTGGTCTTGATAAAAAAAAAAAATTTTTTTCATGAGACATTTGTGTACCGTACAACTGAAACCGTACTCGTATCACAATTTGAAGATCACTGCATCCGACTAATTTTCGCTTGAGGTATCTGAATCAAATTCAGTGAAAATATTCAGAAGTGGAAGTAAAAGAAAAAGAGCATCTAAATAATCCTTAGGAAAAAATTCAAAGTCGCAATGGCAATTGTAAAAAGAACGTGGAAACTTGAACAAAACTGAAAACAACCATTTAAAAAACGATTATTCAAAAAATTTTGATACTTTCAGTATAAATTCTCTATATTATTGGTTTTTAATTTCCCAACTGGCTTAATTAAAAGCCGACAATTGGCAAATTTTAAGTATGTGGCGTTTCAAATTAAATTTAGTCTGATCTAGCACTTGACATTTGCTATGGTCATGTGTTAGCTCAAACTAAATTTAATTTCAAAGGCCGCGTACTTAAAACTTACGATTGCTATAGTCATAGGAAAGGGAAAAGTTTCTTCTCGGTGCCCCTCTGGAGGTATTTTTTTAAAAAATTATCTCAGCAGGAGCTTAAAAAGATTACAAATCAATCCATCGCAGACGCTATTTTAATTTTAAAAACTCAGTTCAAATGTACCTGCTTGAGTACCTTGATTGATTAAGCTTTTATTATACTAGAAGTTACGCGAATAACAAGAAGGCACGAATTGGATTTGAGTAGAAATAGAGCAAAAAGCGTGTCTAATGTTTAAGCCTATGAGATTGTCATTAGGAAAATTATATCGCTTCATGTGCTTGATTTAGTAGACATATTTGGGAGAGGTGGCTCTCTTAGAGTGTTTCTCTGATCCGTAGAGCATATGTGAATAGCCATCCGAAAAAAAGTACTGAACAGCTTCGATTTCAGCAAAGTTGATTTCATCCGCAAGAAAAATCTTCAAGCTAAGGTAAAAAATAGGCTGAGCAATTTTAGAAAGGTGTTCAACAGATTGTAGCTTTACTGTAAAACATTTGCAACTTTTTGTTACAACATACTCGTATGCCGCAGAAAATTGCACGGACGTTTGATAAATAACATTAACATTCCAAAAGAAAAAGATAAAGGATAGGCAAGGATTTTAGTAATATAGGAAAAATATTTCAAGAGAAGTAACAATTACTCGAGTGGGGATTATATCCCTTTATTAACTAGAGCATAATCTTGAACATAACTATTGTAGTAGTATTGTAAGACAAGATTTATATGATAAAAGGCATTATCACACAGGTGCTTGAAAGGTGTCATTGGTTATTTTCACTTACCATATTTTTTTTGGATTCAACCCAGGGAATGTTTTTGGAATTTCTTCTAAGTTTTGATAGTTTACTGAAACATTGAACTTCATTTTTGCAGTTGTATTTTTCACTAAACAAGATTTTTTTTTTTTTTTCAGAAATGTTTTGTTTGTTTTATAATTACGTCATAAAATTCACAACAAGAATGAATTTTAACGTTTAACAAATGCTTCACAGTAGATACTGAAAGTTTATCAATTTTTTCAGACCAAATATTCCTCATAAATGAAAAAATTCCATTAAAAGAGACGTCAGCGCTTGCTTCAATGTAGGATGTGAGATGCATGATCTTAAGAGAATGCTTAAAATATGATGCCAAACATGTTAGTCTAAAATAAGAAATTAAATTTAAAGAAAAAAAAATCTTCCTCACAGTCATAAAATGCCCAAACACTATTAAACCACGACTGTCTGGGCTAATCTCGGACGTATAGTAAGTCTACTTACGGAAGAACATAATATTTTTTCAATAAGGCAAAAGTTTTAAATTTTCAAGAGCAGCATATGTAAGCAGATTCATCCATTTAAGGTTTCCTATGCAGGTACTCAGCCTATACTTGAACTTAATTTTAACGCTGTCATACTGATTACCCTTGAAGTGAGTGACAAAAGTTATTTGAGAGAAATCTTCATCGATGTGTAATTGAATTTCTTTATATTTGTTTCCCACTATGCAGAGGGCACCATTAATTTTATCTCAATAAATTTCAAAAACTTCCCAGACTTTAAGACGAAAAAGAGCATGAATATCGATTTAGTTAGATATAATATCGTTATTTATTTGTATTGACACCTTACAGATACGTATTTGGCTTCCTATGACTGATCGTCAGGAAATGGATTGTATTAAAATACCTTCCTTTTTAGTATTTTTTAGTGTTTTTTTATGTATGTGGCTATTTTTTTTCGTATTTTTAAATGATTTTATTACATTTCTTTCTCTAAATATTTATTTGTTTCAAGTTTTTCTAGTAGATTGATTGAGCTCAAACAAATTTGAATGTGTACCAAAGAGAGACCCAATCAAATTTGATATCAATTGAGCTATATATATATTTTTCTCCTCCAGTTATAAAATACAAGCTGATAAGGATCATTTATCTCTTTAAGATTTTATTTGAAACTCTATCAACCCAAATAATCCCATGCTTAGTATTTTAATTCACGGTTGATTGAAGAACTAAATGGTTCTGTTCAGGTATATTCATTTGAGTAAAAAACAGTTTAAAGCGCGAATTTTATCATTTTACATTCAAACTGACTAGTGTGAATATTTTGCGAACGAATTGAGGACAAAATAATGAAGGAAAAAGATTCAAAATTACCATTAAAGGAGTATAAAAACGATATACATCAAGTGTGTTCTTTTTGTTCTGTATTTCATTATAATCATTATTAACAAAGAGTCACCTGTTCTCGGACAAGTGGAGCTTTCCAATGGAATGGTTGTGTAACTTACGTAGAGATCAAACTTTTCTAGTAATATATAAAAGATATCTAATATATAGAAATTTCTCCTGAAAATTAATCGAGAGTGAGTGTGTTTTATAAAAATTGATTTTTTTTAAAAGTTAACCTCGCATAATTGAACTTTTAAGGCTTATTTGAGAAAATATTACAATCTATGACATCCAAAGGACATAATGATTAAGCAATATAATAGTTGTTTGGATCAACAATGTCTTTCGAATCAAATAAGCTCTTAACCATTCTTCCAATGGGAGAATCTCATAGGAAAAACCAACTCTATACGAATCAAGAGGCATAAAGCTAGAAATGGGTTATTCCATCTGGAACATCGAAATTGATATAAATATTTCGTTGTTTTGAGTTCCTCTCAATGTCATTTTGTCCCCACCAGCAAAAGACTCAGCAACTCTCTTTTTCGAACACTCGATAATTTACATCCACAGTCATAGATAGGTGTAGCACCCGCAACTGATTCCAAAGCTACCGGATAGTTATTATGGTGTCTCACATGGTTACAAGCCCTTTTGAATAGCAGACACAACACTTCGAGAGACAGCTATTGATCCTTTGTTTCGATACACTTTCACAAGAAGCTTTTTTAAAAGAAAATTCCACTTTCAAGATTTTTTCTCAAGCAATAAATACAAAACTTCTGACCTGCGTTATATGACTTATTGTTTTTTTAAGAAAAACCATTTGAATAATTTTATCAATTATTTTATAAGAGCAAAAAACAGGTGGTGAACTTAGGCTCGTTTTTGCGCATTATTAATTTAAGTTCTCTATCATTTTTACTCACTTATTTTAATTGCAGAATTGTAGAATTCTGCAATCAAAAATAGCTTTCTAAAATTTTATAATCTATAACATGGTAAAAAAAAGCAACAATTGAAATTTTTTGATAGTTATCCAAGTATTTTAGTAAAACAAAAAAGATATTGATAAAAATACCTATAATAAATGTTCATTACTTCATCTCAAATTATATTCATTATAAACAGAGATAAAATATCGGCAGATAATTTCTTTTTCATTCACGAGGAAAGTAGTGGAGACAAAGAGTCCATTTTTACAATTCAAGGAATTTGTTCAATTGCAGCCTAATTAAAAAAAACCTAATTAATTTAACTTTTAACATATCATATCTTATGCCTTATAAAAGTATCGATGCTTACAATTCAAAATTAAAAATACTTTATCTTTCATAGTTAAATGATATCTGGTTGGCGAATAACCTGAATTAGCTGTTCATATGGAATTGTTTCTTCAAAAAAGTAACATTTGAAGCAATGTAATTGTTATTCACTGGAACTAAATGAAATTGGTAATAATCTCATACCATAGGTATGAGATTATGTGAGGTGTGGATATTAAATAAAGAGACTGAAGCTGCTACAGAAGTACGCATGCGCCAAATGCCAGCGACCGACAGCTGTTTAGCGTGAAGCCTTTTCTTTCGAATGCAGTGCCTCGCGTTTCTGTAAACTAATACTTATACCCATAGCCTTCATTCGCATATTTTTTTATAAAAATTAAAGGATTTTTTTTTTGAAGTAATCGTTATAGTAGATTTTCTACATTATTTTAAAGCAACACTCAAAACAACGGAGTAGATTCAGTAGGGTAAGTACAATATGATACGCTTTCTTTTTCTTCCGCTCTGTTAATGGGAATGGGGGGGGAGGGCATCTCGTTCAATTTGCATTTTTAATGATACATGAAACTTATTTTTCAAAACTCTGGCCATGTGAGGATTTTTCTTTCCCTTTCTCGAATCATTTCGGCGAATTTCTATATTGGTTTATTTATGAGTTTCTTGAGCTTACGTGTTCATATAAAAAATTAACTTTTTCCATCATATTAAGTTCCATAGCCGACTGACATATTCATTCGAGTATGACCAAAATACTAATAACTTTAATGTCTTCCAACGAAGTAATCTGGGATTATACCATAAAATTATGTTAGTGTGAATAAATATTAATCAATTTAAAAAATCACTGCTACATAAATTCTTTTAATTGTTTTTATTAATCTTTAATTTCTTGTAACGTAATATAAATAAAATCAATGAGTTTTTGAATCTTTCCTACAGTTTAGAATTGGTTCTATTTTTGTAATCAGTTCTTGATATTCAATCCTTTAACTTAAAAAATTCTCAAGGAATAGATTTGAAGTCTACAGCTTTCCAAACGCTGATATTCCTTTTAATGATAATAAAATTCAGATTTAATTGAATTGGATTCTATTTTAAATTCAATTAATGCATGATATTTGTAAATGTAGAAATCACACATTTTTCAAAGGAATCCATCATGTTGAAGCCCTGTAAATTATCCCTCTCAGAAAGGACTTTTTTTTCACATCCCATGCACGATTATTTTTGATGAGTGTCGAATTACATAAGAGTATAAAAAGGATAACCTCTGAATAAGGATAGAAATGGTTAGAGGCAAAACAAAAAAAGAGTTATATGATCTCGTACCACAGTCAGTAGAGTTATTTGCATACAAACTAGATGAAATGAAGTTTAAGTTTTTGAGATCATTTAATAATCGCCGAGTCAATAAAAGATGATAAGTGAAATTATTTATTCCTTATCTTGCTTTTCCATATCTTGTTTTTTCAGGATGATTTATCAACAGTAATGCTTAAAAATTATGTTAATTATGTTAATCTTAATGTTAAACATTATGTTAATCTTTCGTCACGGTTAATCAGAAATATCTTCCGAAGAATGACAAATATGTTATATTGCTCTAATATCACTTTGAGCCGTTAAAAATAATTAATTGTCTTGAATTCTTTTCTCTATGATACATACAAAAAGATTGTAAGAAACTTATGAATGAATAAGGATAGGAAGAGTACGTTCCATTGAAACATTATCAGAAATCTTTTTTTTTTCATAGCCAGAATAGTTGTTTCTGATAAGAGATGATAGCAAGAATTTATTTTCTGGATTTATTGTTTCATTGACGTCCCACTTTGAAGCAACACGAGGGCTATTGGCGACGTCATTTTGAACTTCTGTCAAGTGATGCTGAGCTCAATCTCCGATCTCTCTGCCAATCAGCTCCGCTACATGGCAAGTTTTTAGTGGCACTAGGGCTCGAACCCGCGACTCGACGAAAATAACGCCGGCCTTGAATCCGCTGCCATAACCACTTGGCTGCATTTATCTTCCAGAAGTCATCTAATAACTTCAGAATCTTTACATTTGGTCTACTTTCATGAACTTTTCAAGATCATATGGAATTTCTGTCCTTAATGTACGTACTTCCAATTGTAACCAAATGGATTGAGCAGCAGTTGAATAGTTCAAGGGATTATGTAATAGTTCATCTATCAACCCGAATCTATCACCTCGCATCTCAAAATTCTTTTGGAAATCGAGTGCATTTTCGTGTAACAGAAAACAAAAGCAAAAACACCAAGAAACTATTTAAATAAATGGTTTTTTACAATAGGCTTTCCGAAATTGCACTACAAAGATTCATTAGGTACTTTTTTCTGTTAATAGGATATGAATTGTAGGTATTTCAGTTACTTTGTTAATATTACAAGTTTTCGCAATTATAATGTAGAAATGAATTTTCTGAATAATTTGAATATAATATCAATAGATAAAGAAAACTTATATAAAAATGACAAAGGGATTAGAACAATAATAATTTATGAACAATAATCAACCCAAATATAAAAATTAGAGAAATTAGATTGAACAATAAAAAGAAATAATTATTATATTGGAATAACAAGACATTGAATGAAAATAAATTTGCAGTAATACGAAAATATTTCCACTAAAAATATTATTTTCAGGATCCTATGAAAAAACTTTGTTAACTTTAAATCATTTGAAAGATACTACTTAATCAATCCTGACTCTTGTTCGGCTTAAAGAAGCGTCACTTTAATAAACGCCTAGGTAAGGTTGGTTGGTTTTATTAACATCGCACTAAAAGCAACACAAGGGCTGGCGACGGACCTCTTAATTTTGAGCTTCGGTCAAGTGACGAGGACAAGTGACACCGAGCTGGTACTCCATCTCCTAACATTCACACCATCCCAACCGGAGGACTTCGAACCTCAACAGATTTAACGTGCATCAGCCCCAGCAAGACGACGGGTCTTTGGTGGCATCAAGGCTCGAACCCTATGACTCGACGAAAAACTCCAGCTGCGAGTCCGCGACTATGACCACTAGGCAACTGCAGTCACACCTAGGTAAGAGATGCGCCAACTAAATGCGATATTTTTTAAAAATTTAAAAAAATGTGGCAGATATAAATGTAATATCCAACACTCGGTTTAAGTTCATTTTTCTCGGACTATCATTTCGAAGTTAGAATAACAAGTTTTTCTTTTTTTATGATGAATTTAAGATATCTTTAAGAAACTACGAGCTACTTAATTCATAATTCTAGAATATTAAGTGGTAAATGATGGCTTCTCTTAAAATGAAACGAAGCTCAATTTTTAATTCTTATCTCTTTTAAACTTTGAATTTATTTAATCTATTATATTAATCCCTTCTTCTCCATTATATGAAATAACGGTGCTAAAAAAGGATGCTCTTTCTGGAACAACACGTTACATTGAAAACCTTCTAATGTAAAATTGGTTTTTTCACCTCTTTCCTTTTTTTCCCCCTTTTTCCTTTCTCTCTTTCTTTTCTTTTCCCTTTTTTCTTTCTTTTTTCTCTTCCCTCAAAAAGCAAGTGGATATTTGAACTTAAATATGGTTTGAAATGAGTGAACTTGGTTTTAATTTTGATATTTGAGTTTTACATCAAAGAGTTGAGTTGTTTATGAATAAATTTATATATATATATATATATATATATATATAAATTTATTCATGAATCGATATCAATCTCTCTCTATCTCGATTCGATTCTAAAAACATTACAAGTTCCTTTTTTTACATTTCACAAAATTCTTCGTTTCTAGATAAACATTGATGTTTAGTATATAGAGGGGAAACAATGCCCTTTATGTTCAGCATTATTGACTTTTTAAGAATTGGGGGGGGGGGGGGGGGGGAGCATAAGATTGAACTTTCTGAATCTCTCGCTGCGTGACAGCAGGAATGGCAGGAAGCGA
The DNA here is from genome assembly GCA_019974015.1 of Nephila pilipes. Classification (NCBI taxonomy): domain Eukaryota; kingdom Metazoa; phylum Arthropoda; class Arachnida; order Araneae; family Nephilidae; genus Nephila; species Nephila pilipes. Next base: position 70,605 of record BMAW01037757.1, read on the forward strand.
TTTCTTAAATTTTTTTAATTGATTGATTGATTCTTAACGTTGCACTTCGAAGTAACACGAGGGATATTGGTGATGGACCTCGTAATTTTAAATCTCGATCAAGTGACAAGGACGACATCTGAGCTGGCCTTTCTCTCTCCCATACCATGCCAACGGGAGAACTTGAGATCTCGACCAGATTTAACGTGGATCTGCCCCGCTACACGTCTCGTCTTTTTGGGCGTCAGGGCTTGAACCCACCTCTCTAAAGAAACAACGCCAGCTACGAACTCACTATCATTAGGCTACCGCGTCTACGATAGATTATACCTAAGAATTTTCGCATTTCTTTAGATGTAGTTTTATTTAATTTAACAAATGAATTTCATTGTGTATGCCAATGGATTGATTTAATTGATTGTTTATTAGCATCACACTTAAAAGCAACAAGGAGTTTTTAGGAATGCTGATGTCATTCACAGAAATTATAAGCTGAAGGTAAGCCTTATATAAACTTATTGATTGCTTATTAACGGTGAATTAGAAGCAACAAGAGCGCTATTGGCATCGAAACTCGTAAATTTGAGGACATCGGATTTAGAAACCCACTACCCAAACTTGTATACCATACCAACAGGAGGACTTGGAGTCTCGCCAGATTTAACTTGTATCACCTAAACGGTGATCGAACTCCAAGACTTGAATAAAAAAAAAAAAAAAAGAAGGAATGAAAACACTTACCTTTAGCTTTAGTCTACCGTAAAAACCGGACGCGATCGTGAGAATCTATTTAGCTATCGGTATTGTTACTAATGAAACTCAAAAGCTTTTGCAATTCTACAGAACTAAAAGGGGGGGAAATTGGATTTTTTTCTATTCCAATAAAGTTCTGATACAAATGAAAGAATGAAACATACTGTTATTTGAATTGCCTCAAAATTAGTTTGAGAATGGAGAAAACAGATATCTGTCTTTATTTTTAGATAGGATAATTGATTGAATCAATCTCGCTTTTCAAAAATCGAATTAGACTGAGATCCTAAAAGATATTATCTGTTCTTTGAATGGCTGAAAAGCTGTTCTTTAAATATCTTACGTCTTGATCAATTCCAAAATTAAATTTCTCGTTCTTGAGTTGGAAAAAAAGGAGTCAAAAAATAACAAGAGATTTTTAAAACGATTAAACCTACTGAGTTTTAATGTCTGACTTTTTCTCTTTTCCTGAAGCGCGTCAACTCATTGGGTTGTCGACGAAGAAATAACTAGCGGTTAGGATAAGAATCAATAATCCTGAATATCTGGCGGTAGAGTCTTTTCCAGCGAGTGATTAATTGCTTTCATTAAACACTTTCATTGGTGCAGGGCTTTGTTCCAAAACGGGCAATCATTTTTTATGCTCTTGTCATAACACTGAACTCCTCCCACACAAGCTCCTTAATAAGTAATTAGCACGAGTTTTTAACATGCAATAGATGTGTACAAATAGATGAGAGGTGAATTACACTCAATCCCGAATGAACCAAAAGTAAGTTTATCTTCATCAATCTTCACAAAATTAGTTTCCCTCTCAATGAATTAACGTGCTACATTGTAAAATTTATTCAAGATGTGCTTTCTGTAAATCAATGGGATTGTTGTCTCAAATGAGCAAAAAAATTCGCTTGAAATGAAAACAGGATTCCGAAGTAGTTGTAACGAAAGTTATATATGCTAATTCTTAGAAGGTTAACATATTATATAACTCTGAAAAACGGATTCCAAAAATGATTCGGAAGAATTTAATAACACTTTATTTTCGAAATTCTTTTATTATGACAGTTTGAAGTTCAGAGGAAAATAGATACAAATCTATAATACCTAATTTTGATTTCAACTATACCGAGTAAGACGACTTTTCTCAAAGTAAAATGGTTAATCAAGATAAAAAAAAAAAAAAAAAAGTCCATGCAGCATCCATGTAGTCCATTAATGCATAAAATAAGTTCTGATTACAATCAGGAAGCCTTCAAACTTTTATAAATATCTATTGATTTATAAAATGCTCAATAAGATCCTGGCGAATTTTCGCTAAAGTTCGTGCAGTATACTTGTTTTAAAGAATTTTGCAGTCATTTCTAAATTGTTAGATTATACAGGGTGATTATAAAGTTGCATATTTAAAAGGCAGTAGAAAAAGAAAAAGAACCACTAGTCAGAATGACCTGATATTTCATCTAAATACATTTGAAGCAATGGGAATTTGTTTTGCGGTAAAGAGAGAGAGAGAGAACTCCAAAAGTGGACCAATAGATGGCACTGCACTAGTCATAAAAAAAAACTAAAAAACGATTGCTGAAAAGATACGCGAATTTTAAGATGCTAATGAAAAGACGTGACATGCTCTACTCAAAATACACGTGTGATAAAAAAGGCAGAGAAAAAAAGGTTACTCTGATTCTGCGTCCTGTTATTCTGCGTCTAAGAAGGTATTCATGACTCCATCATTAAAGGATCGGGCTTTGTTTCTCAAGCTTTTCTTACAAGAATGGTGACTGTGCTGCAATTGCATTGGAGAATTTCAGGACATCAAAGAGTTCAAAAACCTGCTCTGGTGTGAAGACTGCATTCAGTTTAAGACGGGCTCATTTGACGTGAAATGTTGCAGAGTGAAGGAATCAATTGCTTCGACGTCATTGGGTGGTGTGGGTACAGCAATGTAGGAAGCGTCAAACAGTGTTGTGGGAGCGTGTATTGCACGGGGAATTGCCCGAACTTTATACATGCCTGTCAACACGGTTCGTCAAATTCTGCAAAACATCTTGCAACGCTATCCATTCAAAATTACTCATGTTCAGGAGATGGTTCCTGCTAACATGCCAAAACGTAAAGCCCTGCATTTTCTTGCTCGAATGGAAGTGGAAGCCCATTTCCCTCTCCAAGGTTCTTTCAATACTCCAAACTGCAGAATATGGGCAAGAGAGAATCCGTTTCAATTGCAAACATTAGCTCTTCATTCTCAAAAGGTCATTGTGGGATGCCGGTTTATGGCAGCATTTATCGTTGGCCCTTTCTTTTCCGAAGGAGTCATCGTTGGTCCTGTCACCGGTAAAGTCACTGGGATACAGTATGAATCTCTTTTGCACAACCATTTCATTACAGTGCTGCAACAACGCGGATGTATGGATTGCACAATTTGTATGCAAGATGGCTCTCATCCGCATATTTCAAATCTAGTGAAGTAGCTGATCAAAATACATTTAGAAAATGACAGAATAATCATTCGTGATTTCCCAATAGCCTTACCACCACAATCACCTGACCTGAACCACTGCGACCTCTGACTATGGGGTTATCTAAAACATGTTGTGTATGGGCTCGAATTGCGAACTTAGATGAATTACGTAACACATTCACAACATCACAAATGACGCACTGTGATATGTCGTGGGACATGCTGTTTTGCGCTTTCAATTTGAGGCAGAAAATGGTGGACAGCATATTGAACCTTTCTTCAGCAAGTCGTATTCACGATTTCCTTTTCTTGGTGGTTTCATCACTTTTTGCTTTTTCTATGGTTTTTGGCTTAGTGATAATAAAAACCGATTTTTTTCCTATTCACTGGAGCACCACCTTGTCGTGGTGGATAGGATTTGAACAAAAGGTGCAACAACAACAAATCCCTTCTTTTAATTAGCTTTTTATGACTATTACAGCGTCCTCAACCAGTTCAGTTTTGAACAATTTTTTTTCTTTCGCAAAACAAATTTCTTTATGTTCAAATGAAATATCTGATCATTCTGACTAATGGTTCTTTTTTTAGACTTTTGAAAGTGTAACTTTAGTTATAATCACCCTGCATAATTGCACGGTATTTTTTCTGAATTTTGAATCGTCTTTTGTATTAGAAATAAATTACTTTATACTTAAGCAAGAAATCGCTCGACCTATGTTAACTTTTAAACATTCATCAACAGCATATTGTTAAGGGACCCAATGCACAAGAGGTATCATATCTTTTCACAGTACGTGAGGCACTACAGGAAATCAATTATCTTTCGACTATGGTGATTTAATCATTTAATTTCAAGGTATGCATATCTTTTTATAGTTCTTTAATGAAAGTGTAAATAAGAAATGATTTCATTGAGAATTTTTTTCATAATATACAATAATCACTTTCTTCCTTCTATATGGAGTGTTCTTCTTACATCAATGGAACTACGATAAAGCAAATATTGATTGAGTGATTGATTATTTATTAACATCTCACTTAGAAGCAAAACGAGGGCTATTGGTAAAAGACCTCGTAAATTTTGAACTTCAATCAAGTTGTAGTGGCATTCCTTCATTTTTTAAAGGTACAAAGAGTATAAAGTTCAATTAAATAGTCTATAAGCTCACTAATCCAACTGAAGAGATGTCAAGAAAAAAAAGATAGTTTATTAACTATCTTCACAGAACATGCAAGGTCATTCTATCTTGAATCTCTCTTAGTTTGCCTTAATCCTTTCTCATAAATTATACAATGAAGTCAGCTCATCAAAGCACTCATACCGAGTGAAAAACTTCTAGAATGCAACAAATTAGGCTCCTATTACTCTAACCAGGAGTCACTTCCAACCAATTTTACTACAAACTATTAGTTAGAATAATTCACTTCAATTTACATTCGAACATCTATCAGCTTCTTGTTAGCATTTGTATCCCTTTTTAGTTGTGTTATTTCACTTACATAAATAACACTGTTCCTAATTGAGTTCATTACACTTCTTATCTTCTTCTAATTTGTCTAATCACGTTTTATTTAGCTGGCAAGGAGTTGGAATTTTATGCAATTCAAATAACCAAAAGTCCACAACGTTAGTGAAGAGGAAACCGCGATTAGCCCAACGTTCCAAAGTGACCAGAACAACACCTCAGCTGGAACCTTCATCTCCAAACTCCCACATCACATCTTTAGGAGGGCTTAGAGCCTCAACAGATTTAAAGTGCATCAGCCCGCTACACCGCGGATCTTTAATGGTATCAGGACTCGAGCACACGAATCGACGGAAACAACGCTGGCCGCCGCGACCATGACCACAAGCTACCGCAGCTACAAAGCTAATGTTAAAATTGGTAAAACTTTATAGCGTAATCCAAATGTGATGTTATAAACTATCATAAATTTCTGATTGGCTGCACATCACTCACATTATTTGGAGGGAAAAGTAATGCTTTATACCCATTTTGTTATTTATGGTTATTTATTATCATTATATTTCCTCAATTCCCCAAAATATCTAACTTTCCCTTTGATATGATCCTTAACCCTGACTTCAAAACACATGACACATTTACCATAAAAATATTTCGAAGGCAACAAAACGATTAATTAAAGAGAAATCATTTTTGTTTACCTCAACGTACGATTAAAAGATTTTTAAATCTCTTAACTGTAAGTTGAGATAAACATAAACTTTTCAAAACTTGCCATTAATTGAGACTTCTAGATTGTGCTCCATTTCACAGATAGGATACGTAGTTTTCTTTTCTTTAAATGAAAATTAAGTTGTTGAGGTTAGAATAGGAATAGTAGAAATATTACGAGAACCTAATAAAACAAGAATTGACAATATTTCTTGCAAAATATTTTATTACATAAGTATGTAAACGTTCATTTGAGCTAAGAAAAACCAATGTATAAAAAACGAACTCTGTAATTGAATCGCATCGCGCCTTCAACCAACCTTTAGGGACTTTAATGCAATTAAAGTCCCTAAAGGTTGGTTTTTGTTAATAGCTGTTGTTGTTGGTTGGTAATAATTGGTGACAGAGTGTGATAAGAAATTTAAGACGAAGTCTTGTGCCTAAGCTGATAAAAGTCAAGAGATATACTAGGAGCCAAAATCAGTGAGGACTTGAATATGGATAGCGAGTCGGACGCACCGGATAAATATTATTACTCCCTCGGTTAGCAATAGAAAGATAAAAGAAAACATTCATAGAGCTAATATTTATGTTCTGACATACGTATGGGCCACCCATGGAATAATTTAGATTTTTAAATTCGAATATTCGTAGATCCGAACAAAATAATTTAGTTTCCTTCGTTGTATGGCTTTCTATGCATGTGTCTTTAGCTAAACATTTCTTTGGGGTGGAATAGATGACAATGTTTACAGGAATACTTAAGCCATGGCAGGACGTTAAGAAAGCAGCAGTTGAGCAAGGATAATGAAGGTATCAGAAAGTCATTACATGAGGCCTGGGGAGCTGTTGTAATTTAGGCTGTCATTATTAAATTAATATTTTTTTATATTATAAACTTGTACACAAAGTCATATTTTTCATACCCTTAAAAACTCAGAGCTATCAAAACTATTTTTATTTCGCTGGATTAAAGACAGCCAATGTTAAAATATCATTATGCTAAGAATTAAACTTGAAAGCTTTGTGAAATAACCAGTCATATCGAAAAGACTTCTTTCTTGAATTTCATGTAATAATTCAAGTTGACGTTGAATGTTTTTACATGCTATGAACTTTATCAGTCGAATACATAATTTAGCTCCTTTTCACATAAAGCTGACATTAGTTCTCGCATATAAATGTTATGAACTGGATTAGCCAAATATGTAACCAATTTCATTTTCATATAAAATTGACATTAGTTGCTCTTGCATTAAGCCACTCATTTCTTAAGAATCACTACTTTAAATAATCCCCCTGATCAAGATGATAGATACGTTCAGGTATTTGTATTATATAGATTTTTAGGGTGAAATTAATAAGTACAATATTTTTTATTCAAAACTTAGTTAGAACTATGACCTTTCATCGCTTTTGAAAGCTTTGTTGTCTCAAAAATAGCTAGATGTTTTCAATTTTAAACAGGATTGTAAATTACAAGTTGTTAAGTTGATTCTCAGTTTACTTTTTTTTATTCATGGAAGGGAATATTTGTTCATGAACATGTAGAGTCAAAAATTGTGAGAACAGCGAAAGCTAGTTTTTTTTTTTTTTTTTTTTAATCACGTCGTATATTTCAGGTAAACTATTAAATGTATCAAATATTATTGTTTCTAAATAGAAACAATAATATTTGATACATTAGCCAGTTTTTTCATAGCTTTTCACTTGTGCTCAGAAATGAAAGTAGCTCTTTCGAGCTCTTCCAAGCGAAGGATCAGATTTTTAAATTTGTTACTCCACAGTTCCTTTTTTAAATCTATTAACTGCATCTGAAGTGAAACAGTATCTGCGTCCAACGTTACCTGGTCGAGTTCGTTGATTTTTATTTTGAGAGGACGTACAATAAAAGATAGTTTGGCTTTATTTGCTCTGAATGAATGAAAAGTTAATTTACTTTTCTATATATATTTGGAGAGAACTTGTAGTTTATTTTCAGAGCACTCTACTTCTCTAACAACAATGTAATAGGATATTTCTTTTTCTTTATATCAACTAGTGAAAGTATTAAAATATGAAGTAATGTCGATCGTGAAATAGAGTTTTTGTTATCATGTGCCTTTCTTCAATTCCTAATATATCATGAATTTTACGTGTGTAAACAATTTTATTTCGTTTATTCATGAAACAAAGTGCTTCAGAGCATCTGGAAAACTAGTGAACCTCTTTGCGCAGAAGTAAATGTAAGGACTCACTATCCATCAAGAGTTGCTTAAATCAGCGATAATAAAGTAGTTTACTCTAGTTACCTTAATAATGGCGTTCACTCCCGTGACAATTTTTTCATAAAATATTTTGGCACAAAACACTTCGTAATGTCCACAGTAGAACGTGAGAATTTCAAAGTCAAAACTCTTCTTTTAAATTGAAACAGGTTCTTTATTAACACATGACATACTTTTAACTCAATCAGTAGCAATGGAAATTATTTCACTTAAATTGATTCCAGGGTAGAAGTCTGATGCGCTGCAAACTCCTATACAAAGAGCCGCATGTTTCTCGGTAGCCATGGTCTGTGAAACCCTGACTTAGAGAGAGCGATGTCGATGAAAACTTTTTGTGTAACCCGTCGTTTCGTGACACTCCGGTTACACATCCCGCTTATGATAATCATTTCCTCTTACTGTTTTCTATTTGTCAAACACTACTCTGGCCCGCTTAGTCACCAGATCTGTCTCCAAAAGAATTGTTTTGAGGTCTGATGAGCAAGCACCTCCAACCATCCTATCGATTCCGATTTGACAATGGGAAAGAATTTGGCAGGAAATTTTGTAGAACATCATTCCGTTCTACGAATCAGTGGCAGAATGGATAAAAGCTTACATAAGGCTAGAAGTGAGTCGACGCTTACTTATTTGTTAACTTTATTCAGCTGTATCTCCTCAATAAAATATTCAATTCCTCTGAAATTATAATCGTTTCTTTCCCTTTATATGAGTCTTTGGTTGTTCTTCTCGTTTGGATAAATCCTCCTATGCGAATTTATTTTTGTCCATTGAAAAATGAATACAATATCCTAATGACCTTTAAACAGTGTGTCTATTTTAGAATACTCCCACTCACATTGTTTTCGCATTAATAGACAGTAGTATATTTTTTTTATTTCCCAGTTACTATATCTCCTGTATTATTTTCCTATCTAAATCAGTCATTTTGTGTACACAATCATTTAAATACTATGAGGTGTATTTAAGGATAATCTTGTTTTGAGAGAGAGGATATTTTCTCTTTTCATATTTTAAGAACCATTCTCCAAATGCTTACAAATCCCCTTGGAAACGTGTACATAATCTGAGACTCCTGATGCAGTGATTCCACAGATTTTTTTTGTTAAGTGTATACTATTTTGCATATCTATAATATGAGGCTCTGGCCATATTAATTATTTCTTGAACAAAAGTGCAAGTAAAGACAAAGAAAAAAATGAATTTGCTTGAATTAAATGAAACTGTTTCAATTACGTACATTTTAAGAGTACCTTTAAAAACATTCTTAGAATTGAATAGTTACATATTTTCGCAAAATTTATTTTCACAATGATAAATAATGATAAGTATTTAAATAGAATCAGCAAAGTAAAGATTGATTTCAAGTGTAGGTTTTCTTTATTTGAATATAACCATATAGGAATCATATATTTTTTTTATCAGGAATATTATTATTTCTTATTTTGATGGTATTTTGCTGTTTGCATAAAATGGACCATTTTAAAAGATGACATTTTCATCATTATAATTATTATTCCAATAAGAACTATCAGAAATTAAATGGAACAACATTGAATTCTCGAGTATTTAAGCATATGCACTATATATATATATATATATATATATATATATATATATAT